>JAFIDM010012231.1:4912286-5017231 GCA_023159025.1 Thereuonema tuberculata | reverse complement strand
GAAACCGTTGTAACTTACATTTTAATGTGTTAAATTTTTTTAATAATGTTAATATGTGTGTCTTTATTTCTACAATTACAAAAATTTGCATTTTTTGCAATTTATTGTTTTCACCCTTTGAGGTTATAATTCACTAAATTTTGAGCTCTCATGAGAACTATCCAGTAAAGAAAGCAGAATCTCCATAGTGATATTTATATTTCTTATCAGAACGTAATAGAAATGTAGGAGGATTAGACTCGTACTGAGCTAGAACAATAACAAGAGATCGATACTGTGAACTCAGTTGGATGTCAAAAGAATTTATCGAAAAAACAAATTGGATCTGGAAATGTTGCAACGAGTCTTGAGACTTCAAACTGACAGGAAGATACAACAGCAAATCAGTTCAATTGGTGGAGAAAAACAAGAGGTGGTCATCCGAGTCTGTATCTTCAAGGACTTGGGAAAGTAATAATGAGTGGTCCTGTATTTGTTCCTCTTCAGAGTAGCCAAGGCAGGATATTGACAAGATATTGAAGAGATACATTGGAGCCAACCTCCGCCCACACTCCAGGCAAAAACATGAGTCCTTGCCAGTGAGATAGGTTATTGCATTTGGAGTCTCAAGGGAAAGTCACAGATTGAAGGAAATTAACTCCATCTGGGGTTTCACACAAGAAAAGGAACTGGATAATAAAAGAAAATTTAAATAGGAATTAGATCCATTTGCATTCGACCCCTTTCGTTTCCAAAAAAAGTTAATTGTTCTTGAAGAAATCCTTGTTTGTAGTGAATTTTGTTAAAAGAAGCCTTTTTTTTAAAGTAATCGATCATAATATTTTCATTTGAAATATTTTCATGAATTTTATCACATTGCATTATGCTTTATATTATTATATACTAAATACTATATATGTGGGCCCGGTAGCCGAGTGGGTAAGGGCGCTTGGCTGCGAGTTGGAGGTAACGGGTTCGATTCCCGGCCTCGGCGGAGGACGGGAATTTTTCCACGCTTCTTTCTCCTCCAAACGGGCCCTAGGGTCTACCCAGCCCACTATAGAATGGGTACCGGGAGTTAAAGGCGGGCGAGCGACGGGCCGACCCCCCGTCCTCAACTTTGTCCCGTAGGTTCTGAACTCTGGAGCCTACTCTCCAGCAGCATTGCGCGGTCCTCTGGACCTGATCGCAACTTTAACTTTAACTTAAATACTATATATAATTTTTATAAAAATCAATTATTCACCTCTACTTTCATGAAAACACTGTATCAATTATATTATACCACATTACGATACTAGGCTGTAAGAAGGACTGGTAAACAGTAAAGCAGCCCAAATACTATGATTCTGTGAAATGTTACTCTTAATATCTAACATTTATTAACAAATAATCACTTCCACGGATACTTAAGATAAAACAATCATGTTATTCCACTTCACACGTAAGTATTAAATACATAATATACTTTACAATAGAAGATGTCTCAGTTGGATCTGCAATGTCCTTATATGGCAATTTTTCTAATACAGTAACTACGTATAAACACTCGATTAGATCAATAATATAAAAACTTGATTTGTATTAAGATTAGCAGAAGCTTTCAGTTAGGTTTACAAAGAATTGTAAGAGTAAATGTATTTCTTTGATTAATAAGACGAGAAAACCAGTCACAATCAGAAGATTTAATAACGAATATTCTGAACCAAATGAAGTTTGAGATGTCATCAAAATAAAGCAGTGGGACATTAACTAATACTGACATAAAAAAGGAAATATTTCTTATTCTCAGAAAGAAAAAAAAAAAATCACTTTAAAAACAAGTTATCATTTTCTGAAATATTTCCATAACCTGCAGTTGTTGAAAGAGGGGAGAATTTCCTAATTAAATCTAACAAATAATTTATTTTAAAAATCAAAATCTTTAAGTTTTACATTAAATGTAAGCTTGGATTCATTGCTAAGCTCTACGGTGTTAATCGAGGTCTGACTATGAAGGGGAAATCCGTCTGCTATCCCTCGAAAGAACACAACTTCAAAATAATTTCTTATATCTAAATCAACATTAACTGTTTTAATCAAAGTATTCAACTTCAAAGATTATTCTGGTGACGGCAAAAAATTATATCAAGTTACAAACAAAACTTACTGAACATAATTGTTAAAATATACTTAACTTAAAATGATCTACATGAAGAGAAATATACTACATTGAGTTTTAGGAGTGAATTTAGTGAAGAAAATAAACAAATCCTAAATTCCATTTATAATTAGAGATCAGATACTTTGCGATTTGTTTTATTAATAAGACTCACATCACTATAATTTAGACATGTTTGTTTTAAAATTAAAGGAAAAAATGTCAGAAGTATGCGAGATCTACGCTATTTTAAGCATTATTTTCACAATGCGAAACTAAGGTAAAAGTTTAAAATATATAAATGTTTTCATTAGAGACGTAAGTAACGTACGATTTTAAGCAAATTTATTGGTGATCATGAATTTTCATAATTTAGGCTTACATTGAAAATTACAATTCAAATTAAATTGTTTCTTGATAGTTAACGTAAAATTAAGAAATTCATTTCCTTTGAAAGCATTGAAAGTTGTATCTAGAGTAAGTATATGAGGCTTTAGTAATACATTAAATATTAATCCCAATCAATACATGCATTTTGGTCTATTTGTTCCTCCTCATTACCTACAAGTTTCTACAACGTTAAACCTGTTGCCGAGTGACCTCTACCGGCAAAGGTGTTATCAATCAATTCTTAATTCGACGTCCGAGTCGGTGGCTCGGAATGCGGCAATCAGTGCAAACACAATTATTTAATTACGATGACGACGTTTCCAACCCAAAGTCAATTCATTTTCATAAAACAAAGACGCAAACATTGATTCTAGCAGAGTTTAATCTTCATTTCTTCAAGTTATAATGAAATTATCACTTGTCAAAGCCCGGAAAGAAAACACACAAGATAAATGATCAACTAAGGAGATTGAAAACAAAGGTAGGAAAAGAAAAGAAAAAAGGACATTAAGAAAATTAGAAACTAACATTTTAAATTTTGCTCCTATTTATTAAAAAGTTAAATTTCCTTTATGTAGATCATTGCTGACTCAAGGGAAAGGGGACAACAGACGATCCCATTCGACCGAAATTGAGATTGGGGGGGGGGGGGGGGGCAAAGTTTTGGAAATTATTTTGGGAAATTTCACTGAAAAAAAAAGTAAAGTAAATGTTAGAAGGCCTCGATCTTCCACAACATTAATGTGAAAAACCTTATTGTAGTTTTCTTTAGGATCAGACTAACGCTTTAACTCTACTTCCCAAGTGAAAGGAGATTGGGTGAACTCGTTTGGAAGAGGAAGCCCAACTCGCCAGGGATCGAATCAGGTTCCTCCAGTCCAATCTTTTAGTCACACGTTTGATAATTAAGCTAATAGACATTACTGAAACACGATATGAATTGAAACAAAATATGTAATTACTGGTATAAATTAAGAAAAATGTATATGGTTCAATATTTTTATTTCGTTCATTAAAATTGGACTAGCAATGTATAACAATCAATCTTTGCTTATTTGCAAAGAAACTGAAAACTATTGTTTGTAGTCTACTTCTAACTTAACTATTTTGGTTCTGCTTCTGTAATTTCAAATTTAGGGGAAATGGAAGCTTATCAAAATAGCAATGTTTATATATAATCTTCGTAAGAGTCCAACTGTCCATCGAAAAGTGATTGAGTGTCTTCTTCAAGGAAACGCATTAACACCGTAATCTTTAAGCTGCTCAACAGTTTTCAAATAAAACTTCCCATAAAAAATAAATTTATCCTGTTTATCATTACTAATGAAAGTTAACCTCACAAGATCAAAATTACTGCATCGAGTCGAAAACGACAAAGCCTTCATTTTTACTGTATTTTCCAAGTAACAACTGAATTAAAATAATTGTCTCTATTTTTCTTTTTTAAATAATTGATAGAAAAAATAATAAACATCTTTTGTTTACACTTCTAAATTCGTTTTAATTTTAAAGTATTTACAGAACTGAACAGTAGTGTTTTACTTTGTTTTATTTCGCAGAACTATCAATTGCTTTTTTTCCATTTGCTACTTCTTTTAAGGGATTGATGTGAAAGTAAGTGAAGAACGAAAAGGAAAAAGCCGCGGGTTTCATATTGTAGCTCAAGAGGTATTTAAATCATGTTAATCTTTTATTGAAAAAAGTTTCCCCGAGTATAAAAATGCTAAGTTAATCATCATCAAAAAATATTTGTTTGTGACGTTTAATCTCCGAAACGAAAGTTAAAAATACATAAAATATAAAAGTAGAAATGTCTTTCTATCCACTAAAAATAGAATATAAAAAAATGAAGGTTATCCTGTTGGGGTTGAACAGAAAAGAAGAGCCTCGAGCTAAAGGAGATGAATCTGTTTTCTTTGTTGCGACCTTGTGATATCTTTTAGTTTGGAGAAATGGAGAGAACTGGTCTAATCGAAAAAGATCCCCCCGGGAGACTTTGAATCGCTTCTGACCAGTTTAGGATCGTCTCTGAAAGATTGAGACAGATACACTTGTCACAAGAGGTTAAAAAACCCCTCCTTAGATAGGGGATTCACATTAAGAAGAGGTTTCGTTTGTCTCTACTGTCAAATAGATTCAATTCTCAGGAAAAGAATTTAAAGTTACCTCCGAGAAACTTCGAAATTGATAGGAGAAGAAGTTGGAGCTAAAAGAAAAAGGGACAAAAAAATAATCTAAAAAAAAAAAAAGATGAAATTAATAATAAATAAGGTTAGCCTATTCTTCTCTGTATTACACTAGAGAAATGTTTATGTATTTTTGATTTATATGATTCTAAATTTCTAATTTCATTAAAGATATAAAGTCGTAAAAAGTCTTAAAAAGGGTATCTTTTAATTTCAAAATCATCATATCTATCGAATACAAATTATAAACCTTCAAATTTACTCAATGCCAAAAAAAAAAAGTGATCTTTCTTTCCATAGTTTAAATCCATTGTCTTAATAGAATAATCAGTGAGAACTAACTATTTCACACTTATTCCCAACGAGAAATTTGACACTTACAGATCGATTTATAGGAATACGTAGCAAAAAAAATGTTGGGACAACAAAGAATCTCTTCCCATAAGGATACATGCAAAATTTCCAGAAGATCCTTTTGGAATCTATTGATGAGATGATCTTATAAGTCTCTCGTTCCTTGAAAAATAGCTAAAAAATAGATTTTAACATTTCTAAAAACGAAACTTATTTTAAAAATTTATAAATTGTTATTATTTATTTAGTATCGATTTTAACTAGGAAATATTGAAATTTTTTTTTAAATTAATAATAACGATAAGAAAAAAAAAGCTATTAAAAGTTAATAATAATAATGAAGCCTAAATTTTAAAATGCAGCAATACTTTAAAATTGAGGCTTTCTTATTTTTCTTGAGAAAATGATGATTGTTTTTTTAATTGCGTAAAAGTAGTTATCAGTTCGTAAGTCAATATTGCATCAAAACAAGTTCCTTTCTTCAGTTTCTATTTTAATAAAGGGACTGAAATTCAACAATAATTCAAGCTCAAGATTATTGAGGAAATCCCCTCATATGGCTTTTTCTCATTTCTTTTTCTTTTTTTTTTTTTTGGGGGGGGGAAACAAGTTTTTAAGATTTTTTTAATTTGTTTTGCAATCAATAATTAATAAATTTATATAAATATTTATTTAGTCATTTATTATTATCAATCTGATTTTTCTTCTCATAAAGCTTTAATGTTTCCCAAACCAAAACACGGAAACGGAAAATCCATCACGAAGCAACCTTTTTTCTTGTGAGTTTTACTTTTCTCCAATGAACTGAAAAACGGTGGATGGACGGATGGAGTCTTGACCTCCCATCTCCCAAATACGAGTGATCTATTCTAAGGCTATGTCTCCCAGCACAGGAGCAAACGATGACAATACCCTACGCGTCCATGGTATCCCCTGTGGTGAAAACGGGCCACTGACCATTGGGCCGGGGAAAGGCGACAATGTCGGCGAAACTCGTCCGTCGAGTTACGGCAATGGGGAGCACGGGGTCCCGTCTTTTTATGGCTTCTTTATTCATAGAATTGCGCCATAAATGTTAATGAAATGGGTCTACAGATCCTTCGTCGGCCGCTGCGGCGCATTTTCCCTTTCCCTCCTTCCTTGGCCCGACACTTATCGAGTCATTTTACTGAAAAGCATGGAAACGCACGATAATAAAAAAATAAGACTACCTAAAGGACAACAAGAATGGTGGTGGCGAATAAGAACAGCACAATGCCACGATAACAAAGATCTAGTGAACCTGGTCATCGCGCTCACTCTATTTACTAGGACTGGAAACTAACTTATGTTTAGGGTTTCAGTCCTAACAAAGAAAGGGAAATTTGTTAAAATTAAAGTCTTCATTTAAGTGAAACTTAAGTTTCAATCTTCATTTACAATTTTATTTCATTTTACAAGAATAATTTAGCTTTCAAGCTCCTCGCCAATTCGACTGTTCTCTCTTCGTAAATACTTTTTTTCTACCTTAATTAATTTCTATCTTTTTTAACAACGTTTTGCAAACATTTAATTTGAAGATAGTTTACAAACTTTAGAATTAATTTCTAAAACATTAAATTGAAAATAATTATCATTAACTTTTCGTTATATAAGAAACCATTGTCACCAGTTGACTGCATAGTTGTTTGTTTTATTGTCAATTTTTAACTACACTGCTTCTACGAAAATCGTCTGATATATTTTCTAGTGGACTGTTCATATGAAAAGTTGATTTTTTTTTACTCTACGCGACCAACTCCTTTTTGTTTTTATTTTTAATTACATTTCAATATAGTATTTTTACAACTGCTTCAAGGTTTTCAAAAACATTATTTCTGATTAACTTAAAAGCTGTTGTTGTAAAATACAATTGTGTAGATTTCCGAAAGTAGGAAATGCTGAATATTATTTGTCACATAACATCATTACAAATCTATAACGAATAATTAAAAATTCAAGATTTCACTCAAAAAGTAAAATAAAATAAATATCACTTCATGTTCCATTGACATTATGGGATATTGCATTGTTTCTTGTTTACATTGTTTACGAATGAATGTTTTGGAAAGAAAGCTTTATTACCTTAAAAATATCATTCGTTTGCAGAAAAAAAAAACAAAAAAAAAACGACGCACCCCAACAGAAAATGTTTTATCGTTATGAAACTTCGAACACACAATGATTATGTAAAGATAAAGAAATGATTAAATTTTCATTGCAAAAGGACTTTTTGTTACAGAGTAGGGCAATATAAAGCTCACTAGTTAGTACGTAGTAAATTCTCCTCCGTGCTGCATGGAGTCAAGTAAAAGTCTAATGTTGTCCTGTCGCAGATATTGACAGATTATTCGGTAATGAACTGACTTCCCAACATATTCCAGACAGGTTGGCGAGAGGTCTGGGACCTGGCTGGCCATGGGAGGATTAAATCGTACAGAGGCGTTGTTGAGTTTGTTTTAGTCTCCTGGTGTCTGGCGATATCATGCTGATAAATGGCTTCTCAAAAGTATGACAGTAAAGGCAATACAATTGGCTTCAGAATGCTATCAACATAAGGCAAACTATCAAAGTACCTGAAGCAAAATAGAGGAGATCGGTTGTCTTTGGAGATAGCTCTTCAGGCTTAACCCCGAGTATGATGGCAGTGTGCTACTCGACCACTGCAGCCGGAATGGAAAATGATCGCGCCTTCTCCAAACCTGAGTACGATAATTATCTGCGACAAGAGAGAAGCCGGATTCGTCTTTAAACACAATCATGGATAACGTCCATGATTCCAGAACTCGACACTTCTCCAGAAGATGTTGGTAGTCAATAGAAGTTTCGCCGAGAGTGAAATCCCCCTCCGCCAGTCTAGGCCGAATGGTGACCCCTGATACAGCACAATATGTAAAGGAAGTTGTGTGTCTTTGGAAGGAGGACAGGTACCCATTAGTGTCGTTATATTGCTCACGTGATCTCACGATCCCCTCGAGTACTTGTTTCGGGACGCCCAGATGAATCGTTGCGGTAAAAAAATCCACTCCTGGATCCACTGCTGTCAACATCGTCTGACTGCTGCATTGCCCGACCGAGACGGCGGCTGACATGTTTGTATGAATAGCCGGCTTCTGTAAGTCTGCGATGTGACCTCTTATATTCGCTCAGTGATTGTACATCATATCTTTAATGTAACGATTTGTCTGTCGTACAAATACCGCTCTTTATATTGGCTCTAGAATGAGCCCTACTCATGCGTTCTGGAAAAGCTCCGTATTTTCAGTGGCGATCAAATTTTAATAATTTACATATCTAGCCGAAAGGTATTTGCTCTCTTCTAGAGGTGCATCGTTGTTGTTTTTTAGTTTGCAACATACTACATAAGTTAAATTCAAATATTGTAGATAACTAGGCCATCCTCCTGTCTCCCCCTTATAAGTATGAGTTAATCCAAGAAGAATCGATTCCAAGCGGTTATAACAAAAACTGATATTTTATTCCTTTTTGAATGAATTCATTATTTGATAGCGCGCGCCATTGTTGACGCCTTAATGTTAATGAATATTGAAATTTAAATTTTAATCTATTAGGCTAAAATTAATGAGTTATTTTCTTTTTTCTCTAGCTCTTCTCTCATTGCGCCCACACAAAGGGAGTGATAAGAAACAATAATTTGAATGTAGCCACCGTGGCCTAATGGATAAGACGTCTGACTTCGGATCAAAAGGTTGCAGGTTCGATTGCCGTCGCGAACGTTTCATTGTAGTAATTTTTTTCACAGGAAATTAACAATTGCGCCGGACAGACAGAGAAATAAAAGATTTTAGTAATATAGATTAAAGTGCTATGCACAAATAATCAAAAAAAACATTTTAAAATATATCATTTATGTAACCACTTGATAAGCATTTTTAAATTTGTTTGCTGTTTTCTATGCACTGCAAATAAATCAAGTTGGTTTTTTTTTTTCTTTTTCAGTTCTTTATCTATAGACTAAGTTTTCAGTTGAATTCATCGAGGTTTTCATGTCGTTCATACAGACTTTGTTCTCTCCATGTCCTGGAATCCATTTTGTAGTTTCTGTTTTTATTTTTGTATTATGAACCGTTTCTTCTTTCGGAAACAGTAATAAAAATATATATTGAGAATATTTCAACTCTTTTAATAAGGAATATGAAGTAATTTAATAGTACGTCCTCTCTTTTTTAAGGTTAGTCCTTACGTTCGTTTGTTTGTTTAGTGCTTTTAAATTACTTATTTATAAAAGCTCACTGATTAATTACCTACTGAAATGCCAGTGCAAGACTTATTTTTAATTAAAAGAAGAAGAAAATTACTATTTTCATTTTTCTTCTCTTTTTTTAAAAAAACAAAAAAACAATTAAGGTTGACTGCCTCTTCTTCCAATTGGTTAAAAATGTCGTTCCGAGAAGAAACAAATTTTTAATTCAGAGATAATAACATTTTTAAGCAGAGATAAGCTCTTAATTTTTCACATTTTTTTCATATTATCTTATTTTTATATATTTCTGCTAATAATCAAATACGCAAAATAAAGTATAAAAAAAACGAAAACGAAATAACAATAAGGATAAAACAAAGTTAAAGCTAACTACAAAACTGAAGACTTTAATGCTAATCATATATATTGGAAACAGGGCATTCGACACAGCGTGACGTTTCATAGACCGAATGCCAGCAGTGTAAAGAAGCCGACCGTGTTTTCCAATTGAATCTGCACGAGACGTCGTTCCGTAGGACGGTGAGTCATAAAACAACGCCCGAAATGTCTGTAGTTCTCCTCGAACGCCTGCGAATAAATGTGGGCAATGAAAGAATGTGGTTGAGGCCCTTAATGCGAGCGATGCATAAGTTGCCTGTAATGGGACGAAGCCCATCACAGAAGATCACAAGCTGTAATGAAATGTACTTTGGCCAGAAAAATTGGTCGGTGGAAAATGAAAATGTGGAATTGGATGATTTGAGCCTTAATAAAAGCTTGGAAAGATACTGCTTAAATTCGCGTGTCTTAATCAGAACAGGAGAGAATAGAAGACACAGTTGCCTACTCGGAAAATTATTAAGAAATGCACAGCGAAATCAACTACTCCAAATTAAACATCCCATTACAAAAGCCTAAATAAAACTACGACTATAATAAAGATTGTTGATTTAGTCAAGATACATTTCAAGAAAAAAGAGGGAAGAAACCTGAAATAGAAATGGAAAAAAAAAAATACCTCTTCTAGCAAAGAATTTTGCTAGAAAAAAATGTAAATTTTTAGCAGAATAACCAGTACTCAAAAAAAAAAAATCTAAATCTTTTTTTAAAAATCTTTTTTTTTTAATTTTTTTTTTCCTATTTTTATTATTAAAATCAGTAAGAACTTTAACGTGCTTAATAATAAATCATAAGAAAAATAAATAGTACAACTTTTAAAAGCACCGTAAATTCATATATATTTCTGTAATCTTTTAACTTTATACATAAACCTATGTGCTTTTACAAGTTGTACTATTTATTTTTCTTATTTTTATTGTTGTTATCATTATTATTAAATCTTCAAATGTAAACTTCATACAAGCTTTCTGTCTTAACTTCTTCAGTGGATGAGAAGAGGAAGAAAAAAATGAGTCCTATGTTCATCCAATATATCAAAACAGGATCAATGTATTCTCTTCTGATACAATATTCATTTAGACCGTGTTTGAGTGAATATCTGTGTGTTCTGAAGATGTGAAATGAGAATTTTGTGAGAATAATTGATTGATTCACACTTCATATTTAAGTGTTTTGTAGAAATTATGTAAATCTGATTAGGCATTGGAAGTCCATTTTAAGGGTCTCTTCCTGTAAGTGCCAAATACTGTTAAATAATTTCACAGAATAACACACTGATCAATATCTAACTTTATATATGAGAGTTTATCTCGGTTCCTTTTCACAATGGCGGCAAATATTATGTCATATAACTAAAACAAATGCTACAATTACTTTTTATCAAAATTATTTAGCAAATTGAATATTGGATTAGATTTTTTAGTCTTAAATCCAATTCATGGCCCCCTTTTAAATAATGGCGAAATACGGTTCCCTAATTCAACAAAATAATGCAATGCCTTACATCCGTCTTTGTATTTAGCGAGATGAAAAGTAATTTCAACAAAGCAAAAAGTAATGGATTTAAAAAATTTAACTGAATGTAATTTAATTGAAAAAAATTGAATAAATTTATATAAACACTCAAGAATTTCTAAGTTTGTACATTTCCATTTTTTTTCCTGAATATATTTATATTATTGATAATTCCTTAATTTTTTTTTATTCAGAGTTTGAAAAAGGATGTGGTTTGAGATACACAAAATTTTGAGCTCTATCAGGATTAGCGTATTTGTTTTGATGTTTTATTTTTGACTTTTATAACAATTTTTTTTTTCACTTCTTGTTTACGTGGTAAATTTTGAAGATATTGGCTAATGATGAAGATCTTCTTATCCTCTTCTTAGATGATTCTAAGATCTTCTGACTGGATATTGTGAAGTCATTTATTTCATGCTTGGGTTTCTATGTGATGAATATTTCTTTTGTTGATAATTATTCTCGATTTTGATAACTTTTGTGGCAATCTGATAAATGAACATTAATGCATAAATCATTTCCGAGGCAATCATTGACAAACATCCATTTTCAGTTGGTTAAGAAGTTAAAGGAAACATGACTGGTTGACTTAATGCCACACTCATAAATCCCCTTTCATACGACGAGTTGTCATGGCTTTCCTATTAATCTTCTGTCACTCTGAATCCTAAAAGATGACAGCCTCTATCGAATCAGAGCAACTCAAATAAGCTACTGACGGTTCTATACTAGGAATAGATAGTAATGGAAATTCATAAATAAATTCATAATAATAAAAAATAGGAACTGAATAGATTAATTAATTCAAAATATACAGAATTTAAGTAAAACAACAACAAAAAAACAAAAGAAAAGAAAGGGACATAAATAACAAAATTAGTAATAGATTTCATAATTTACTTTTTTTTTTAGTTCAAGAATCCCGAACCATTATTATGATTTCAAACAATACCTATTAGAGAAGCAGAGCTTTTCAATTAACAATCCTAGATCTGAGACGGCTTTATTATTTACGGATTACCTTGGAATTAGAGGTTTTTGTTCGAGGGGGAAATTTGGCCCAAAGCCAGCATTATTTACCGTTAATAAGAGCGTATTAGTGTCCACTGAACAAAGAAATACAAAGAGAGAAAAAAATTAGTAGCAACCAATCAATGCACAGCTGAAGAAAAGTGTGAATTTAATTCATTTTTTTTTATTCTACAGGGTATTCATAGTTTTAAAGTTCACATTTCGAAAGGCTGTAACTGGAGAACTAATCAGCAGAACGACTTCATATTTGATAGGAGGAAGTTTGCGGAATTGGAATTTTGTTTGGCGCAAAAATAAATGTCAGTTCCGAAAGTAGCCACTAGGACGATAAATGGCTCTGCAATAGATGTAGGCAGCTAAGCATTAGTCACTTCCCTGAATAATGTCACTGTTTTATTTCTATTATTTTAGCATTAAAACTAAGGCGCGCACTTCTCGTGAAGCTGTTTTATCAAAATAACAGCTGCGTCTTAAAAACATTGCGAAAGTTTAGGGCATTAAAATAACTAAAAAACGGGCCCTAAAATTGCAAACGGTCCACGGAAAATGACCTGAAAATTTGAACGATAGGTTCATTAGAAGTCAAGTCTGGCAGAGGATGGAAGCATCAAAACCGTGCAGTTTCTTATTCGGACTGGACGATGATTAGCCAAAAAACATTTTGTGACTGATGAAGTTACTTCCATCTTCGTGAATTCCATCTGCTTGTTATTCACAAGCACATCTGCTGAATTTGGACAACTGCAAAACCACAAGTCGTGGGACAGATTCTACTTCATTCACTAAAGGTCACCGTTTGATATGGTTATTCAGCGGTTTTCATACAGCGGAGTTCAGTCCTGAGGATCCCAGTTACTGGCCAGCGATATGATCTTTTTTAGTCAACCAGCCAACATTTCAACAGTGTCACTGTCTGGATTCAGCAGTTTTCATGCACGATGGTTTGCCACTCCAGTTGTTTCATTTTAATGAAGACAGAATCATCAGCCGCCATTTCCGTACAATGTGGACAGCATGATCGCTGGATCTGTGCAACGATTCAAAAGTATTAGAGGAGGCATAGATTTGAAGAACCCTCACCAATAGAAAAATTGCTAATGAAAATTATAAATATTGGTCGAATACAGTCGACATTTAGCGAGTTTTCATAGAATAAAAATGAACCAATCTTTCTTCATTGGTATTGACTGATTTTTCCACCCTATCCCATAACCGAGATCAAACAGAGACTGAAATTTTTAAAAAAAATATGTTGAATTTTTATAGAGAATCTCGAATTTGAGATGAATTGAAGCTTTGTCTGTCATTTACTTATAACGTACAATATTTCCTAGGTATTCCAAGAAAGAGAGATAAAGAACTGAACTAAGCTTTATTTCCAAAGTACCATCCGATGTTATTATTGCCTCTTTTATTAAATAGTTAAAGCTTTTTATTATTTATTATTTATTATTAATTATAATTATTTCTTTTTTAACATAAGTTTCGGAAAATGAAACAAGAGCTGCCAAACAGATGTAGAATATTTTGCGAAGCTTTTGGTTATTGTTCTTCTTAGCGATTCCTTAAACAAAGTGTCGCCACCAGTACAACCCAACCGGACAGACATTGGAAAGCTTAGTAATTGTAGAGACGGGGAAAAAATACGAGTTCCGGTCTCCGGTCACTCTCTATCTCTCTCACAGGAAGTGGACGAAAATAAAACATGTATGGGATCGCTACGATTTCTGTACAATACGATACCAGTGCTTGCCCAGTTAAATAGAGTCTTGATTTTTGTAGACCATTATTTGATAACATGACATACATTTTTTTTAAGTTAAATCACAGTAACGATGAATTTAATTAGCATTTTGTTGTTGAGTAATCTAATAGGGAAACAAGGTAGGGATAGCAATTAGTAAACCAATCACAATGCTTCGCAACGTCTTCTGATACGTCTATGAAAGCATAATTAATATTGCCTTAATTTCCTTATAATTATAAATGTGATTGATGCGAAAGACGCAATTGTTGCGATTGCTGTCATTGTTGCTAATAATATTTTAATGATACTTGTCCCCAGACAAAACGGGAATCTAAGTCTTCTGATCAGAAGATTAAAAAGAAAAACAAAAAGCATCGTCTTAACATCACTTACCAATGACTTGAGCTGAATTCATTAATTCATAATTGATCTGTAAATGCTTCGTTCTTCAAATAAATCAAACTGTAATGAAATGTGAGAAAATGTCTGAAAATTTATTTTCTTAAATTTCATGAGTTGATTTTGGATGCTAAGCTACTGTCAGCGAAGCTTGTGCCAATATTGGCTTTTCATGATTTCTAACGTGAAATGTATTCAGCTCATTTATAAAACAAAAGAAACGAACAACACAGACCCAGAAAATATTGAGAATCCGGAATTTGCGAAAGAAGAACGACTTAAAAGAGAGAGAGAAAAAAAAAGAATCCACGTCGACAACATTCAAAGTATCAGCGTGGCCTTGGCTACTGAATAGAGTTGCTGAATTCAAAAATAAATCGATTTTCGCAGCAGGTGGCGCTACATGCCTCCCATTTGAATGCACGATGTTATTTTCGAGAAATTTACGGTTTTAACTTTACAAATACGATAAATATAGTATTCTGAAACGGAATTTAGTGGACGACACCAGAAAGCATCGATAATGTCTTGCGGCACAGGGAGGATACTGAAATATTTCAGACATCTTTCTTTAATTCTTTAGTTGAAAAATGATTTACTGGATAGGAGCAAATGTTATTGAATATCTAAACATTTCTTTCATTTCAAAGTATAATAAAATATGTCAAAAGTCAGGATGGCATATTTGGCATATTTTGATTTCTAACAAATTTTAAAAATGGTGATTTTTTTAATTATTATTATTGTCTAAAAAGAAACTTATCATCATTTGAATGCTTAATCAAGTGGATTATTTATCTCTCTACATCCTTTTGATAAAGATCTCCAGTGCCGAAACATTTATGTCAACAAAAAAAGAAAATATTTATTAAAAGAAAAACTGTTTCTCACTCAGTGAAGTGAATATAATACAGATTTAACATACTGTAGGTCAAAAAAAGTATCTGTAATGTATTTGGTTAAACTACATTAACCAAAAGATTTTACATCCTACAATTCAAACGTCTGAAAGGTACGTGTTTGAACATTATAACAATACTCAAGTGATATTTCATGGTTGAGTTTTGGGCTTAATATTCAATATCCTGTTTGTCTACCTAAGACTCCCTGGATCTATTCCTCAGGACAGAATTATAAGTTACCCTTTAACGTTCTTTTTTAATTTTAATCGATTCTGGAGATTGACTGTCGACAAGATTGATTTTCATAGATATTCAGATCAGGGGTCATTCCCGATGTCTCTTACGGAATTGGTAGCAAACGAAATGCCTGAATCACTTTCCGCAAAAAAAAATAAAAACAAAAATAACAAAAAGATTATCTGTAGATAATCACTAGAAAATATATAATATTCAGCCACAAAAAGTACATGCCCTTATATACAGAGGTTGATTTTTTTCAAATTCCTGGACAACGTCATAAAACAAAAAATTACTAGAGACTCATTTAAAAAAAAAACAACTAATTTTTTCCTACTCTTCATTAGACAACGACATCTAAACATTAGAAATAGTGTGGATGATTAGGAATCAATAGGGTGTATGTTTAGGGGGAGGATTCTTTGCACAACACAGCCGTTTATCCCTGGTATATTCAACCATTACACAATTTTCCGATTAAAAGATGGAACAAACTATTTTCATCTTGAGCATCAATGAGACGTAGATCTGCTGTTCTGTTCAGTATCCTTCCAGTCTCGCTACAGCGTAATTCTGCGAACATATTCCAAATTGATTAATTTGCAGGATACTGCCAGCTTTCTGCAGAACCCTCCACAATAATATCATTACTCACATCAATCAACAACTTATGTAATTCATAACAAGCCGAATATTTTCCAGAATTACATAAATCAAATGTCATCCAGAAGATGTCCTACTAGTTACGTAAAATGTTCAGTTGTTAAATGACGAGGATTGAATTAAGCGCTGTGTTATCAATACATTCTTTTTTTTTCCCCCTCCAATAAATTACAGTTTACATGAGAAGAGTAATTAATGTCACGAGGTCTGTTTTATTAGGCTTTTCCAATGCTGTTCAATATTATACTATACTGCTGTGAGCTTTTTTATTTTTAGTATCATAATCTCAATAACATCCTGCTTTAATCTTTCTTTAATCTTTAATCTTCTTCTTCACCAATTCTCTAAATAATAAATGATAAAATAAGGAGCTTAGTTTCAAAATCCGCCATCTCCAAAAATAAAAATTTTCGAAAATAGGGGTTTGATAATGCATTCGCATTGGACATGGCGGGCTTTGAAACAGCACTCGTATCGAAATCGTATCGCAATACATTGTTATGGCGGTTTTTGAAGTTAAACTGTATGCAAACGGCGGGTTTTGATTGGAACTTAGCAAAAACTCCATTGGCTCGAAATTCGCAATTTTTGGAGATGGCGGGTTTTGAAACTAAGCTCCTCAAATATACAACAATTCCATTTCCTCTTCAATAATTCATGTGTTTTGATTGCAACGAAGAGGAAGTTTGTCTGAGGAATTCAGAACGAAAATCAACAACAAATATTATTTTTGTAATGTCTAAACTTAGTTTAAAGTAGGTCACACTTTCTTTTTTCTATAAAACCACGTTTAATTTGTTAATAAGGTTTTTTACTCGCTGTAAAATATAGAATGAGAAATCCAAGAGAAGGCTTGATTCCTATGCATCCAATCAGTTTTCTTTTGCCCTCGAAAAGCTTATTTAATGGAAAATTTATTTTACAATAATAATAATTTATTGCTTTACAAAAGTTTGTTAATACAAAATAGATATAGTGTGACTTCCGAGTGCCTTAAGGATAGTCCCGTCAAGAAAGCAGACCAGTTGTCAATTATAGACCAGAAAAGAAAAAAAGAAAATACAAAGAGCATTACTGATAATATATAGTGGAGGAAAAAAATAGAGTCCAATACAAAAACATTACTAAAAAAATTTAACATAATGGAGATAAGTGGAACAATTCATTTGTAATGGAAATATAGAAAAAAGTAACACATTTGTAGAATTTGGATGTGATGGTATTTACAGTCCTAATAAAGTAACTGAAATAATGGACTTCATAACGAAATAATTATATATGAATCGTGAAATCCAAATTTTTAGGTAAGATGTTAAACCTAGTTCAAATAGATGGAAAGTAAAGAGAAAACAAAGGGTAATAGTGAAGTAGGGGAGAGGAAAGGAAAAGTTGGAAGATATCTGGTAGAATTTTTAAAAAGTTGTTTTATTTTTCCTTGGTTCAATATTTTTTCATATTCCTTTCTACTTTAATGGCGAGTTGTGTGCTTGTATCGGAAGCAATAGTTTAAAGCAGCGATATTATGTTTTCGTAATGCCTTACTGTACAGTTATTGAATTTGCAGTGAAAATATGCCAACCAATTTCTCTCTTAAAGTAACTGCATAAATAGAACATGCTTATAAAAGTATTTTAGAGTTACAGATTACCTTTAACAATGTTAACAAACGTGCTATTTAGTATAACTTTAATAAATATTTTATTATTATTATTAACAATATATTATAAAGTAACAGTAAAATACGTAATACCATCAATTAATTCTGATTATTTGAAAGACGTAAAAAGTGATGTTTAAAATTTTATAATATGTAAATTTATTTCTGACAAATTGTTTTAGCATAGTTCAATGATTTTCGGAACTCACTGAAGACAAGACCAGCATTCTATTACATTATATGATACCAAAATGTGAAACTACTGAATGTTTCAGATATTATATAGACATATCAAACTCAAGCTCCACTCAAACATTAGAGACCCTGTGTCTCGAACCTTCCATTTACTCAGACACCGCACATAATTCTGATCTTTACTGTCATTATTTAAAATTTTCTGGGATATTCAAATTCCGAACATTTTTTTCTGATGATTTTTTGTAGATGATATGTATCTCTTGTTTCCTATCCGTACCATTCTTGTTTTCATAATCATTTAGATCTTCATTAAAATTCTCGTAATATGTGATATCAAATTCTGTGATGTGGGATAAGTAATATGTAATATGGAATAAGTACTTATAAGATATAATTTTTTTTTGGATGGCTTTAACTTAAGAATATTGTGGTTGTTTAATAACCAAACAACTCAGGAAAGGCAAACCCGGCTTTTTCAAGGATGATGTGCTGTTCCAAACATTTTTGAAATTCGGTGAAATTAAAAAGAAAAAGATTATCAAAAATAAAACGTTGCTAACCCCTTGAACTGTTCAGTGGATCTGCACCAGGTCCTGAAGAAAACAGAGACATTTGCCTTGAGACCTACTGAAAAGCTCACCGTCTATGGAAAAGAAATGCCTCTGAGGATATGGAAGGAAAAGAAAAGGTAAAAGCAATTCCAAAGCTAATCAGGGATTCAAATTACTACATTTTTAAAAAATTATTAAATATGTGGCAATTTGATTTTTTTATTACTGTAAGAAGTTAGCAAAACAATAATATTTTTGAAATTTTAATTTATTCTGACAGCAGTATTTACAGGAAATGAATTTTGCATTTCGTAACACCGTTTTCCGTCAAAATTAAGAATGTATTTTCATAATTCTAAATATGTTAATTATTAATTAAATAATTAATAAATTACAGAACAATAATAAATGGGAAAACTATATATGTTATTCCTCAGTGCGACCATCTGGATTTCAGCTATTTTCGTCGAAAAATGCAGGGAGGACATTGCTCATGCGCAGAACTGCCATCCATATTTAATCTGTTGAAATTAATGGGATGGGATCACGTTGAGTGAGAATGCAAAATCCGTATTGGTAACGAGTTATTGGGGAAATCACCACTAATGACCAGATGCCGAATGGAGCTACGTTCAATTATGTTTTAAATTTGCCGATAATAAATCAACCAGAATAGGAATTTGATCAATATTGCACCACAGACGAGCGTTTGATTTTTATTATTCTATATATACAGTAATAGGGGGAGGAATTAGTTTCCAGCAAATCCAAGCTGAATTCCATATTTTGCTTGTAATTATTTCCTAATAGTTATTAAATTATTTATAACAAATATTAATACTGAGAGAAGAAAGGTATTGATATCCATAAATTATAATTTAAATAAACTGAAATATATAAAAGATTTCATATCAGTCAGTTATTAGAATTAATTTAAAAATGATAAGAGTTTAGGCATCGAACCTTAGATTTTTATGAGTGAAGAAGTCTTGTTCCACATTTATTAAGTGCAAATGCAAAAACTTTATTAGGCCTAAGTCCTACAATCGTTAAAGGCTAAGTAAAAAAAAAAAATTAAGACATGAATATTCTTCTAGAAGAATCAAAAAAAGATAGAATATTTTCAGCAATTTATTAAGGTAATTGAAATAGATTACTCATCTTCAAGATTAGACCTAAATAGAAATACAACTGGAAGGTTCGAAAATCGAGAAATGCTTGTATCGTTGGAAGTTAAATAAAATGTAAATGATCCAATATTAAATTAATTTATCAAATGCAGCTACTGTTTAATTACTTATAAGACTTAACGATTCATTTTCTTTTCTTGGAACTGAAATTCTTGTTCCTCTATTGGAACAATACGGCCGTCCTAAGGTAAAAGGAAGTAACTGCAAATTTTCTGATTTTTCGTTTTCTGCATTTTCTACGTAAGGAAGTATCTACACATCTTCCAAAGCAATTTGGTAATGATCTGCTGTTAAGTATGTCCCCTATTTCGATGATCAAAGGTAGCAACTGACTCACAATATGCTTATATCTACGGTCAAAGGCAGAAAATAATCAGTTTCCAAATTGCTAGTTGCTTCCTTTTACCTTAGCACGGCCGAATAGATCTTCTATCGGATCACAAAAGCATTCTTTATTAACAGTCACCAACAAATTACGAAGTCACCCTATTAATAATAATATAAAATAAGCAATCAAAATAATAAACAGGATAATCCTTGGAAACGGATTCCAACCAACGGATTCTAAGCTTTAGTCTTAAGAAAAAGGTAAGCTAATGAGATCATCATGTTTGTGTGTGATCGTTTTCCATTAACAATTTTTCAACCGATTAAAAGATCTGATTTAAACTTTGCATGATAATTTATGGCTATAAAATATCTCTCATAATATAAACAGGTAAGCTCTCCGAGAAATTTGAGCTTGAATATGACACATTTCTCGGGAAAAAAAATTCCTAAAAAAACATTATAAAAGGAGAACAATTTATTTTGAAATAAAGCAATATATTAAGGCCAATAAATTGTTTAGCAACTGGGTACTTCAAAAAGGATAGTCTTATTATTATGAAAGTTATAAACGTTTAAAATTAGAAATGTCACATTTTACAGAAAAAAAATAGACCAAGTCCTTTGAACAACTTATTATTTAAAATGTGAAATGATTATTTTTTATGTCACGAAAAGTAAAGTGATGTTGTTCCGAAAGTAAACAATCAAGAAATTATGGACTATTTTAAATCGACTGGATAAATTCCGAATGTGTCAGTTGAACGTGGGAATAGAATTAAACATTTTTACAAAGATTTCATCATTTCAGTTTCCTTTACGTAATCCACACGGTCTTCAGCATTAGCTATTTCAATGAGAAACAGATAAAAAAAAAAAAAAAAAAAAAAAAAAAAAAAGACTCTTATAACGTCGTTTCCTGTTTTAGTACAAGCACAGAAAATTTCTGAGTTCATGTCTTGTGACCTTCATGGTTCTATTAGGTGTAACAACTCCCGGACGACTGGATGAGATGCACCTAATGTTACTCTCGTTTAAGCAAGTAAAAAAAAACGAAGAGGCGAGAAGTTGATAAATCCTGATCCTAGCTGACACTAAGTATTCCCACTGCTTTAATAAGGAGTGAAATTTACACGTCGCAGTTGATGGGTATCAGTCAATTTTTTACAGTGATTCTAAGATCGGAACAGTCACGCCACCTGCAGGATTTATGAGTGAAAGTAGAGCGCTTTAAGAATACGGTCGGAGCATCTTCAGATATTTACTTAATCTTCTACCAAATTTTACTAAAATCTTTTATTTCTCTTTCTGTCTGTCGGGCGCAATTGTTAATTTCCTGTGAAAAAAATTACTATAACGAAACGTTCGCGACGGGAATTGAACCTGCAACCTTTTGATCCGAAGTCTGTCTTATCCATTATGCCACGGTGGCTACATTCAAATTATTGTTTCTTATCACTCCTTTGTGTGTGTGGCGCAATGAGAAAAGAGCCAGAGAAAAAAGAAGATAACTCATTAATTTTAGCCTACTAGATTAAAATTTAAATTTCAGTGTTCATTTTTTTAGCTTCTCTCCGTCAACAATGGCGCGCGCTATCAAATAATGAGTTCCTTCAAAAAGGAATAAAATATCACTTTCTGCCATAACCGCTTGGAATCGATTCTTCTTGAATTATCTCATACTTACCAGGGGGGGCAGGGGGATGACCTAGTTAGATAATAATAAAAAAAAATACGCTAACTATGGAGCATTAGAAAAAAAAATATAAAAAGAAGTAGATTAAACAAACTTATAATTAAACGATGCTGTTCCTTAATAAAGAGCACTATCTTAACTATAAAATTCTTCTAAATTACTGAATATATATTTAAGATCATCAGGCTAAAACAGCTTCGGGTGTTTTTTTTTACTTCAATATAAAACGCAACTTCTTGTGATATAAAAGAAGTCTGCATTTATCACAAGATTTTTCTTCAGTACATTTTCAACAAACTGGAAAGCTCAAAACTTATAACAATCGAACTTGAATTTGTGTAAGTGTTACAGAAAATATTGTGTTTGAATCGGGCCAAAAATGCCTATTAAGTTGGTGAAAGAATTTTTACAGTTTGGTAAAGCACATATTTCGGCATTCAACTATTGGACAATTAATTCTTTTGCTATTTATTCGCTTTATGTGTTGGGAAATATTTACTTTCTTTACAAGTAATAATATTAAATATTAATATTTTAATAAATTCGGAAGAAAAAATTAAAATACTATACATTTTGCTGATCGTCAATAATAGAGCTTCAGTGTATTATCTGGTGAGAGATAGTTATAACAGCATTCCTTTGATAATTCACCGAATTCTCTATAGACTGAACCAATTCCATTTAAGGAAGAGGCAATTAGAACAATAGATTGTAAGTTGTTTGTCGAATGACGTCATATGAAGTACGTGCACGAGCGTTGTTACGTATGATTAGCCTAATTCCTTGCAGGGTCTTAATGAACGGAATTCCAGTATTGGAAGCTGATTCAAGGTTACAGTTGGCGAATCGATAAATCAATCGGAAATGCAAACAAGGCTGTGGCGGGAAAAGGAGCTCCACAGAAAAGCCAGGAGAATGCTCCAGAGTATTAGATAGCTACAGTCAATGAATAACTCTTGTTAAATAATTTAACAATAAACTATTAATAAAACATACAGAAATATATTAGTAGAAGATAAATATATATTGTTCACATTAAAGATAATCTATAAATTAATGTATTTCTTTGAGATAACCTAAATCACTAAATATTTTGTAACTAAATATTTCAGAAGTGTGCTGTAGTTCTAACTATTTACGTTGAAATAAAACTTACTCATAATAATAGAATTTCTCAACAATGGTTGAGACCATGTGTTTACTAAGTGACATCCTAGAACAACTGTTTCACGCTCTTTAGCGATCATCAGCTAGGAGCAGTCACCAGTAACCTTGATCTCACCCACTGTGCCAGGATGTCATTTTGTGTAGAACTTGGTCTCACCCATTTTTAATATTTGTAATCTATGGTAAGGAAATAAATATTCTCGTGCTCAGATGACTTTCAGATACAAACTGGATTAATAGTAATGTTTTCCTGAGATATGTTATGCACCGGTAAATCAGAAGATTGGCGTTAATTTATACATGTATTATTATTATTATTATTATTATTAATGTAGATATTGCTGTATAAAAATTTATTTTGCAATTGTACCTGAATCAACACGAAAGAATGGACACTGATGCTGAAGTGGTTTCTGTGCGTCAAAAATAAGACAGGATAAAATAGTGCTCAGTACAGGGATATCTCCATCCATCAATTGAATTTGGGCGCTGACGCCACCACAGTCACCCTCATCAAGCAAAGGCTTTTATGCGGTCTTGTTTACCCAAAAAGTAAGCATCTGAGTCCTTTGCGGACGTTATTCTGTTAGAGCCAAGGGTTTTGTAATGAATTAAGTAGATAATTAAAACTGAGTTTTCAAAAATTATCTTCATCTCTAAAGATATTTGAAGTTTTTTTAACAACAATCTGTAGGTTTTTAATCGCCTTATTTCAGAATAGCGAGTTAATCCTGTATTACACGTATGTAACACTACATAAATTTATAATATTTATAGTCTTCCAAAACTTCAGTCCGTTAAAATGTTTGCAGACCATTGTTGGATGGTTAAAAATGATATTGATGATTACCGTAATAATAAATTTTAATTTATTCATTCTAGGGCGATCTTATAAAAAGGAAGCACACGTAAATGTTATTGTTAGTAAAACTAGAAAACAGAAACCGTCACATCTTAAATCAATAGTAGTTTTTATCAAAGTACTCTATGTAAATCTCCCATATCTTTCCAGAAATGGGAAGAGCGGATTAATTTAATTAATGATATTTAGGAAACAACCCCCACACAATCAATCACAATCTGTTACTTAAGGATCAAAGTTTTTCTATTGTTTTCTTCACTTTAAAGCTATCATTGGTTGACTGCAAATTCTGATAGGTTTGATAATCAATCTAAGAAACCAGGAAATAAACGGAAATAACTCAATTCATCTACGTATATGAATTCAGAAATTTTGATAACTTTTTCAAATTTTCTGAAATTCTTCTATGAAGATAAAAGTTGTTATTAACTTTATTAACAATAAGATGAAACTAAATGTTTCATTTTCATTTACTTATTCACGAAAAAAATTAGGTTTAACATTCACTGATAAACTTTTATTTGAACAAAAACTTGACTGTGTGCTTTTACTATTAGCAAGTGGCCTGCTTTGTATCCTCACTGCCTTTGTTATTTCCCTAATTCTTTGCAGTTTCTAATTTGGATGGAATCAAATCAATATAAAATTATCATTGTCATAAAATTTGGAAATAGAAGAAAACAGAAAGAAACAAGAATTAAAAAATCGTTCTCATTGAATCCCATGCCAAGAAAAATCATTAAAATATTATCAACACATGATAAAGCGACCATCAGAATGGAAATATTGTAGTAAAACAGATTAAGAAAAATCACCACTGTTCATGACTATTTACAGTGTAATGAAAATAAAGAAATTTATTTATTCCGTGAAGAAAGAAATAACGAAATTTTGGAACTCTTTACTAAAATAAATATTATCCTACTACTTACAGATTAAGGCAATGAATGAATCATATATCGATTTAATTAGGATTTTGTTTTTTGAGTCGAACTCCAGAGACAAAGTTTGGTAATTTTCAAAAATATTTTTCAAAAAGACAAAGTTCAGATTTAAAAAGAATTTGCAACAAACTCCAATTCTTTGATATACAAAGCTTTTCTTAACCAATTTTGAAGTTTCTGAAATATTTCTTCGAAATTTCCGTTTTTAAAATACTTTCTTCTTATGTTTCAGAATAGTTATCTCTAAAGGATTCAGAAACTTTTAACTGAAAGAACTTTAAATCCCTGTTGTCTAAAAAACAGAGAAAAAGTTAAAATGACGCAGGTCTTCCTTATCAAATAAGATCAAGTCCTTACAAGCAGACGTAAAGGATTGTCAGAGATCGTGTGACACAAAACAACAAGAAATTCCAAGTATTTTAAGACAGATACAATTTTTTATTCGAATAGGTTAATTTCTATTTACTCGATCACTTCTTTGCAAATCGTTTTGATTCCGTTAGAGAAAATACTACTACAGAAAATACATAATTTTCGACATTTTCAGACCCCCGTCGCTTAAGCCAAGCACTGTATAGTTTGATTTCCATTGGATAAAGTATTTTTATTTTGTTACTGGACTGATTTTTATCTTAGCTTTTAAATGTCAAAAAATGTTTCCTCCCTTCATAACGAAATAACAAATTTTTCAAATATTTTTTATATCGTCAATGTTTTAAGTTGCGAATGTTTCATTCATTATCCCTCTTCAGAGTCGTAGAAAAAGCACAGGTACATTTGCCATTCATTTTTTTTAAACTGTAGAAGTTAATTTTATTCAATTCCTAAAAAAAATATCGATTAAATTTCCTCCAAAAATTCTAAATCTCTAAATAGGAAAAACCAGTCCGTTATAAATTCAAAATGGAAACTTAAGGCCTCGTTCCATATTCCTTACAAATTCTTATTCAGTTCTTGTAAAGTGTCATTTTAATCAGAAAAGAATAATTTGTTCTGTTACGTAATATCAATATATTTGTTTAACTTTGAACAGTAATAAGCAATCACTCCATTTTGTATTTATAAGAAGTTATACATTTTTATTCTGCTAATTTTATTTGAAAAATATTAACTAGTAAAAATATTTAATTGCGTGTTGGAAAAAGTTACAAGAGAATGGACAAGTGAGGAGGAAAAACTAAAACTTAATAAATACATTATGTTGGGTA
Source organism: Thereuonema tuberculata (assembly GCA_023159025.1). Taxonomy (NCBI): domain Eukaryota; kingdom Metazoa; phylum Arthropoda; class Chilopoda; order Scutigeromorpha; family Scutigeridae; genus Thereuonema; species Thereuonema tuberculata. The sequence goes on along the minus strand of JAFIDM010012231.1, from coordinate 4,991,263 downwards.
GATCTAAAGTATCAATCAACTGCTTGGCCTTCGCGGATGATCTAGTAATATTAGATGGAAACATAGAAAATGCAAAAAGAAGACTGGAACTCCTAAAGGAGACAGCAGAAAAAGTGGGTTTACAAATATCTTTTGAAAAAACAAAATACATGACCAATGAAGGCAATTCACCAGGAATTCTTAAAACTAAGTACGGCAACATTGATAAAATGGATAACTTTAAATATTTGGGTGAAAATATAAATCTTAAAAGTGAAAAAGAAGCAATTAAAATTAGAATTGAAAAAATGAAAAGAGCATACATGAAAGTAAGAAATTTATATAATAAAAAATGTTTATCTAAAGCCGTTAAATTGAGACATTATAATACAGTTGTAAAACCTGAAGTGCTTTATGGGTCAGAAACACTATTACTAACTGGATGCAAAATGGCACTAGAAGATTTGGAAAAGAAAGAAAGAAGAATCTTGCGAAAAATATTAGGTCCAATCAAGAATAAAGATGGCGATTGGGTTTTGAGACGAAATAGAGAAATTTACTTGCAATGCCCTAAAATAACGGATGAGATCAGGAAAAGACGTGTTACCCTTTATGGGCACTTAGAGAGAATGAATGAAGATAGATTAACAAAGAAAATCCATACTTTCTTCCAAAACAGGAAAACAGACAAAAAAAATGGGTGGAGTGGCAAAGCAATAAAGGACTTAGCAGAAATGCAGATTGATCGGGAGACCCTACTCAGCAGAGACAAATTCAGACTAAAAGTTAAGAAGTTCAAAGGTTTTCAGGAAGACACAGGAAAAAGGAAAACAACTGGAGCCAAATGGTCGGATGAAAGGAAAAGAGTCCATTCGGAAAGGATGAAGGAGTTTTGGAGAAAGAGGAAGGAAGAGAGAAGAAAATAGTTATCTTAATGTGGTCCTTAGTTGGCCTGAAACGATTATAAAAAAAAACTAGTAAAAAGTGATTAATCAAATAAAATCAGTGGCAAATTGAAATATACCATTGTTGTCACGATATGGGTAGAATTATATGACGAAGAATATGTCAGGGTAGCGTATATATTCAAACTATTAACAAATGCTTCGTTCTATAACTTGTTCTTATATTTAATCATTTATTGAAATCGATTGCCGAGATAGTTATTTGTGAAAGAAAATAAGAAATTGTTTCAAATGAATGTCAGAGAAGCTTTTTGTTTTTCTTTCTGAATTTCGCACTAAAAAGCAATTCAGAAGAATTTCTAAGCTTTATCAAAATCTTAAATTTTTATGTCCATTAAATATGCAGTGGCAGTTTTCACATAAAAAGCTTAGTTCTCCTATTGCTTTCACTAAATACACAGTTCCCATTTACAGGAGGCTACGAGGGTTGGGTTAATCATAAGTAGATTTCATTTGATCGATCACTGATTGTCGAGATAAGACTGTGATTATCTACCAAAGGGAAAGGGTGGGGGGAAAGGGTGGTCAAAGAGGGGAAAATAGTAATTGCTCCCAAGATTTCAGCTGACGCATCGTCTCTTTGGATTTGCATTTAGGTCATTCAGAATCTGCATCGTACGGAAAATAGATGCTTCCTACTAAATGGAAAGAGCCAATGAAAAAGCTTCTTTTGCGAAGCGCCTTTCATATTTCCCTTTCTTTTGCAGCCCTGATCGAAACAAAGTTTGTGGCAAATCAACTGATGTCTTCCTGTTTATCACGTAAACAAAGCAGAGCCTTCCTTTACTCAAGACATTGTATTTTGAAATGATTTCAGGAATCTTACATAAGGATTGTTCCTTATTATTAAATACACAATATTTCTTAAATGACAGTTTTAATCTGGTAAGTTAAGCACAAAACACTAAGAAGCATAATTTCTTCTGTAAACAAGAAATTTTGAAAGACCAAAATTGTGGTCACGATTCAATCTTATACATACACATTTTCGTAAAGAAATTAAAACTAGTACTGCTTTTAAAAAGCTTTTTCAATTTTGAACTTTTTTGAAAATTTACTTTAAAAAAGTTCAAAATTTAAAAAAACTTTAAAAAACATTACTAGTTTCAATTTCCTTAAGGAAGTCTTCATCAGACTGCTTGTGTTGAAAAACAGAAATAAGTAAACCAAGCGAACCAGTGAAATATTGACGAGTCGATAATGATAAAGGGGTTGGATGAGTGGATCATACCATTAATGCTTGCGAATAGCAAAGGGGTGGAGGAAAGTTAATTCAGGAAAGCTAATTTTTTAAGGACTCATAGAATTTCCTTAAATATTCGTCAGCGTCAAAACCAAATGTAAGAGGGTTGTCCATATTCAGTGCAAGTCCTGCGCTGGTCATATTTGTTGCTGTTTTATATGTTGGGTATCCTTCCGTCCTCTTACATTTCTTAGTTATTTCCGTTCCTCTTAGTGATTTCTTGGTATCAATAAGATCCATGTAGCGGCTAAAAAGTTATTAGAATGATTGACTGATTTGATTCCTACCAAAGTAAACTAAAAATAAAAGCATATTTATTTATTACAGCTGATGATTTTCAAGACCTAAGCAATATTTTAAAGTATTTTGAAAACTCAGTTCGTAGTATACTATTACTACAATTTGAATATTTGTTTGAAAATTATATTTGAAGGATTCAATGTAATAACCATTACACCAGTTGTTTGAATATGTATAATGTTTTTTCCAATCCAGTCCTGTTTCTCAAGAAATTAAAATTTCTCATATTTATTATAATCTGAATTTAATCCTAATTGAAGTTAAAAATTTAATCTAAATATTATTATTTTTTTTATTTCTTCCTAAATCTATTAAAAAACTTTGTTAAATAATACCTGAAAAAAACATACAAAACTAAAGGAAAAGTATCTGAAAAATATTTACAAAGAAATGTAGTTCTAATTTTTTTTTCTTTCCTATTCAGATTAAAGAGAAAGAGTAGCTTATCAAACATAAATTAAGGGAAAAATTAGAAATTTTCTAGCTGAAAAAATTAACTGAAAGAAGTTTTCTTCTAATATGATGAAATGAATATGGCTCTTTCCTCTTAAAATCCAAATATTATCCAAAGGAGGATTCGTATCATAAAAAAATTAAGTTGATTCTGATGTAGTACTAGATAAAACAGTTTAGACAAGAAAAGAATGGAATGCTCGCAGTTTGACTATAAACTGACCCTTGATTTTTACTTAAACTGGATCTGAAGATTACATTGACGATCTGCAAAATAACGTTCCAACTCAAAATAAAATCAGATCCACCAAAATATAATAAAGAAAACTACTCACATGGTTTACGAAGTAACAGTAAAATAAGTTGGAATCCTTTCTCCTACCGCAGAAAACCACTAAGTATTGACTTATTGTTAGTAATTCAAAGAAATAAAGAATAAAAATTATTCCTGACATCGGACGAACTTCTACGTTATTCGATATAAGAATAAATCCTTACACTGTTTGGTTAGAGATAAAATTAGACTAAATAATCGATTACGCCACATTGCTGCCACATTGTTCTTTTTTGGAGGAGAGGTAATTTAGCAACTCCAATTATATTCAAAAAATGTCTTTCACATTTTATTGAGTACATACTGATAACAATGCAGCTTGGAGCAAAGAAAAATCTTTAAGAAAAGTGAATGAATAAGGAAAGATAAAGTCAAACTTAGTAAAAAGAAAAAGTAAGAAGTTGTATCCTTTTACCATTGATACTTCTGCAGATGAAAATATAAACATGATTCTTTTCAATTTTGAAATTGTACATCTATAAAAGTCACTTCTTTACCCAGGGAAATGAAATGGAGAAATATCGAGATATAATCGTATAAAAAAAACCTTGTAAGTTTTCACAGTAAACAAAATTATTAATATTTATTTTTGGATGGAACTTATTAAAATACTTTATTTTGAAAACACTTTAAGATTTGTGTTAAACATTGACATAAAGATTTTCGAAATTTAGGAGAAAACGTAAAAAGTAAGCATTGTGACACTGAAATGTAATCAAATTAAAAGTTACAAAAAAACCCAGTCACCGACGGTATTCAGTTAGGGTTCTTGAATCAGATTTCTTTAAGAGAGAGATTTGAATACTTCAAAATAGAATTATGGAATAGAAGTTTTTTGGTTGAAACGGGTTTTGGTTTCTGCTGTGTCGTTGGCCGCAGAGAGGCGCTGACCGTTTAGGCCTTGTTGAGGTCAAACAACGATGTCCAATGAAGATGTAACAGATGGGATATGATTACAGGCAACCTAATAATGGTTGCAACCCACCACTGAATTGGCGATTGCCAAGACGGAATCACTAAACGACATGTTCAATCACGCTGCAAAGCGACGACCAGCGGATTAAAAGAGCGGCCAGAGGATCAGAGCCGTCCGACAACAATTGATAACAGCATCGCCTCAACCTGCGGGGGACTTGTTGGCAGACAGGAAGGTGGGATTGTGGTTGGGGTCTGACAGGAAAACCTCAATGAACAACACGATTTAAGAATTGAAACAGATAAACAGAAATAAAACAATAAAAAAAAATTAAAACTACAATTTTTTTGTTTTTCAAATTTAGGTTCTTTATTAAAATAACCAAAATTCATTCATCAACCTCAGTAAAATTAAGAAATCCAATTAGCAATAATATTTAATCGACTATCATTTATCATTAACTCCATTAATCTACTGAATAGGCTTTAGAATATTATTTCTTAGCCATCCGAATGTTCGTGTGATCTAGGTCGGTGGTAAGTCTTAACGTACTATTTCATAATCCAGCTTTCCTGGATTTAGGGCCTTTCCTGCCTCCTTGTCTGAGTGATTTTCAAGAAATGATTACAATATCAGAAACTTGTTTGAAAATTTTTTAATATTGTCCTTTGGAAATAAAGAAAACAAAAGAAAAACTTACAAAATGAATTTGATGTAGAAATAATAAAAGTACTGCGTTAGTATATTCATTATTACATCTAACTGAAACAAGTTTACAAAAGCATCGAAAAATGTTCCTTCTCCAATCATCCACCCCATCTAAATTTCCACAATAGAAAATATGTTTATTCAACTCTTAGAAAACGTGAAAATGCAAATAAAATCTAAAAGTAAATAAAGTATCCAATTAACGTTAACGGAATTTCAGTAAATTTCTTGTAAATGTACTAAGAAAATCATTCTTGATGTATCAACTGAAATAAAAAAAAAATACATTTAGGAATCACATTCCTAAATCCATATCGACTATGTTTTTTTATTCATGGTAAAAAAAACAAAAACAAAAAACAAAAAAACCAACCTTCAATAATTGTCGGCTGAATGGATTGGAAACATAAAGGCAGAAACATACACCTATATCAAAGACTTTTTTTTTTTATTTTTTTTTTTTTTTTGGCATCAATCAAAAACCAGGACCTAGCAGCTTAACTTTAGTCTAAAACATCACAAAAAGAGAAACATCGTATAGTTGTTTCTTCCCATAATAAGTCTCTTGTAGACCATGGAAAAAATTTAAAAAGTTAATAAAAATTCCTTCGAATTTCAAAGTGCGAATAAAATAATTTTAAAAAGTTTAGAGAGATTGAAATGAAGCCATATTGGCTCTAATTCAAAAACGAAAGGAAAAAAGCTATTCTGGTGGAGGCTTTCCTAATTTGTGACTAGGAACTAAAAACAGAACTATAACTCAAGTCGATATTAAAAACTGGATTAACGCCAAAATCATCTCATTTTTAGGATGAGGAATATCTTAATACAAATAACACAAGGAAATTCAGGCCAGACAGAAAAATGAAAAGCTGAAACTGAACATAATACACTGAAAGTCATCACTTTGAATAATATTTTAGAAAGAAAAGTCTCTAACAATAAACTGCGCGAAGAATAGTTGAGAGAATTAAGAATTAATTTCTGCAAAAGGAAATCTAAACCAACTTTGTTTCATTTTATTGCTTGGAATCTTTATTTGCGCATCAGTTACCTCAAGATATTATAGCTTTAATAAATAATAATAATAATAATAATAAAGTATCGACAAGAAGAAGATACATGACTTGTTGCCCTAAATATGACCTAAAAATTTAAGCAAAAAATTGCTTTCCATTCGAAAAACTAACTAAATAAAAATAATTGAACCCAGTAGAGGAATCACTAGTCTAATAGTGGAAGCGTTTGGTTTTTTACAGAATATCTCTAAATACCGATGAAAAGATGCTCTTTTTTTTTTTTTTTTGGACAAAACATTCTTAAGACACAAAGGATTCAAAAGATCGATTTAAAAATGGAAATAAAATCAGGAAAAAAAGCGACGCCACCAAAAATCCTCTCCCATTCAAGAACAAAAAAGTCAATAAATCTTTTTATGATTTTATGAGAAGCACGTTTTCACAAAAATAGTATTTAGATGAGGTTACCATCGCTAGTGATGTCCATCTTGTATCGAAAGGAAAATAAACCCGGGGTTTAGACTAAGTGAAATCTCCACTTATTCTAAATCTTCTCCGATTTCTGTAAATCCGCGATAAAAACAATAGCCCAGTCTTAATTTTTGCTAATATTAAGTATAACTGAATTAGATTATGATAAAGACTTGGATGTCCTCCTCCAATCGAATACATTTCAAGTGATCTCGGCGACGTTTCGTAAATTGAACTTGAGCAAATTTACGACTCGTCCTGTGTCGTAAACTTTCGTCACAAACCCCTGGAACCATCGGTGCTATTTCTTTTCGCTGCTCGCCATAGCCATGCATTAATAATGTTGTCGCAGTAGTGTGTGCAGCAGGTTACAAATCGCCCTTTTCCGGATTGCGATCACTGCGACAGCAATCGTCTCGGCCGGGACGGAAGGCGGTTTATTGGCCGATGCACTGTCTAAAGGAAGAGTCCATTTCCTCATCTCTACAGGGGTGGAAGGGCGAAGCAAATTCATAACCCTACCATAAGCCACTACTCTCCCAGAACGCTGGTATTTCATAAACTTTGGCCGTAAATTAACCAAAAGGCAGGTGATCCGAGGGTGGGGTGCGTTGGAAAGGAAGCAGTGCGGTGGGGGAGTAAAATCGAAGAGGAAGGGAGGGAGCAGCGGTGGAGAAGGGGAATAGGAACTTGAAACAGCAACCGCGCGCACGAGAGTTCCGCAAACATGTTCTCATTTGGGTCTGCAGAAAAAATTTATGAAATGGATTCGATTCAACTGGAAATGCATTAGTAAGACTATTAGTTTATGAAAGGAAAAATTTATAACATCAAAGCAGGTTCCTTCAGAAGAACTCAAGTGAAATAAAAATTTATAAACGCTTCCCTTTCAGCATTCATAAAAACTATTAAAAGAAGGTAATTAACCAGCGAAAGAAAAAGAAAGACTCAAGGAGAACAAATAAGATTTAACACAGAGGAGATAAAAAAAGCCGAAAAAATATAGTTAGACAAATAGAAACATAGCGTTATCAATCTTTAATTCTTAAAGTTTTGGACATTTTTTTCCCCAAAGATTGGTTTTTTTTTCATTTTTACACTAACAATGCTTCATCCTTATCTTATTAAGCCTTTTTTCCTAAGTCCTTTCAGTTTTAAGTTTCATTTTAAACTACTACAGCATTATCCTCGGTATTAAAATGATAAGAAACTAGAGAACTATCTGCGAATGAACTTAGGCATAAAAAAGAACTGAAATTCAAGAAAAAAATATTAATTATAAAGGAAAATTACGTTTACTATTAAATTTATAACAAAAATTGTAATCAGATCGTTTAACTATCTTGATAAATGTACAGTAGAACCTCGATTAACCGAAGTGGTCGGGACCGGACCTCCGTCGGTAAATCAAAAATTCCGGATAAAAGAGAGCACTTAAAGATGGCCTCAGGAGACCGCAAAAATTTTAACACTGGATTTTAAACATGTACAAAAAAACTAAATATGATGTTTTTAATTATATTACTATAATTATAAACAATAAATATGTTGAATAGATGTCAAAATAGATGTAAACACAAGTCAGAAAATGCAAAGTAAATGTTTAATTGACATACGATACATACTTTATATTGGTTTAAACGGAAGTTTGCTCTGCCGTAAGCACGACTGACGTCGTTTAGCCGCTCTGTCCCGAAGTTGTTTCAGTAGCATAAGTTTTGTAGAATCAGAGTCAGTCTGTTTCTCCAACCATATCAGTCCTTTAGCAAAACATTCAAAAGCATCGGAGTTGCTTATTTTAGAAGTTTCACCTGCTTCAATTCTGCTCACAATTTGGAATTTGTGTTCCACTGTTAACAAAACGCGTTTTCGTTTAGTCGGCTCCATGGCATTCTACATTTCGGTAAAGCCAACGCTTCTGAATCGGACAGAAAGTAGCCAATACAAAGACAGAAGGCAGATGGTCTTGGAGACGAATGGAATTTCCGGCAAAGGGGGACAATAGAATGGAATTTCCGACAGGAGGGGGGATGAGAAATGGCTTCGGGGAAGGGGGGGGGAGAGAAATTGTTTATTTACCAAAAAAAAAACTTAAGGAAACTGACGTCGCGTCGGTTAAACGAGGTTCTGGTTTAAAGAGTTTTGGATGATCGAGGTTTTACTATAATCACAAACTGTTTAAATTAAACTGATAAAATGAAATTTATTTATATTTAATTTGTTTACTTTTTAATGTAAGCTTAGATAACAGAATACATTAAAAGAAATAAGTATTTTGTTTTCTAAAAAATAAAAAAAAATAATGAAAAAATATACCATATATGAATCTTAATTCACAAATAGAGTATTTAGTTTTGAATTTTTTTTTCAGTTAGATGATTTCCTTGGTGTTAGGACATTGAAATAATTTTAAGAGAAAACAGTGAAATTATTTCATGTAATAGGCCATTTTTCCCATGAATAGAATAGTCAATAACATTATTCTAATATCACCAGAAATAACTTTATAGATTTCATTAAATCAATGGCTTCAGAAACACGGTTGAGAAACATTAAATGTCGTAATTTCTCCTCTATGAAGCAACAGCTGTTTATTTTGACTAAGAAAACGAGCTCTTGAAAATTTCAGCAGCTCTCCGTTCTATTTCCAAAAGCATTAAGTGGACCAAATCACTGCGTAAATAATTCACCCGAATTTTGAAGGAGTGCATTTGGAATGAACTCAAAGAGCAGGAAATGGAATGATCAATAAACTCCACGCAAATACGTTTATAATATGGTGGGCAAAACACGAGAAGGGTCAGAAAATGACTCAACAAGCCTCCTTAATTTACGAGAGAAAACAAAAATTGATACTTCAACAAAATACCACGTCCACTATATTGGAAAAAATTTAACTACTTATATTTAATATCATAATTAAAGATATATAAAAAGTATATATAATATTGTAATATTAATTTTATCTTATTTGTTTAAATACTGAAAAATAAGCTAGGAAAACAAGAATTCAGTATTTGTACTTTATATCCTTTTTCACAATGTTACAATTTTTTTAAAATTGAAATTCTACCTCTAAGTCAACAACAACAAACTCGTACGCATTATTACATTGAATCTAAATACAAGGTCTTTACTCATTCAGAACAGCTCAATGAAACACGTTAACCAAGTTCGAGGATACCAAGCAGATTTTAAATTAAATGGAATACTTTAATAACAATTAATTTTGTCTTTCCATTCTTTTCCATAGTTTTGTACAATCCGATGACTTTCAAAACATTTACTTTTGTTCTTATTTTTACAATCAACTGTTTTTCCTTCATCAGTTTCCTAATTCATTAGTTATTAGAAATTATCATCCAAATCAGTCAGACTTGAGTTTCCACCCCCTCTAATATCTTTCTTTGAATTTCTGGGTTTTGATATATGAGGATTTGAGATGATCCAATTGGAAATCTTCTTCAAATGGGTCTTCGTTTAGAAAATATAAAAAGAAGACGACATAGAAAAGCATTAGAATCTAAACAAAGGATTTCTATTTTATTTTGTTCTCACTGTCTTAAAGCAATGAATATTAAAACCTTTTGGCTAATCCGTTTGCAAGTGGTTTGATACGATTAAAATTAATCCGATTTCGACAATTTAAGTAAATAACGGAGATTTACCTCATTGCAGAAAGTGGTAAATGTTGACTGTCTGTTTCCTGTAACTATTATATAATTTGAATACAAATGTAGGCTGTTCGGTTTTTGCCATTTTTCACAATTCGAAAAAAAGCTTTTTTAAAGGTTTTTATTTTTTTATATTATTTTAAGACCTTTTAAGAAATAACATTTAAGGAAAGTAAACTTTCTTTCAAAATCTCTTGTTGTTGAGCAATTTAACTTTTTTTTTTTTAAACATGATTTTTCTCACATTTTTTTAAGATTAATAGATTTTTGTCTTTTTTTTTCCCAGATAAATCCAAATTAAAATTCCTTTTCTTTTTCTTGCAGCCTCTTTTTTTTCTTCAAATTCAAGTTTTTATTTCCGAAACTACTAAATATTCAAAATTACTTCCTCCGATGAAAGCTAATGAATTTGCTGTCAGATGACGTCAGTCAAGATTTACCTCTTTCTGAAATGAGCTAAATTCCCTTATGGTAAAAACGCTTATTAAAATTCTGCGATGATCTAAATATTATCAAATAGTATTGTATTGTTGTTGATAATAACAATAAGAAAAAAAAAACTGTTTTAATAAATTATAGGTTTTACGAATTCTTAAAAGATGAGACTTAACAAAATATTTATAAAAGTTGTAATACCGACAAAAACAATGTACGGAATAATCAATAAATGAGACCCAGGGAACAGTGGTTTCATGCTTTCTGAAGATCATCAATCCGAAGTAGTCTCAGGAATAAGAACGGAGCATCTTGAACAATCGAGAATACGATACCTTTATAGAAACAAGTAAATAAATAATTAAGATAATTAAGTAATTTATAGATAAATTAAAATTGTTTTAGAAAATAAAAAAGGGGAATAATGTTCACTTTTGGTCGCCATTGAACCCAAACACAAATTTTGTCCTATTGTTATTCTAAATTTTTTTGTTCTGGGAGAATCCATTTATTTACGCAAAAAAAAAAAAAAAAAAAAAAGTTAATTTACACGATGGAGACAGTGACCCCTCAAAAACTAAAAGCAAGAAAATAAAAAACAAGAACTTTCTTTTTTGAAAGTTAATTTACGTTGCTTCAAAATTCGGCTAATTTTTAAACCTTAAAAGTAGAAATAAATATAATGGAGTTTCCTTAATAGACTGGACTTGAGAAGATGATACATTACGTTAAATCACCACCCAAGATATATAAATCAACTACTATTAAAATAAGAAAATTATTTCCTAAAGAATCAAATCTTAAAAAAAAACCTAAACAAATTGGAAGGAGGAGGGATTTAGTGAAAATGCTACCAATTAATGATCTTAATAATTGTTTGTTGTCATTAGATGGAGCGTCGTCAGAAGAGCCATTAAAGTCAGAGTAATAGAAGCTTATGATCCTCTGCTTCACGTGTAGTTAACGATAATCGATGTCGCAAAAGCTGTCTAACCAACGCCAATTGGGGCCATTTGCAAATGACGTAAACAAAATTTTATTTAAAAATGAACAACCTTTAACCAAAACGATATCAAATAATAAATATCATCTGTAACTGAAAGGTAACTTCCGAAAACAGAATCTACAACACAAATTAAGGAAAAACATGTTGGTGCTATTGAGAACGAGTTCACTGATTACTGTTGTATAGTGAGAATTGTGATTTATATTTTTTATTTACTAAATTTGTAGCGGATCAATGTAAAACAAAGTAATAGTAAGAATTTTTAATTATTTATTTATTTTCTAAATACAAATGTTGTAGTTCCGGTTAGGAATGACAAATAGGTTCTGATGTTAGGTATACTATAATTATATATTTAAATATAAATATGCAAATACGTAATAATAATAATAATAATAATAATATATTTCATTATTTTAATGATAAATACCTCTTTACCAAATTACAGCAATGTAAATTATTGTAATTAAAAAAAATTCCTTTTTCAAAAACGGTTTCGTTACCGTTCCTAGCAATGAAGTAAAAGGAATGATAATGCAGACCCCTCGTAAAAGTTTTAAATGTGAGTTTCATAATAATGACCAAATGATGCAGCAGAAAACCAAACGCAAGAGATTAAAAAATATATATATATATTTTTAAAAATAAACTGACGAACATCAATTTCTTCATTTCGTGACTGTTATTGAAAAGCATTACATATTAAAAAATAACATTTATTACTTCATACATCACGGTTACAAATAGCAGTGATAACAAGTCCTACAACTGAACCACCATAATTTACCTTATTAAAATACAGTACGTAGTAATTTCTGTCAAAGATATTTCAATCTCATTAATACTTAACGAAAGTATTTTCCATTCTACTTTTTCATTAACAAATTAATTTCTACCTAAGAGTTTCTACCTTAGTTACCAAAAGGTCACTGAACATTGAAGAAATCGAGGAAACTGGGTCAGAGAAAGGTGATCGATTCATTTAGTACAGATAATAAAACGCCTACGTATATTGATGATTCGTTAAGGTCATCGCATTTCTCTTTAAAAGTCTACTCAAAGACATATATAATATCTAGCTGGTCAGAAGTATTTCAATCAGTTATTAAACTGCTTAGCTAAGCATCAATTTTTATTTTTTTTTTTTATTTCTTTATTTATTTACAATTCAGTTTTACTCAAATACACAATTGCTATAACAATATGATAGAGATGCTTGCGATGCTTTTGTTTATGTTGCAAACGTATAATAAATAATGCATGAATTTGTGCTTAACTTACTTTAAATCAAATCAAAGCCGGCGCAAATTCGTGGATTACTAATAGATTAATCCATTTTGTTTCTAATACATTTCTTAGGAATTACCTTCACGCGCTAATTTCTCGATAACAGGATATTTCAAATAAAAAAAAGTTAGATCCATTCTTGTCTTTAAATATGCATTTCAAAAGATTCATCCCAGTTCTTAAGGGAAAACGCACACATACACAGACTGACTGCTTTCATGAGCTTCCGTTCTCTAGAAAATAGGCTAAAAAAAGAGCTCCGTTACGACACGTATATTCTAATGGTTAGATACACGTTGGAATCGTACTGCTTACTTGTTTGGATTCAATTTTTAAAAATATTGATTTTTAACTAAACATCCAAATTAATTCATTTCATTAAGTCTGAACATTTATCATTTTTAATGTAAACATTATTAATAAATAGTTTTGAATTTTAACATTCATTTAAATACATTACCGCTATCTGAATCACTAGACGCATTTTCCTCCTCGCGAACATTAATCATCTCAAGTCATTCATTTGCTACTAAACAACAAAATCAGTCAATATCCTTCTAATTTTCAAATAATAATAATAATAATCCTGCTTTCGACTTTAGTTCCCTTTACAGGCTTAACTTTCAAAATGTATAACTTATTAAGTTTCTTCTCTTTATTTATTTAGACATTTCTAAGAATTATTGTTGCTGAATCTGTTAGTGTTGAAAAGTAAAGATAGCTCAGGAAGTGAAGAGAAAAGCAATTCAACTCGATGTAGCAAAGTTTACAACAAACAATTAATAAATTGAATAGAAACTTAATTAATATTGCTGTATGATGTTAGCATAACCTTGATAGAAAACATAAGAAATATCCAATTTAACTATTCCATTGAAAACTCTTCCATAATCCTCTAAGGTGTTTTCCAGCCTAACATTTAATCAATGCAGGGAAGTTGACTTCAAAATTTCAAGGGGGTCAATCTACTACAGTTAGGGCATTATTGCTGTTTGTTTTTTGTCCTGTTTTTTGTTACTGATCCAGGTTTATTAGAATACAGCCGACATTAACCGAAGAACGCATTTAATAAAAAAAATATCTTTCATTTCTGACACTATTTTTTTTTTATTAGACACTAGAGAAATAGAATTGTTATCTATGTATCAACTGTACTTATCTATAACAATTCATTCCGTAAGAAAAAATTACAAGGATGTAAATCCGTTTTTTGAGATGGCCAAGCAATTACGGCTTGCATCTATTATTGTTGAAGGTGTAATCACCTGTCTTTCAATCTGATCACGAGAAGAAACACTGTTTAAAAACATCACGAAGTTTTGAACATAGTAAGATGAGAAAGTTCAGAGTTCTCATCACTAATGAAACCGAAGCCAAAGAATTAATACAACATTAATTCTCTTACTAAGAATTAATACACTTTTATCGTTGATTATGTATGAATGATTTATTTAACAACTTACTAAATCCCTGGAAGTCGATTTTTACTCCATGAATAACGAAATAAAAATAACTTTAAAATCACTATTTTTTTTATATATACTGGGTGATTCACGAAGATATGCAGAGACTTTAGGAGCTCATTCTACATGTAAAAGTAAAGAAAGAAAGTTATATAAACATAGGTCCGGAAATGCTTGGGTATCGAGTTACGGCTAGCGAAAGATTTCGCCCATAATGTAGTGCCTTGGGTGAAATGAAGACTTGCTGGAAATCTGGGAAGGTAAATTAAGGGGCGAAATCAGTGGTTTCGTATGGTTGTTGACCTGAAAAATCGAATGAAACATGTCGCAAAACTGTATCTCCCAGTGGTTTGAAGTTTATCCCACGTGGAACCTACAAAAAAGTTGGCAACACAATAACAGCCGTTCAACAATAATGTGAATTGCATTGGTTTGATTTATTGTGAGAGCTAACAACTGAGGTGTAGTCCATGTGCGTATTGTTGTAGTAAATTACGGACGAAATCTTTCGCTAGCCATAACTCGATACCGAAGCATTTCCGGATCTATGTTTATATAACCTTTTTTCTTTACTTTTACATGTAGAATGAGCTCCCGAAGTTTCTGCATATCTTCGTGAATCACCCTGTATTTAACATAACTCAGTGAACACATTTTTTGTTCGTCCTTTTAGGGTGCAGAAACAGAGGTAATATAAATATTATTTCTGTAAAATTCGATGAAGTAAACAAAATTTAATAATTTTAACTTATGCATTACAAGCAAAGGCTTTTTTATGATAGAAAATATACATTGTTTACGTCAAATTTGATCTCTTACCTTTTCACGTAGGAGTTCTCTTATCTTGCTCGCTTGGTCTCGGAACTTCTGCAGTGACAATTCGAGCTCGAGGCACCTCTCCTGCCAATTGACGTGAGTGTCGTCTGTCCAGGCGGTCGACGGGTATTCGGACTCGGTGTCCATGTGCTCTATCGGCTCACTGAGCAGGGAGGGCGCCGAGGACAGGCGCGAAGAACCGGACGAGCGTTGGTCTGTGTCCCCCTCTGCCATTCTCCCATATGGAACCGGGATTAGGGTTAATAATCCAAGAGCGAAGGAATAATCCCACGAACGGAAACAAAAAAAACAAAAAAAAAGAAAAGAAAAAACAAAAACACTCGAGGTTATTCACACACAAAACACACAAACACTGCCAAGGAGGAGAGGCGCAGGATTAGCACAGGCTAAGACTAATCTTATCCTGAATTGGTATCCATTGGATTAAATATCCACTGGTATCCACAATAAACAAGAGTTGTTGATATTCCACAGGAGGGAAATTTGATGGGATGTTGAACTCAAAGTCTAAAAAAAGAAAAAGAAAAACAATGAGATTAGTTACTGGGAAAAAAATAATTACAAAATACTCATATTCATAATATTTATTAGAAATTCTTCAGGGATAATAAGTCATATATTAGCCAAAGATAATTAGCTCCCGTTCAACCTTTTACAAACTTCTATGTTTGCGCATACGCTGTAAAAAAAACAACTTTAAAATATACATGATACAATACACATAATTTTGTAAATCAAGCAAATGAAAGAAAATAAAAAAATAACGCATAATCTTAACCAACGAAAAATCAACAAATCTGATATCTACAGTTTGTTATAAAATGAATCAAACCTTTTATTACACATGGAAATACATGAAAACAATTTCAACCCTTAATGTCTTTAATGTCTGGGTCCATTGGTGGACCTTGGTTTATCAGAAACTCACTAGAATCTTCTCATATAAATTCATGACGTCATCCTACAAGTGAACAACAGTTTTTAAGCAACCCCACATACTAGAGAATGTTCCAGAATAATTGCCTGCTGCAATAATTTACAACAAATATTATTTTTATATTCCTTATGTTTTACTGTATTCGCTGTATTAAAGATATTTTATCAAGATAAGTGTTTGTTTCCTTTCAACTGCTCTCTTCGATGTAATCACCTGAGTTTATTATTACGATTATTATTTGTTCTGATAGGTAGAACAAATAATGAAGTAATGACATCTGATTCTGTTTCACCCACGTTTGTTTTGAAATTAAAAAGTATTTTAATTATCCACTTATTATTTTAACAAATGAACATTGTAATGATAAATAAAATATATAAAATTGCAATAAAAATTCAAAATTACAGCACCAAGATCTATTTCTCGTTGCTTTCAACGAAAATGTATGGAATGGAAAAGGACTATTGATTTCGAAAATGTCTGATTAATTTCATTGGCAATAAACGAAAGGAATTAGTTTCATCAGGGTTAATTCATAATTGATTGCAATCCACTCAGACCGATTAAAGAACAGAAACCCACAACAATCATAAAATCATTAACTTCATAGAAAACATCCACCTTCAATCAATAGGAGTGTCCACGGATGAACGGGTGAAGGTGTTCAAAAAAAAAATATTTGAAATGAGATATCTTGAAAATAAGCATCAAAATAACATCACAGAATTTTAAGTGTCCTAAAAGCAGCGTACTGGAACTGATAATTGTCCGTTTGTCTGTCATCTTTTTCAATTAAGAAATTTTCAAGGCGATGACAAAAACTGACTTATCTAGGTTTCATATCTAGGATTCACGAACTTTTCTCAGAAACTACATTTGACAACAGGAAAGAAAAACTAGCCAACACTATAGAAAGTTAAAACACCAACGATATTATTAGGGCAGCATCTGTTCTACTTCAGTATTAAATTAGGAAGGAGACCGACAAATTTAGGATTATGAATTGTATATTCATTATCAGTCATATCGCGTGTATTTTATATCGAAAAATAATTATCCACAGACAGTTAATTTGAAATTTTAAGAATTACTCTAGGAAGGAAACTATTACTCTAGGAAGTAAAAGCAGAAAAACTGCAGTCAATATCTTTCGTATCATAAGGATAGCTAGTTTTAATCATCAGTTTTTGTCGATCGGCAAATGAGCGGAAATCAGACTAATTTGAAATACAGACAAAAGCATGCTTTTGAAGGTTGATACAAAATGAAATGAGTAAAGAAGAATGTCAAAACTAAAAACGCCATTATCAATACTATACAGTGAAATTTTAAAAATTTCAAATGCCCATATTTAGGATGAAACATCTGCAACGTTGAATCCATTCAATCTTTCATTGCTATTGCGAAAATGAAGTTACAATGATGAAACCGACTTGAGCATTAAATATTGGTAAGGTTTCCACATTAAAACCCGGAAATTAAAGTTCAATTAATTGTGTTGCAATCAAACAACCTCGGGAAGAGCAATGAAGCCAAAGTTCAGTGGAATGAAATTAAACATCATAATTACAAAATTCCAATCAAAGCAATTAGTTCTTTAATTAAAAGTGACCTAATTTTAACCAATTTCATAATAAAACATTTAGTTCCTATGCAATCCTGAAAACTTTTCAAAAAGGATTTTTTTTCTTTTTGCCAAGGAAAATGTACCTCTTTATTTTAGGTTCTTTGCTTTGTCAAAAAAAATCATTCATTATCATAATTCAAAATCTTTGTTTTACAATATTAAAGAGTCAATATTGTAAAAAGAATAAAAATGTTATTAATGTTTTACTTTAAATTACTTACTTTAAATTAGCGGATGGTCAATAGTGAACGATAACAATGCGACCATTATTTTGCATCCGATGTTAATGTCACTTAATTTTACAACAAAGAACTTCCTGAATTTAGTAAGAAGAGTAAATTTTCAAACCGAAGAAATTACCAGAGTATTAACAGATATCTTTTACAATGCTTCGTTCCAAATCTATTTCAAAAATGAAGAAAGAAAAACCAAAAAAAATCAGAACTTATCACCAATTGTTCTCGATTTTTCCGATATAGAGGCGCCACTGCCGAGTCTAGAGGACCGCACTGCTTTTGACATGTGCATAGTTACCATGACAACGCAAACAGCTTTAAAAGGCTGAATACAGGCTGAAAGGCCTCTATCTCATCATCAAATATAACAAACATTCATTTGATGTACGTAATTAAAGTGTTTTTCTTATGTAGTTTTATGAAGGATCTAGAGTTAATCCCATTTAGTGATGGCCTTTTGACTGATCCAGTTCCATGATGAAGTATCTTCTCCAACTTAACACATTTCTTTCAGTTTTACAGGTCCTCCGAAACGCTACAAAATGCTGCTAAGACATTTTAAGTAAACCTTCGAACAAATTATCTATTCACATTTAATCATTGACAATCTCATTTTTTATTTATTTTTTTTATTTTGTACAAATCTAAATATTTTGGTGGAGGCCGACTGAGTTTTGAAGATCTTTTATCGTCCAATGAATTATTAATGAAATAATTTTATTTAATTATCAGAAGATGAAGTCCTTTCCAGAACAAAAGTTAACTAACGGTATCCTCGGGATTCAGAAGAACCATATCAAAAACTTAACAGCAATTTACAACGTGGTTCGAAGGACTACAGAAATCCATCGGATGGTTGTAAGTGAAAATCATCCTCTGAAGACAAGAACAGTCAAAATCAACTACAGTGAAACTAGGGTAATTCGAACTTGTTTAATTCGAAATTCTGGATAATTCGAATTTTTTGCTCGGTCCCTAGAATTCTGTATTAAAATAATGTTAAAAAATCGTGGATAATTCGAATTTTATTTTGGATAATTCGAAGTTTTCGAACGATTGTCCTTAAAATATTACGGTAAAAATTTTTCCTGACACTTTTCTCAGCTAAGATACATTATATATTTTAATGGTCTTTCTAAGGAAAACAAAAGTGAAGGTTAGAATGTCCCTATATGGGGATTTCCGGGGATTTTTTTGGTCCACCCTCTGTTGTTACCCTCCCCCCTCCCACACCCCTTCGGTCTTACAGTCAAGTGCGCTTTCTGTGAATGATTTAATGCGGTTATTTTTAGTTTTTGTGCTTGTGCTTTAAGTATTGTTTATATGCTCTTACTAGGCCATTGTCAAAAGATAAAGCTCCTCATAAGTCATTAACATTAGCTGAAAAGGTAGTGGTGATTAAGGAAGTGGAAAAAGGCCTTAAAAAAGAAATCAGAAATCGCCAAAGAATTTGGAATTCCATCCAATATGTTATCGACATATTTGAAGAACAAAGATAAAATCTTGAGCAGCAAAAATGGCAATGGAAAAATTAGAAAAAGAACGAGAGGACCTGGCAACCCAGAGGTTGGAATCATATGCTAGGACACAAAGATTGCATTCAATGAAGCAATTAAACTTGGCGCAGCTTAGCCGCAGCTGCTTTTGCGCCTTTAAACACCAACCAACCAACCAACCAATTAACAATATCTGTCTTTTTTTTTTTAAGTGATGAATAATTAAGCTAATAAAAAATGTTTGATTTAATGAAAAAAATGTAGCAGTATTCTTAGATAAAGTTTATGTTTTAAATCTTTGATCGTAGAGTTAATCTTTTTTATTATCTCTTCTGTTTGAGAGAATATATGTAATTCGAATTTTTGGATAATTCGAACTTTTTCTCTGGTCCCTTCAGCTTCGAATTATCCAAGTTTCACTGTATTTGATATTATTTATAAAGTGGCTTCCATAACCGTCTATAATCTGGTTTTTGAGTAAACGTTTGTATGTTTGTGTTTCTTATTTTTATTCAGTGGTTTGTTTTTCAACTTTCAAGCATTAATAAAAAAACATGATTTCACAAATTGACAAGTCTATAAACTAACAAAAAAAAGACCAAAAAGTTCCAAAAGTGTAGGCGGGGAGTGAAGCATTAGGTATACAGTTGTCCTTCGCCACTTGGCGCTTCGACTTTCGCGGCTTCACTCTATCGCGTTTTTTGTTTTTTTTTCCAAATATACTGTATTCAATAAAAAGTTGATCGAGATAGTGAAAATATGCGCGCTCGGTTGTCTGAGTCAATTGTACAATCCTGTTGAAAGTGGACCACATACACAAGGAAACAAACAAAAAGACCATTTAATAACATGTTTCGGGAGTATATAATCTCCCATCATCAGATTACAACTTAAAATAAAAATTTCGGAACTTACTCGTCCCGAGAAAATATTTTAAGTTGTAATCCGATGATGGAAGATTAGATACTCCCGAAACATGTTATTAAATGGTCTTTTTGTTTATTTCCTTGTGTATGTGGTCCACTTTCAATATTATTATATGGAAATACACATCATGAATGATTTATACAATCCTGTATATTACAATTAAAATGACCGTACGTATAGACTGCAGGCCTATGTATTCGAGCACCAACGTAAATCCTTCAACGCCAGGTGCAGCCGCTCGACCATTCCTTGTGTGTTGACAAGAACGTTTTTCCAAAAAATTGGGTGTGAAGAAACCAAGCCAATCAGAGCGTGCTATTCACTGATTGGTTATCCCATCCTCTTCCTATCCTGGCTACTGATTGGCTCAGCCTTATGCAAATTCGTTTGTCTCATACACGCATCTACATCGCTACGCATCGGAAGCATCTTTCCTCTTGTACGTGTTTCCGACTTCTGAGAACTTTCATCTAAGCCCCACGACGGCTCCTAAAGTATGGGGTGTTATTTCATGTCCAGAGGGCTCAAATAATGTTAAAAAGTTTAGAGGGTCGTGAACAGGTTTTCTATGTTCTAACTATGAAAATATTCGATTTATAAATAAAGAATCCTATTTCGCGGAAATTCACTTATCGCGATAGAGTCTGGAACTGATTAACCGCGATAAACGAGGGACGACTATAAATATCAATGTAAGCATACATTTGTTAATTTGTTTAACGGTTAGATTTAATTTAAAGCCGCAATCAATATTTACATCTACAGCTGGACATTTTCCAAGAGTCTAAAATGCGAATGTAGTTTGACAAATCTCAATAGACTGAATGCGCTTCTTTCTGAACTTTAAGCTTTTACTCAATGAACGTGATATCCTCATTGCCGGCAATCAAGAACATTCCATGCCTCGACCCGAGCAACGTCGCTAATCTGGAATCCATCTTCCAATTCGCAACCAACAAATAAGAGAAGAAAGGCGTTGGCTCAAGTGTCTTCAGTGCGAACCCAATGATTAGTGGGGCTCCCATTGGCGAAGCGTCTTCAAAGCAAAGTGCGCAGAGAATAATAATAAAGACAATCTGTTACAGATCTTGCTAGCATTGGAATTCAATTGCTTCTCTTGTCGTAGCAAGTAATCCCAGAAGCAAGCAGTGGAATGCAATGCAATCGTCTGCCTTTTTTTTATGTGTAGGTGGATTGTGTATCACTAACGCATCAGACTGAAAAAGAAAAAAAGGAAAAAAAAAACCCTCTTCAGGGACTCGTAAAAACACGCTGGGGCGATGCAAACACACTTGCAGGAACCCCCCCCCCCCCAAACACTGGAAATAATTTACGATCCGTTTACAAGAAAATAATAAAATTAGAATGTTATTACGATTTTTTTTTATTTTATAGCGAACAAGACTGTAAATATTCGTTGGGGAATTGGAACAACAAGTTTAGAAAAGAGCAAAGTTCAACTGAAAAACAGTAAAATACAACAATTGAAACGATTTTCCTCCATCCCTACAGATCAGGTTGATTTCGTATTCAGAGAAAGATTAACGACCTTTGGTAAAAAGAGTAAAGGTTGATCTCCACGTTTCTCTTATTGGAGAGAATTACGTCACAAGTTACAACATCACCAACTAAGAGATTCAGAAGATTATTTACTATATTTTTATTTTTGGAATACATAAGAGATTTCTGTGTTGGTCTTTCTTTAACTTAACAATCGCTATTGAGTTTACAGTTCAATTTCCTGTAACCATTCTAAAAATTTAAACAAAACAAAAAATATATCCATTGGTTAAAATACAGTAAGTGCAGTAATCTACTGTTCAATATTCAAAATAAATCTACGGAATAAATTCAATTTTTTTTGTCATGCTCTTTTCCAGAAAAACTTCGTACGGGAATTTAGATTTTTTTTCCTTTAAATTTAGTATTAAGGTCAATGAAATAGAAAAAAAAACTAACTAAAATAAGATTAATTGTAATAAATCAACTTGTTCCGCATTTACTTCAGATTCTTCATGTAAAAACAAAAACAGATGCTGATCACAACGAAGGTGTTGTGTTCGATGAGTCATTGTAAGTACAAAATATCGTTTGTCCAAAATGAATACGATATGATAAATACTAAAAAAGTACATAAATAACTACTGAACTGAATAAAGAAATAAACAATTAATTACTATAACTAACTACTTAAATGCTTTGTCAATACATGTGGAGTATTGCACACAAAAAATCACTTTTACCTCATTTCCTAAGGATGATACATATATACAGTACATGTAAGATATCGTTGGCTTGAAAACAGATTAAAATTCTAAATTTGACGACTATCGAATGTGCATCGCTATCGCACTGTCGTAAAGACGACATATCTTAAAGCGAAGAACGCCTCTATATTTAATCAAAAACCCAATCTTCTAAAAAAAAAATCCCTTTACTTTGCTCTTTCTGAAACATGTACGAAAGATGACAGCATTAGACAGTAAGAAAGATTCTGTTCAGTTAACAAGATACGTCGGCGTTTCAACTTTGGAAACCTCCAAAACAGTTGATGAAACATTTAATTAATAAAACATTTTTTTTGTTTTATCTTTTATTAATATGGTGATTCAAAATTCCCTTTAAAGGTTGGGCAGGAATGAAAAAAACAAACCGTATTCACAGTGGCAAACGCCATCCGAATGTGCTAGAAGATTCACTAAAGTTCAGAAATAAGTAAGTTAGACACCATACTTATTAGCCCTATGTTTACAATATGACAGTAAGATGTACATTTACAGGTTCACATTGCCTTCCACCAGGAGTAAGATAAGCCTCACAACTTCGATGCATTGCCGAACATGTGGAAAACTGCGAGGCCTTTCGCGGATACATCCTGCTGCCACAGCAACTATTGCGACGAGGTCAGCATCAAAGGCAATTAATCCCAGAAGAAGAAATCAATGCAGGTGATCGTGATGGCCAAGCGACGGTTCCACCCGACCAATCCATCGCGCCGGAAAAATGCTATTGAGATACTCCCGCACATCGATGCTAAAATGTGAGGGAGCCCCGTCGTGCTGAAACCACATGCGGCGGCGAACAGATAAAGGCAGTTCCGACAAGACCGCCTCCAAGAATATCCCACAACTCCGTCCATCGAGTCATGATGGCAGAAGGATGGTTCAATCAAACGGTCAACGACAACATCCGTCCATGGTGAACCATGGTTATGAAGCATGTGGTAGTGTAGCTCATGGGTTGTGATGAACATTAAAAACACTCTGACATGAGAAGGCAACTTCATCAGTGAAGAGAACCCATATTGGAAAATCCGGCAGAACGGCATTTTGCTGCAAAAACCAACACGCGAATTCCACACGAGGGGGTAATCTCAAGCCTGCAACGACTTACCTGAAGGGATGTAACCACTCCTCGTGTAATACACAAGCTGGATTGAGGGAGAGCAAGGTGCTATAGACAAGTAGCTCGTATACTTGTATGTGGATTGCGTTCAATTCGGTGTACGACCTCTTTCTTCAGGGCCGATCGCAATCATGCCTGTATCCGTCGAATGATCCAGTTTGACACAATCTCTGATGCAAACGCGCAAACATTTGATAATTGTAGGAAAACATTACTTTAAAATTTGTAATTTTATGAAGAGAGTTTCATTTTATCCATCGTCCAGAAATGTTCCAAAGGCCCGATTTCATGAAACTTCTTACGAGTATTTTGCATTAATGCTAAGTTACTGACTAAACTCAATTTTATTTTGGTTTAAATCGTTCTTTAAAATAAAAGATCTTTTTTTTTTGGCATTTTTAAGGAGTATTCTTTTAAAGCTTTAATGCACAAATTTTAATGGATTTTATTTTTGAAATTTTACAGAAATTAAAGACGTCCAGATGAATTAAAATCGCTCAGTCGTTCATCAGATGTATTAGGTGCACGAAATCATCTTCTTGACCTTTTTTTTAGGAAATTTAGGAAATTCTCACTTCTTAAAAAATTATTAAAAGGATGATTTTTTTTTGTACAATAACATTTTTTTATCAATCGTTATCTGCTTTTAATTTCTTTCAAAATAAACAATATCAATTATGGAAATGCTGAAAGTAAACAAATATACCAAATCATTCCTCCTCTCTTTCATTACGCATCTCCGCACGAAATTAAAAATATGTCCCGAAGGGCTGCATCCTTTGCTCCCCATTACAACAATGAGTTCACAATATCTTGGACGAGAAGGCCACGAAATCGTCTGCTCCAAAAGATTGATTTTCATCAAATAATATCGCAGAAGTTCTTGTAATTTCATTCTCAAACGTCTCCTGAAGAAGGCTGAAGAGATCGAGACGAATTACTGAATTAATTTTACCCGGGGTAGAAAACCCCTCATCTAAAGTTAGATTTTTTATATATTCAATTATCATGGCCTACTTCGAATCCAGGAGATCTAAATGAATTCGCTTTTAGACAACTTACCATAAATTTGATTTGCAATTTTTGAATGTTCCAGAATTGATTGAAATTGCTAAGGTTTAGCAATTTGATATATGATCAAATATTGTATTTTTATTTGTTTTTTAAATACTTTCCAAAATTCTTGAAAATATTAGTCTTTTTAGGTTAACTTTTTTAATTTAAATATTTCTTTGAAATTTTTGAGTTTATTTCTAATTTCCTCATTTCACTTAACTAAAAAATGAAAAACATCAACAGTCGTCTTCCTTTTCCCGCTTCTGAAAAATGTAAAAGTAAGAGCATTAGACTTAATGGAAGAAGATCAGAACGACGTAAAAAGCAGAGGGAGAGAAAAGTTGTGGTTAGAATTCCCCGACCGATGATCAATAAGATGATGGCTGTGTCGTAGAGGCTTTTTAGCCTAATGGGGGTGGGAGGGGGAGTTTGATGACAAATAGCAAGAGAGAAAACTCACTCTCACAGCAAACAGCCATCTGCACCAGAAATACACACTTCTACCCTTTCAGACTCACAAGTCGCCTGAGTGGTAGCCATTGCACAACTAAAGCACAATCTGATCGTCAAGGAATCTATCAAGTGTTAACTTTACAAGGAATTTCAAATTCTTACTATTCATTTCCAACCTGACTGCTCTGAGACTCTTGATATTTAATAAAAAGTACAGTAGAACTCCAATTATCCGAATCAATTGGGATCGACCCATTCGGATCATCAAAGATAATTGGATTTTTTCCGAAAAAAGGGTCTATTTTAATTAATTACTGTATGTATGTTGTAAATGGGAGGAAAAAAAAAACTATTTTAAAGAAAAAGAGCTTTTAATTAATTAAATGAAAAGACAAACACTTTTACATGTTAAGCATTAAGTGTTGTACATTAGTATAGTATGTACGTACCGTACTGTAAATGAAAGTCATTGCTTGCTGAACAATAGCGCGTGTAGACAGAATCATTATTTTGCGAATCGCAGTACGTTTCCGTCTTAATTTTTTTTTTCTGAAATTCTGAAAGCGATTCGGATAGTCGGAGTTTGGATAATTGGAGTTCTACTGTACTTCACAAATTCCGTATATAATATTTACAGCTGAATGCAATTGCTAGTTTTTCAGAAACTTTGCTTATTGCTTAATTTCGTATGGAAAGGATTACGTCAGCAGACAGATAATCTTCTATAGATTTCTAAATCTGTAGCATTTTAAGGAGGAGTATCCAATAAGATGCGGATTCGATTATATACTTCTTATTTATTAGACAGGGAATCATCGACAAATGTTGAAGAAGGCTACGAAGAAACACGATGTCTAAAACCAAATCATCATTTAACAACCAAATTAAAGGAAAAAATTCAAAGGTTAAAAGAAAAACGATTTCCCCAACCCCCCCCCCCCCCCCCCCCCCCCCTCCCCATGCTATATTTTATTCTAACTATTATAAGTCATCAAGTATTTCTTTACTAGAAATGTTGTTAAATCGCAATAACGGGTCAATAACTCAACAGTTTTGAGGAATAGACAATACTCCTGCTAACAAAAATCACATCAAAATCTGAAAATTCATTAGATACAATAAAGGACCGATTGATTAAGACGATGTAAATCGTACGATCTTAGATTGATTATTCATATTTTCCTTTCAATTCAATCTATACAAAGGTATTTCATAAAAAAGTAAAAGTGCATACTTTGGTTTGGTTATCCAATGTTCAGCCTGTGATGAGTCAACAGACTTAGTTATGAACACAAATTCCATTCGTGACTCACGTCAAATCAACCAAGGCCAATTTTTCTTTCAGATATAAACTTAATTGAACTCTTAAGTAAAAAAAACATCGTTATTAAACTAATTCATTCGATATTATTTCCGTTATTTTGCAAACGCTAATCTTATTCTGATGATCGATCATTGCAAAGTGAACTTAATCCTCCTAACATCTAAAATTGTAATTACACCATCACAAAAAAAAGAGAAAGAGAAAACTTACCAAAGAAGCCTTTTTAATCAATATAAATAATTAAATATCTGTAAATATATATATAAATGTATATAAAATGTTTTTTATACCAATTCAGCTCAAACTGTTCATTACATAACCAAATGGAGGAAGAAGGTATCATTTTCAAGAAGTTATTTTAATT
The DNA here is from genome assembly GCA_023159025.1 of Thereuonema tuberculata. Classification (NCBI taxonomy): domain Eukaryota; kingdom Metazoa; phylum Arthropoda; class Chilopoda; order Scutigeromorpha; family Scutigeridae; genus Thereuonema; species Thereuonema tuberculata. Next base: position 4,964,348 of record JAFIDM010012231.1, on the reverse strand, counting down.
TTTAGGTCCCTCAAGAGGTTATTTTAAATTTTACAATAATTTTGAGATCCATCCAGTAACTACGATGATCTCTGATGAACCAAGGACATTCATAATAATAATAATAATAATAAAATTAAATATTTCAACTTATTAGAAATTTTATCAAGAAATAAAATAGCACAATTAAATTAGAAATGAACTTTTGTGCATTTCAATTATTTTTATTTAAATTATAATAAAAAGATTTGAATCAAGCGTTCAATATTCACTAAGTCAAAGACATTTTCTAACAATGCCTCCAAAACAATAATTTTACATGGAAGGAAATGTATTCATTTAATGGAGATTTTTTTTTTTCATTTTTAAATCGGCAAATACACTCCCTATTCGGTGGATTGTTCCATTATAGGCTGAGGTACTTGGTAGTTAAGCTGTTGGACTGTTGATGTGATGGTGCAAGTCTCGCGAATGAGAAAGCAAAAATAAAGCCTTCGCTATCATCAAAATCAAAAACCTTCTTTTTTTTTTCTGATTCCCAATCGAATTATATTCGGTGCCGTTGGTTCGCATCGATTCAGTAGCGATCGCTTCTACAAAAAAACACTGGTGCTTTCAGATACAACGAGTTCCTGTTGAAATTCTCCATTGCATTATTTCACCTGAAGCAAATTTCCAAGTTCCATTTTATTAAGTGGCTTTTTTTTATTATTTTTTTTTTCTCATCATTAAAAATGTGTAGGGATTTATTTCAAAAGCATTCCATGCTTTCTGTTTGTTAAGTTGTCCTAAAAGATAATTAGAATCTAAATTGATTAAGTTTTAATAATACCACGTTTTAAAGAATTTCTATAATTAGTGTGGGACTAATGAATCCAGAGGTGTGTTGTTGTAAGACAGAGTATGTAATTAATGAGGTTTTAGCACTGAATAGGAACCCAGAAACAAAGAAAACAGATCCAATCACTGGTCAAATAATTTTCTTTTCTTCAATATTGCAATAAGGCCTGACTGTATTTAGTAAATTAGAAATAATAAAAAATTATAAAAGAAATTCAATAAGATAATTACAGTAAAATAAAACAAAGAACGCACATAACTAAACAAAACACAAATTCACTGAGCTATTTTTGATATTTGTGCTGGTAAAAATAGCTCAGTGAATTTGTGTTTTGTTTAGTTATATGCGTTCTTTGTTTTATTTTACTGTAAAAATGTACTAACGCACGTTAAACTTTTGTCTAATTCAATAAGATAATTAGGCTTAATAATTAGCTTTTCTAGATGTCAAAATAAAGACAAGGAAGACATACATTAAAGAAATTATGAAAGTTTGTAAGATAAAGCTCAGATTGTAATTTGGTGTTAGTGTTTTAAAAATTTAAATTTCAACCTGTAAATAATTCACTAAACTTCGACACAAGATACATTCAATAATGGTACTAAGTAGTTTAGGTTTCGTGAATGACTTTGATAGGGGCCTCAGTCATCTTTCAGTGAGGGATCAAAAATTATAACTGAGTCTTTACATGTTCCAAAATAAAAAAGTATCTGAACAAGGAAAAAAATGGGAATTACCTTTTGTTAATAAAATTTAACAAGTCAATGTTGAGTCACAATCTGTTTACTTATATCAATAATATGAACTTAATTACAAAAATCTGCGCTTGGGTTTTAATTCACTGAAAGAAAAAGAAGTTTTATGGTAGAGTTTAAAAGGAATTCTGTAATAGTTAAAATAATTAAATGCTGTATTGTTAGCATTATTGCGGGAGTTCCCATTCAGTCTCCGCTGATTTTCATGAAACTTGATGCCTACACAGAGAAAGTAACTTCCCAATTTTTAAAAATACTTTCTAGGCTTTATTTTCAGAGAAATAGCTTTTTCGAAATAGACATAAAAAGCCAATATATTAAATTCGAGGTTTTGATGAATTTAACTGTAACTTAATTCGAACAAATATCATTGAAAAGTTAGAACAATTTCAAAACTTTTTTCTAAATTCTAGTCAAATAAGATTAATAAGTGTCATCAAAATCCGTTTGATTACTGTGTTCATTTGATGTTAAAAATTGTATAATTAAATACATCATTATTAAAAGCTTGAAACATTGTAAAATGACAATCCATACTTCAGTAATGACAAATATAAAATTGCCAAGACGATGGAGAGGGTTTGTGTTTGGTTAAACATCTCCTATCAATCTATGACTCCTCCTATAAGAAGCGAGCAGGACTGAGTTCTAGCGTTCCTATTTTAAATTGAGCGATTAAAAATTTACGTGTCTCTTCTCTCTTTCACCAGCAGCGATGTTGGGAGCAGCTGATCTGAGGGGTTCCATGATTGCAAAGACTTCCTTCTTCATCGGAAAAGAAAAAAAAAAATATGTTCTTCTTTCATCATCTTATTTTCTTGCTTCTGGGAAGGCTGGAAAACGACCGGAAAAAGCGAAAATAACATAAAAATCTTTCCACATGCTGTTCATAGTTCGTCAGACGGTACAGTATTCAACCCTGGATTGTTACACAGCAGATCCAAGCTGCACAGTATGGCTAAACTACTCGATGGCCACTGAGAAGCGTTGACAAAACTCTTAAGCCACAATTTAACCTTGCAAGAATATCTAGGGCAACCAAGAATTACCAAATTTATTTAAATTGCTTTCCTCTATTCATATAAATTTCTTGATGGCTAAAGTAACGGAATAGTCGATCATTACAGGAATAAAATCAAAAGAGACTTCACAGAACTGAATGAAAGTCAAATATAAAAATGAAGAATGTCCTAATCTAACTTTTTAGTTACTTCTTTAGACTTCTTAAGAAGCCGGACAGTTAACATTTCAATGATACATAGGCCTATTATAAAAAAAAAAAAAAAAAAAGAGGCCGATTGACTTATAATATATTCTTTTTCTGTCTTTACACTCAATTTTATAAATTAGCTTCTGTAATAATTCTCCTATCTTTTTATTAATAGGAAATAAATTCTTATCGCATGTAATAGTTGGATCTGTAAAAAAACAGTTTTTACGAAAAGAAGGATGGAATTCGGATAACGTGGACTGAGGGAGAGGGGGAGGTAGGGGCCAAATAATCGACCTCATATTTTGCTGAAATCCCTTATAAGCAACGTACCTAATTTTAAAGAAATTAGTCCCTTCTCTTTCCCGAGGGATTTCGGGGATCATTTTTGATGGAGAGAAAAATATATGTGCCTCTGTGTTTAAGTTGGTGTGTAAATAAATACGCTACGAAATTTTACAGTGATGCACTTACAAAGGAGATAAACTGATAAGCAAAGTGGAATAGCAAGATTGGTTTGTGAATCAGCTCATACATTCCATAGAAAAATATAAAACCAATAGATTCTCACTAAATCTTCCAAAGTAATCCATCTGTGAAATGGAGTGAGTGAAGATCTTTATTATTTGAAGAAATGAAATATAAACAATATCTCATTTCCTTCTGTTTTTCTATTTACTGGTGGGAAAATTAGGAAGAAGGCAATAATTTATCTTCATAGAAGTAAATATTGACCAGATGCTCAAACAGAGTCCGTAAGCAATAACCAATTATTTTTCCTCCACCGGAAAATTACTGCAATCAATACTAACAGAAAAAAATCTGCTTCTAGAATCCACTGGACCACAGCATCTTCATGGAAAAGGATTCCGCATTCGATTTCTTTTTCTCAATTAAAAAAAATACAACAATCCAATTTTGCAATAAGAAATACTAAATAATATGAGGGTTTTGTATTAACTGAACCACTTCTACAATCAATTCAGATTCAGTTGCCTGTAGCTATTTCCATGGGTTTATTTCCATTGATTTTTCAATCAGTGGATAGAAAAGGAGTTTTTTTTTCCCCTGTTATCAAACTGAGAACAAATATAGTTAAAACACAATTCAAAGAAGTTTTCATTCAGAAAATAATAAATAAGAAATCTGTGAAATTTGATGGTCTTGAGTTTTAATAATTCCATAAAGGTGATTAATAAAAAAATCAGTATTCAATAAAACATTTCCTCATTTGCATTTCATCAAAATTTCAAGGAATTGGGTATTTTGCTTTACCATTTTGCGTTACAGTAAAAATTTAGACGTTACAATCATAATTCAGGATAGTTGTAAGTGAGTGCTACTATTTTTAAATCCCTGAATGAATTTTCTAGAAATTGGTTAAGAGATTTTTTTTTTTTTAGACAATTTTAGATAAAAAAAACCCAATAAATTATAAAAAGCAGACTTTTTAAAACGATCTGCTTTTCAAAATTCAAATAAATACAAAAAATAAATAAATAGGGACAAAAGATTCACGTTTAAAAGGAAATTTAAAGAAAGCTTTATATACAGTTCAACTGTGTTGCAGCTGGCTAATTAAAAGTGATTTGCATGTTAAGAATGTATTAATAACATCATTAAGAAAGTTTTTAAAGTATTTTTAGAATATCCGTTTTCATAAGTTTATTACCCACATTATTAATTTAATTATTTAGAACAGTATAATTACACGTCTATCTGTAAGATATTTTAAATACAATCGTATCTGTAAAGATGCAATGGGAAGATAAATCGCAATATTACTAATTCAGTTACATTAAACTAAATTTCAATTCTTAAAAATTAGATTCAGCATTTTGCCTCAGCCAAGTGGTAGACTGGGCTGTCTAGAACTTTCTGTTAAAGCTTCAAGGACAGAAATCAAGGGCAGAGCTAGCTTGAAGTTTTGTCTTTCTTTCTTCTATGTCCTGCCTTCGGTGTCTGTAGATTCGATCGCTAAATCTCTAAAGTATTACTGTTCTCCCTCAAATACAATGAAGTATTTGTCATTGAATGACTGTTTTTATTTTATGATACAATTACCATTTAAAATTGTAAATGAGCCTTTAATAATAAGTGAAAAATCTTAATTCATTTGAGATGTATTATTTTGAATGTAGTACCATAATAAACGACCTTTTAACAATATTTTCTTCAGTTTTTAACCTGAGCCTAGGAGAGACGGACTAGGGTTGGTAACTGATGTTGCAGTTTTCACTCTGTACGAGTCACATAAAAACTCCCAAATCTTCATCCCTATTAGAGCAAATGGGTTGTTTAGAAGTGAGGCACTCACTAATGATATGAACGGGAGATGCGGGTATTTCAGTAAAGGAAAGAAACCCAGGAAGAACCAATAGCATTCAAGGGCAAAACCTCTCTTATCTAAGGTTTTAGGCGCAGCTTTTGAGAACTGTCTTTCCTGGAGAAACGGAATAACACAAAATGCGATTCATTAAAAACACACACAAAAGAAGGCTTCTTTTTTTCTGAAAAATAGACTCATTTATGCCTTCACTCAGGGGATTTCGAATTTCATCTGAATATCAATCAGTTTTTAAAATACGATATTAGTTGCGAGAATTGAAGTAAATTATTAAACATGTTAATAGATTCAAGATTAGACAGGTAAAAATTCTGAATTAATAATACATCTATTTTAGTAATTGTCCTGTTGAAGAATCAAGATGTTATATTTAGAAAAATATTCATTTTGTTAATACAAATGAAAGCTAAATTTACGATTAAAAACATTCACATACTGTATTAAACAGCCGAGTGATTAAATAAACCACAACAATAACATGAACTCTGCTAAGTAATCCAAAAACTTCACAATGATCCAATACGGCGAAAGACATTGAAGGGTATCTACTGATGGTGTAGCCAAGGCCTTGTGAAAATAAAAACTGCCTGATCCGTGGTTCATATCCAGGTCTCTGTTTGACACTAACACTAAATCCCATCCCCAACAGTCACGTGACCATGAAATTTTCTTGGATAATGACCTGGAAAAATCGACGACTTAAGCACCTCTGGTGTCCTACTTGGTGGTTCTACATTACAAAGCCTAATGACTGCCTCCAAACGCGTAAATTCTAATATCAGTCGGAAACATATTAGGAGGAAAAAAAAATTGGCTGGGGTTGGGCTGCAACAGTTATTAAAAGTATTCTGATACCTTAGACATATATTGTAATTCTATTCTTTTTTTTTTTTTTTTTTCAAACAGCTTTAGATGAGTGGATGGAGAGAAATGAAATGTAGATAATAAAGCCTTTCTTTTGTGATAGGAAAGATACCGAAGTCACCGACTGAAAAGAAAGACTACAATTTTTAAAGCAAATAGAACTGCTTTGGTGAGTTATCTGTTAGCTAGAAAGGAATTTATTATGTCAACGATTATCAATGTCACAGATTTAACCTCTCGTTCTCTCAGCGCTTCCTAGGATTTCGAAAACAAAATCAAAGTGACACGGTCCCAATAAAATAAATTAAAAAGCAAATAAAACAACATTACAAAAGTTTTTCCGAATCAACAAATCGAGAACACTGATCTAAATCCTCAGATTAATAAATTTATTTCATTATTACTCGTTATTATTTAATAGACCCCGTAGCCAAAGATAAGGTGGTTGACTGGGGTTCAATCTCAGGTAGATTTCGAGATTTTTCCACGCTTCCAGATGGGACGAATTGAATCGGAATGCGTAACCAGTTTCTTTCCCGGCAGTAAAGGAGGCCGAGCGTTGGACTGGCCATCTGACCTCAGTTCCGATAAAATGAACCAGCAGCGTCCCAATGGGTTTCTCACCCCCGCCCTCATGGGATATGTGTATACCTATTAGCTAATAGTAGCAAAGCTTATATGATTTATTTTTTTGCATTATGAAATTATTCAGATATTATTTCTGAATTTTTACAAAAGTTTCATAATACAGATCTTATTATCCCGCAATATTACTAAATCCTTAACGATATCATGAGCTTTTATTTTTTTTTTATTTTCTTGTAAATACAACAGTTTTTAAATACTTTTTTTTTAAATTAACAAACCTTCATACTATAATAATTTTACATTGTGTATATTTTGTTTATTATAATATAACAATCTTACCAATAGTCATCGTAATTCCTTAGTAGTAATTCTATTATTCTAAAAACAACAAAATATTATAATTTGTAATTAATAATAATTTGTGAATAATTTATGTAAAAATATCCTCAGAATCTACATACAGATTCAATTAAGAATCTCACAGGACTGTAATTGTAAAAACAATTTAATAAAACAAAAAAACGGATTATTAATCAGTTCATAAGTACGAAGCGATGATAAGTATTTCGTAAAATTATATTTCTCCGTAATTCACTGTATACCGCATTTTCATTAACTGATTTAACAAAGTAATTAACGTTTATAAAAGCCCACTATAAAAACTGTATAAATTACAAGTAAAATTATAATTAAAATTTTAAAATGAAAATCATTCTATCTTTCTGCTTTATACTTTTTCTAATCATCAAACTAAATTGAAAATTTCTTTATCAGGGATGAGCTACGTTTGAGAATTGAAGCTAGAATTAGGTAAAACAGAAAACACTAAAAAGCTTCTGCGGAGACTGAACCAAAGTAAAAATAGAAAGAAAAAAAGAAACGAACGTTTCTCCAAGGAAAACACGCCAACATTCACGTTGTGGTTTTGTAGAGACTATTTTTTGTGTTGGTTCTTTTCTCCCTAAGCTGATAAAGGGAAAATCCATATCGAGGGATGAAGCAGACACTTCGATTAAAAATCCGACAAAGGGAACTACATCCACTTATTCGCCAAACACTTATTGGAAACATACGACAACTACTTTTGAAGACATCCCCATCTTTTGAAATTCCTTTTGAATCAGAAATGAGCTTCTCAATATTAAAAAATTACATTATTCTTTGCTTCAAAATTTTTGATCGTGGATTCAATTATTTACCTTTTTTGTTCATAGTTAAGATACTATTTTTTTTTCCGGACTTTTTAGTTAATAAGTATAGAAAACAAGATATTTCTGGAGATCTAATGCTTACATTTGACACAGAAATTTATTAAAAATTACGAATCATTTATCGTAAGATTAAAGGAAAGCAAAACATGACTTTTCACATTTAATTTTTATGAAGTAAAACTATAACTTATTATTCAACAAGATTTTTACAATAATAAAGGAAGTAAAATTTTATAAAACAGTTATCTCAAAAATTGCATCATTAATAATAATGGCTTGTTGAAAGATTGATCAAAAAGAGGGAAACATTACAACATGTAGCAACAATATCACAGACAGAGATGAATGTTATCAACATATCCGTCCTTACGGGATCTGTCTTTCAGTAATAAACTACAAGCACAGATGATACGTTGACCATTGCCAATACTGTCATTCTTCTTGCCCGTATTTTCTTTCTGATCCCTTTACAGTGAAAAAGTAACATATATCATTAGCCTCTTCACAAGCATCATGGGAATGACGACATCACCGTGAAATCTGCAAGAGTCAGTTTCCATCAGTTAATAAAGTGTCCAAAAAGATATTAGAATTTCGATTCTTCTAATGTAATTCTCTAAAGTTTCACGAAATTTTAATATCAATTTAACAGTAATTCAAAGAAATTATTCGATATACTTTTTAATATCTCTGTTAAATTAAATGTTATTGGATATAATCTATATAATGAGCCAATTGATATCAATAAAGAAAATAAAGTAACATAAACATTTACGACACGTCCTCACACCAACTAAAATTGTATAAAATAAATATATTTTACATTTAATGCAAGCGAATTTTCAGAAAGGATTTTGCCTCTTTCCTTTTTTTCAAGCCATTACAGTAAACAAAATAGGAATATGAGAAAATGAACTTTGTTCCGAAAAACTCCAAATTATTCATTTCAAATAAATAACAAACATTGATAAAATCCTTTTACAAATTATATTTAATCACTATATTTCGTTTTCTTTAAGCAAGAAAACTTCTTCAGGCGGTGGAGGACAGGAAAAATTATCCCTCTTCCTCAAAATTCGTTTTACATTTAGAATTTCATTTTTAACAATTTGTATACATGTCATCCGTGAATACAATAATTTGTTCAATTAGTAAATAGTAAGTAAACTTTAAAAACAATAACTAAAAAAACAACATTAAGGACAATTTACAATAATTAATAACTATCATTAAAAAATTTAGTTTCAATGATATTTAAAAAAAAAATTTCTGTATTTTTAATTTTATTTTTAAACCAACTAAAAGTGAATTCACTAACTTGTAAGAATTTATCTTTATTTATGCATGGAAAATTATTTATAATGCATAAATAATTTTCCATACATAAATAAAGATAAATTCTTAAATGTAAATGAATTCAGTTTTACTTGCTTTAAAAAATATATTAAAAATACAGAAATTTTTTTATAAATGTTATTGAGTCTAAATTTTTTAGTGATAGTTATTAATTATTGTAAACTGTCCTTAATATTGTTTTTATAGTTATTGTTTTAAAGTTTACTTACTATTTACTAATTGAACAAATTATTGTATTCATACAATATAGTGATTAAATATAATTTGTAAAAGGAGTTTATCAATGCTTGTTATTTATTTGAAATGAATAATTTGGTGAACAATATGGAACATACAAACAAATCGAGCTTTACCTTCATTACAAAATCATCTATTTAATATTTCAATGTTAACAATATTATTCCTATTTTGTTTATGATTATGGCTTGAAAAAGGAAAGACGCAAATTCCTTTCTGAAAATTCGCTTGCATTAAATATATTTTATATATTTAATTGATTTGAGGATATTTTCTGTTTAATAATATGACTATTAAAAGGGAGGAATTGAAAAGTGAGTATGGAACATTTAAGACTTTGAATCGCCCTGTATTCAATCAAAAAAGCAAGATATCATTCTAGGAATTCAGATATCGGTAATAACTTATCTCTATTTTGTTTTACGAAGAAAAGTAAAATCCCTCTGTTTTTCTTTCACTTTTTTTTTTTCCCTGAAAGAAATTCAATATCGCAAAGTGGTTTTTAGTGAATCGATCATTGATTTCAACAGGAAACAAGTAAGATTTCCAGAACAGAGCAAAACAAAAGAACCTGAACTATCAAACATTAAAAAAAAAGAAAAAGAAAATTCATATGCTGGCCTCCGGAAGCCTCGGTGAATTTGTAATGCATTTAAATAAAGGAAAAGCTCCTAAAAATGCATAAATACATTAAAATTTGAGACCAATGTTTATTAGTGACATCTCAAAACAGCCTGTTTCCCACTAAATTGGTGATCATCAGTTGAGAGTAGCACAATGAACCAGCAGGTCAAATAACCAGCAGGTGAATTAAAGTGGCAATAGGAAGACAAATGCAACCTCCACAAATCTAAACTACAAACAAAAATACACATTAAAAATAAAATGTCTTTGAGATGTCACTAATGAGCATTGGTCTCAAATTTTAATGCGTTTAAGCATTTTTAGGCGCTTTTTCTTTATTTAAATGGGCATAATAAATTCATTGAGGCTGGCGGAGGTCAGCACATGAATTTTCTTTTCGTTTACTTTTAATGTGTATTTCTGTTTGTAGTTTAGATGTGTGGTTCCATTTCTCTTCTTAAAAACAAATAGAAGTTATAAGAAGGAAAAAACAAACAAACCCCAGACATATCAGGTTTAAGACAAATAAGGAAATTAACAAAAGAGAAGAAGAAATACGAAAGCAGTCAGTCCGATTAGAAGGGAAAGTTGTTCATTTTTATTTCCTGATATGAAACTTACAACAAGTAGACATTCTGCTTTTATTTACAATTGTTTTTACTATTGGTATACAGTGTCTTTCTATATATATACTGTAAGACATTTTGTAAGAAAGAGAAACATTAATCCTACTGGGCCTTTGGATTCATCTCCAGCTAACAATGCCATTCTATTTCAATATTAAGCTTCGTATTGAACTTGGATAAGGCTTTCAAAATATCTGAAAAGGAGGAAAGGAGTTATTTCCTAAGCTCGACAATCTGTTCAACATATCAGTGTAAATTTGACAAATTAAAAATCTGATTGAACTGAAACTTGTTAAGTTTGGTTTCAGGGAGATATATTGCCAGGTGTGATGTGAGGAATTAAAATCATAATTGCACATCCTCTACTTTTCTCTACACCCTCTACTTTTCCCAAATAAATTAACCCTTACTGAAAATATATATTCAAATATTCAAATTCTGTTTCAGATTAGTTAAGACAGATATTTTAGATATGAAAAATATTTCCATACGATCTATGAAAAATGATTTGCTTCTCTGTTCCTTTATTCACAACGATAAGTCCAACTGATTCTAAGATTGTTGACAACTTCTGAGGCCTTCCGAATTATCAATATAAAAATGGTAACATTAATAGACGATTAAGGAGAGGAATAATGACGTAAGAGTCCCCTTCCTATTGTGATATCCAATCAATGTGTCTTTATCGTACATTTAAAGTTGTACGTGATTGTCCAATATAATGACATCCTAAATTAGTAATAACATTAGAAGTTCCTCTCTCTCTGATGTTGAGATAATTATACGTTGCCTGTTCACCAGTATCGTGAATCAAGTCTGTAAATTGCAGCTCCACATGTCTATAAAGAATATGAGGGCGTTAGTCCTTATTAGATCAGTACGCTACTTCGCACGAGCTCTGAATAGTATATAGGCGCTTTCCTTAAAAGCTTTTGGTGTCTTATTTCCTTCAAATAATTCTCTCGGTGGTTAGAGTGCGTTTTGCTCTGTATTCTGCTGTTAAAAGCAAGATCACTATCATTGTTTGGAAGATTACTCTTCTTGACACTATTGGTTTCCTCACTTGTTTCCTTATTTTTGTTGTTAAAATCTTCCACGGTTAGACATTAAAGCCATTTATTTCATTGGTGTGCAACTGTCCTAAATATGTCCTCTTCACTGAATCATGTATAAAACATTATCAAAGATTCTTCTTCCAAATCGATAAATATTACTTCCGTTTTCGACAAGAAATGAATCGAATGCCATTCCTGGAACGAAATCATTTACTTTATTTCGGAGAGCTTCCATTCTTCAACATGAAAACTTAAAACTTGCTTTAAGTTGAGTACATAAAATGAAATCCACCAAGTAATCGAATTTATTCTTTCCAAAAGGAAAAGAAAAAGTTTTTTTGATTCTATACAATTCAACGGTTTTCTAAAATTAAATCTGTTTATTGTTTGCTAGCCTTTCTATGAGTTGATAATTTTTTAAAGCAATACCGTATTTATTTATTAGATGAAAAAAAAAAGGGAAGGAAACAGTAATGAATGAATCAGTTTCTCTAATTGCTGTGGGGGTGAGGCTAAGCGAGGGATTTCGTCCCTTTCTGGTTCAATTAGAATGAAGTAGTAATGGGTTGGTCAATTTCCTCCTGCATTGAGGGAGCTGAGAATTGACTCCTTCCCAAATGGTCCAAATTCAATCAGGGACCGTTTGGTCACCGATTACACTCCCTCTGATCTTCAGAGAACTACTTCCTTCACTAACACATCTAGACACAGGAAATAAGATAGAAGCCCATTAATGAAATACTGAGATATTTTATTATGAACCATTTCATTTATTCTGTCCTTTTAATTTTTCAAATTTGGTTTTCACATTCGAAATAAGAATTTACATTCCACTCAGGTTGATAGTTTCTGTCTCAGTTTACTTCTGGGAGTCTCAAAAAACAGTCTTTAAAGACATAAAAATCCTCGCTACTTTCTATTGGAATTAATTATTATTTCTGTTTTTATTTCAATACATTAAAAGTTTGATAAAGCAACAGTAATTCTGTTGCAAAAGCATATTAAATAAATAATAGAAGAAAGCTAGGAGGAGGATCAAAATACGTTTTTCATTGTTAACTTAATCCTTTATTTCTGAACATGATCATTATGTTACTTATTATTATTATTCCTAAAAACAGTTTCAATTGAGGAAATAAATAGTTCAACATCTACAAATATACGAAAGTGGTATTTGATTAACAGGTGCCTCAATAAATAATTCACAAAAAACCTAAATTAATGAGGTAAATAATGAATTTACTTACTGCTGATAAGTTAAAATATTAAATCAATGTTTTTAAATATTAAATTAAATAAGAAAATTTAATCTAAGAGAAAAATCAAAGACTTGAATCTAAAATAGTCTAAACAGTCACAACCATTTCAGCATCAGAATCACCTCAACTAAAGTTACTGAACTTTGAAGTTGAAACGTAGATCTATGAATAAATAAGTGGAATCCTATTGATTTGTATAAAAAATAAACTCAAAAGTGAACCAAACGAATAAATCGTTAGAGTACGTTGTCTCAAAAAGTGCAAAAAGTCAGCCAAAATGAAAGTTTGCAAGTTTAGAACAGCGATTCTCAAATAACGCCAAATAACTTTATACCAATATATGTGGGGGGAAAAAAAACCTAGAGTAATATGTCTTTTACAAAAATTAAATGTTTGACATTCTAAGGAGGTGCTTCAACAAAAATCAGATTGATGGTAATTATTACACTGTAAGTATAACAATAAGTTCCAAAATACAAAGTTTTTTAATGAAAGAAATTGTTAAAAGAAAAGAAAAAAAAAATCCTAGCTGAGCAGCATTGATGTATATTTTCCACTGTAAGCTTGAATAATTACTTTTAGATGTTCCATATCAGTACTGTAAACATGGCACGCCAACTATAAATATATAACTTTCTTGTCTTTTATTTGATTTATCAAATGCTTTCACAATATCCTCCTATTAAGTAGATGTTGTGCTGTCTCAGGTTCATTCGTAATTAGTTAAGTTGTTTTGTTTTTTGTTTTTTAACCCCAGATTGATTAGAAACTAAATGTTAGGTCCTCATAATCATTGTATCACCATAAGTCGATCATTTTCTGTCGACTTCTGGAAGGTAGTTTCCTTCGGGACACTTTTTCAGTCGATTCCAACAGAGCTTCGTAACTTTCTTTGACTATTTCTCTTAGACACAATTTCTCGGTCTCTTCTAATTCTTAATAATCATAGTATTTCATAGGATTTCTTTCACATCATTTAATACAAAAGAAAAACAAAAACCCACGCTTTTATTAGGCTTCTGAAAGACGCCTTACATCCTCTGTTTGTCTGTCTGTGGACACATATCCCACAATGCTTCGCAACGGCTTCTGTTAGCTCAGTTGTAGGTTGCCTGATGTAGAATGTTAGCTCAATTGGTTAGAGCGTCGTGCTAATAATCCGAAGGTCGTGGGTTCGATTCCCTCATCAACCAAAGTTCCTTTATTATCTTTATTTTTTTTTAAAATCATTATTAGCAATTCAGTGTATTAAAAAGGTTTGAGTTAATAATGACGATTATTCCATATAAATAGGGGTGGGTAAGATAGCACGGGGTCGCAAACAGACTCGCGCGAGCATTTTCTAGACCAACGGGGCGCAGTCTATTCTAAAGTAAAAGTGACTCAGAAGCCATTGCGAAGCACTGTGATTGGTTTACTAATCGCTATCCTACCTTGTTATTCAAAATTTGGGATTTCATCTGTTCTTTTCACCTCAAGTCCTCATTCTTTTTCGCCATCTCATAATAAATAATTCTGTAATAGAAGAGGCAAAACTGGAGATTTGTATCTGGAACTACTTCTTCTCTGCCGATTGCGTCGAATACAATCTGATGATCATAGCCTTGTGGATGTTTTGACTAGAGGTCCAGAAGAAGCGGTGAATCTCAACGAATGCTACTAATCAACCCATTGCGGGAATAATGAACTCCACACAAACAGCACAGGATTTCTCTACACTCTGAAGTTAGAGAAGAAACATTTTATAAAAGAAACTAGATGCAATATTATGAAATACTAATCTTCTTCCTAAATGTATTTAACACAAAAACTTTAATTTAATTTAGAATGATGAAGAAGGAGTTATTGTGAGTTTTTGTTTTATTCCGAGCGGAATAAACAATCTGAGTAAACCCGAGACTAACGACGGAAGTTGTTAGTTGTGCACTCACCTTGATGTGATTGATATTTATACATCTAACGAAGAAGGCCCGAGGCACCGGGCCGAAATATCGAGATAATATCTCATCCCGGAGTGAGGAAATCCCTCAAAAAAAGGGTCTATTTAGTATTATGTCTCACTCCTCCTTCAGAATCAAACTATAAAAAAACAGTGTTGAAAAATGAAAATTTAAACGAATTACAGCAAATTTATTGAATTGCTGGCGTTATTACCATCAGTTATCCTCTAAGATCCAAACAGCTCTAAGATTTAAAGCTCAAATGGAATTTAGAGATAGATTATAATCAGCTTATCTATTCATACTTTATTGTCAGTATAGAATGCAATTATCTTTACTTCCTACTCTGCTAACCTTTCAGTCAATACACTGTCACACTGAAGAAAAAACTCCTTCGCAGTTCGTATATTTCTTATTTTGAAACGGAGAAACTGAAAATTGATTCGTTGCGATTTCATTGTAAACCAACGATTTACTGTTGCTATTATGTTTCTGTGTAAAAAGACAGGTTTAAAGAAATAAATATAAGAAATGGCAAATTACTGTACTTCAGGATTATTCACAAAATTGGGACGTCAATATGTTTTTTTGAAAAATCTTTTAACGAATCTCTCAAAAGATATAAAGATAATTAAGAAGTAAAATGGCAATATAATTATAGACAACAAAATAACCCGTCCCTTTTTTTTTTTTTAATGATTTATTCTTTTCCTATGATAACCAAACCAATGAGAGCTTAAATAAGATCGAAACAGCTGTAGTAGGATCTTGGTTTCATTCAAAGATTATATTACTTATGAACTATCTAATATTAACCATATTAACTACTTTTTATTACTTATGAATTAAGAATCTAGATAATTCTATAATAAAAAAGTTAACATTTGGAATCAGTCTGATCATACAGGTGTCATAGTTTTTGTTATTTTTTTCACAAAGTAATTAATTAAAATGCAAAATTAGATTGATCAAAATATTGGGCTAATTTTACATTTGGATAGTCACATTCTTAATATAAAATTTCATCAAAATTCACGACCCGTGGTAAAGTTGTTAAGATAGAACGACGGGAGGTCGCAATGGACAATGATAAGCAAATGAATCTTAAAAATAATGCTAAGTAATGTATTGAAAGCAATATTTCATATGAAATATATTTAATTCTACAACATAATAAAAATGTGCGTTATTAATTGTACAGTTGTGGGTAAAAATCTCTTTTGTAATAATGAACTCTTTGCTTTTCTTTTATGAAATCTGCGGCCGACGATGGTAAACAGGCCATTTGGGACTGCAGGAAGCCAGACTGTTTCTGAAATTTAGTTAATGAGCTTTTATTAATTTCTCAAGGACGAGCGAAAAAAAAAATATAATTAATTGTTGGTGAGCTTTTCAAAAACATGTTTATTTCCTCTAGACAAAAGTGATGCCGGGGCGCCATATTGTGAATCGATTGGGCTTCTGGAATGTACTACGGTGCACTGGGGAGCGTTTGGCGAAGGTCAGAGCTGCGACTCGGCTCCTGGGAACCGGGGCCAAACGTCGCGGGATCTTTTAGGGAAAAGGGATCGGTGGCCAAACTGATTACGAGGCAGCCAATTCCCCTGAGGGGGAGAAATGGACTCGCCCACTAAGTTTCACGCAAAGCAACGACTGCTCACTTTTTATCCCCAAAAGATATTACATTAAAAAAAAAAAAAAAAAAATTCCGGTCCTTCCATTTTTGTTTTTAACCGCAAACTTCCTCGTAAATTTGTTTGTTCTTTATGCTTTACTCATCAACATTTCAAAATATTGTTATTAACTTTTAATTTCCATTTTTGCCATTGCAAGAAAAAAAAACATTATTTAGATCATTTTTTTTACGACTATAAAAACAATTACAGCTGTTTGGTTTTTTTTTTTGTTTTTTTTTAAATAGAGACACTAATATATTCAAAATTTCTTCTTACAAAAATCTAATATTGCAGTTATTAAGACTTGATTAGAACACTCTCTTTATAGATTGCTAAAAAAGATTAACATTAAAAATGATCTTTATTAAAATGTCATTAAAAAAATTAAAAAGATCTTTTCAATGTTATGATAAAAAAAAACAAACTCAAAGACGACTTTACTTAGGATTTTATTGGCTTTATTAATTACAGCAATTTAGAATTCAAATTGCCGTTCCGGCGTGGTCTTATGCGCAAGGCGGCGGCCTCGCATGAGACAGATGCATCGGAACCTGGGTTCAAATCCCGGCGTGGGCATGGTTGTTTGTAAAAACTTTCTTTCATGTGTTTGTCTACTTCTTTCTCTTCGGGTCTCAATTCATTCCTTAATGATTTCCTGAGGAAGGCAACGGGAAACCACCTCAGTATCTTTTCCTTAAAATTCTGTGGATTCTTCTAGAGGTTCGCCATATTGGGAACACTAGAGATCCATAGAACACGGACCTTCGGCTACGAAGATCGAACTTCGATGCGAACCGTACGCAACAAAGAGTTCAAATTCAGTACAAGTTTTAAAAATATTTCTTTCCGCCATTTCAATGTGATGCTAATTACTTATTTTACAGTAACAATATCTTATTTTTTGGCTGTATTGTCACCGTACTTTGCTTTTACGTCATGGAAAATAATCTGTAATTGAGTATATCGGGTAGATTTTTCAAAACACTGAATTTTGTCTGAAATATTTTCTTCAAATTAAAGCTACACAAATAAGGATCTCTTGACCCCTCTTTTAAAAAAATTATCTGATAATAATTTATGCCAAACAATTCAGATAGTGAACGAAACGGATTTAACGTTATGGTCCCGATTCAAGCAAATGCAGGCGACTGCAAACCTTTTATTTCTTTTAAATATTTCTTTTTCCAATGCACTTCTAAAAATTTAAAGCATCTGGGATTTATATTTTCTTGTTTTTAATTTTCAAAATATTCTGCAATTAATTAAATTAAAATTCAAAAACAGTCAATTTTTTTGAGTGTGTACGAGGTATTCCTCGGTATTTTCAACTCAAAAAACCTTGACAAAAACCTGAAATGATAAAAAATTTGTAAAATAATGTTCTGTATTTAAAATATTTATTATTACTGCAATTTTTAAAATTTTTAAAAATAGTTAATTTTTAAAAAAATAAAAATTGTTGTTTTTTTTTTAAAAAAAATTGTTAAGAGATTAAACTATTTTTTTAAAATATTAATTATTGCACTATTAATAAATATTTTAAATACAAATATTATTTTACGAATTTTTTATTATTTACGGGTTTTTGTCAATTTTTTAGCGGCCCGTATGTTACAGGTTGCCTGTAAAACATAAACTCTTGGTTTTAAGTCTGCTGGATGTCACAATCTGTCACACTCTATAGTGGTCAAACGGTTAGAGATATTAGAATGAAACTTCACCATTGTGTTCAGCATCAAAAAGTATGTGAACACGTCAAAAAAAATCAGACCTCTAGGACCACTCCCTGACCAAGAGGGGGGTGAAAAGTGTTTTTATGCTTTCCGAATGTCACCCTATGTAGTGGTCAAACGGTTAGAGATATTAGAATGAAACCTTCACCATTGTGTTCAGCATCAAAAAGTAGGTGACCACGTAAAAAAAAAGCAGACCTTTAGGTTAACTCCCTGACACCCCAAGGCATGTTTTAGCGGCCTCTTTTACAGCCTACCTGTGACAATGAAACTATCATTGATATTGTTTTAATTCCCTTAGTATTATAAATGTGATTGTTGCGAATGCAAAAGGCGCAATTGCTGCGTTTATTGTAATTGTTGTAGAGCTGCATTATAAATGTTTTTGTTGAGCATGCAAAAGACGCAATTGTTGCGATTATTGTGATTGAAATCGAAAAAAAAAGTCTCAACTTGCGGAATAACGAGACACTGATGCAAAGCGAGAAGCTTCACGCTTGCGCAAGGAATGGTTTCTAAACAAAAAATTATATTTACAAAATTGTGCATATTATGGGGGCCGCTTTGCTTTTGACACGTCTAAAAGCATTAATTACCTTGTTTTGAATTGAAAATACCGAGTAATATCTCTTAAACACTCAAAAAATTGACTGTTTTTGAATTCTAATTTAATTAATTGTAGAATATTTTTAAAATTAAAAACAAGAAAATAGAAGTCCCAGATGCTTCACAAGTTCAGTTTTAAATTTTTCAGAATTTTAGGTGCATTGGAAAAAGAAATATATATAAAAGAAATAAAAAGTTGCAGTTGCCTACAGTTGCTTGAGTCAGGACCTTAAGTGTTAATTAAAACGAATAACAAAGCATTACAATTTTCTGCTTAAAAACAAGATGATGAGTAAAAAATAATAACGAAATGAAAGGATTATAGAAAATGATTACAATTTTGTTTATTATTTAGTATTACCTGAGAAACCTAGGCTATTTTGCAAATATGAACGCACTAAGTTTTCAACGAAGATGTTGATTATCAAGGTGATGGATTGTTTAGCATTGTAACAAATTGGAAAAGACAAAAAAAGGTTTAGATCCATTGATCCGGAGTTTTAAATATAATATTTTATAAATCATCACAAAGTTAAAAAAAAAAAATGTTAACTTTTAAAAAAGTAATTCAAGTTATTCAAAAATAAGCTCCAAGTTCATTTAGAACCTTATTTTTCCAATTAATATTTATTTATTTTTTATTCCTGGGGTAAATTGATTTCTAATAAAATGCATTTCCTCCTAAGATAGCAAAAGAGTTGACTGAATCTAATTCTTGGATGGTTGCTTCCTCTGAGGGACAGTCAGGTATTTTGGGGTTGGACGCATGTCTGGTAAGCAGCTGATCACATCTGACATTTCTCACTCCATTAGAAGAGCGAGGAGAATGCTGACAGCTTCAGAGGGTCACACGCACACACCTCCCCCTCAAGCTAATTGAGGAACAAGGCTCTCGTTCAACTATTCAAATTGGAGACAAGTCATCGACAAAACCAACCATTTGACTGAACACGAGACAACAAAAGGAAAATTAAGTACTGGTAAACATTCGTATGCCAAGTATCCTCATTTAACTGTTTATTATTTTAAAACATCTTCATTTTATACTTAACAATAACTTACGAAACAGTTCAATTAATATTTTTTAGTAAAACAAAACAATGTAAGTGATAGAATTAAGAATGTAGAAATAATTTTGTCATTTGATTTTTGATTTATCTGTCTCTCTGTAGATAAAAAAGAAAATTCTCCCACTACTAAAGGAAAATGAATATGCAAGTTATTTCAGTAATGTACAACACACAAATACACTCATGTCCATAAATTAAGGATCAAAGGGAAAAAATTGTACGACAGTCACGTGTCCTGCCTGAAAGCGAATCTATGTATCATATGTAGTAATCTGCTGCACTTGACCTCAGGGACGTGTGGAAGTCGATAAAACCAAGAGAGCATCATTGAATGAGATCATTTCAGAGGTGCTGGTATCCTGGTGTGGGCTGGTATTATGATGGACTCTCGTACTCCTCTCCATGTGTTTGATAGAGGTATCATAACTAGCCAGATATACCACGATGTGATTATTCAACAATATGTTTGTCTCTTCATGGAACCTGCTTTCTTGTTTATGGACGATAATGCACGTCCCTGTACAGCGGACCTTGTCAATGAGTCCCGAGAAACAGAGGATATCCGGCGCATAGGGATATCCCATCTAAACCCTATTGAACATGATTGGGATATGCTCGGGAGACACATTGCGAGACTGAATCCTCCTCCTCGTTCCCTTCAAGAGCTGTGTACAGCATTGTTGCAGTAGTGGAATTCTATTCCTCAGGAACTAATTTCTTCCGCAGTATGTCACATTGTTGTACGGCATGCATTGCTGCCAGAGGACGATCATTTTCCATATTAACATTTCTGTAGAGCATTAAAATTTGCTTTTGTGCCAAGATGAGCCAATAAGAGTGTGACTCTAAATTTGCTTTTTTTCCTTAAATTTGTTTTTTTCAGCCATGATTTTTATTATGTTTTATTATGATTTTCAGTTGTATCTTACAAATATACACCGAATAGTTTACATTAAATAGCTGTATGTGTCTGAATTGCCATAATCCTTAATTTATGGACATGAGTGTATATAAAACATATAAACATGGTTTAAACTTAAGACTTCATTTAAGTTTTAGGTTTGCAATTAAAATGATTGTATAATTAAAACTTTGAGGGACAAATGGCCTTGATTTATTTATATTTTCTTGTACAATATTAAGTCTGGGTTATCCAGTGATTCACAACAATGAAAAAAAAAAAAAAATAAAGATAGTAAATTAATAGACCCATTAACGGAAGAAGCAGTAAAATACAAACTGGATTAAAAAAAATGAATGTTGCAGCTACAGAATGAACAATGGCAATCTATCTCCACTTTTTGACAGAAATTTAATGATAATTTCTTTTATATTTCTACATGTTTACTAAAGAATTGCTTCGTAAATGTTTCTGAAGGTTTAAAACAATAATATACAAATGAAAACTCAAACTATAAGTGAAAGAGTGTGTTTTATTTTTATTCAACAATATTTTAAGAGATTTTAGCTTTAAAAACAAAAATTTAATAGAAAAACAATAATATGAAATACAAAAGCTATGAAAATGCTTTTATTTATGTGCTTAAAAGATCCAAACTGTTGTTAGATTTTCTTGAGATTCATCCGCCTTGGCAGCAAAGACAATAGATTACACCAATGTTTCTTAAAATTTCTTCTCACAGCTCTGATGTGAGACGAGTTCGTTGTCTGTTCAATTAACGTTTTAGACCAACTCATAGACATTCATTAGGGTTCAAATCTGGAATCTGAGCCATTATTTTTATCAACAATAAATGCTTACAGTGATCATTAAATTTTGTCTTTCATTTATACTGGAAAGTCCCGTATCTATTTTGATTGGAAAAAATTCTGAGTGAACGCATATTAGCTGTAGATCAGATGACATTGATCGACGAAGGGTTAGCTCAATTAGGTTGGTAAGTTCCGACATTTTCGCTTCATAATTAACAAAATACTTCAATAAAATAAATCAATGTCTGAATAATTGGTTTCATTTACAATCCCTACCTATCAAAACACCGTATTACTATTGTCCATGTTCTAGGTAATTCGCCTTCAGAATTTCGTTTTTCTGGCAGTAGCAATTGCCCACTGCAGTTGTTTTCTTGAAAAGCAGGATCCTAAAAGAATTCAGTGTTAAATCTGGAATAATTTATCATTGATTCAACATTAATTTTGAAAACAGTGAATGGGATCAGTTAAATGAGACACCCTGTAAACTTCAATGCGAATGAATGAAATGAAGCACAAAGATAAAATTTAAGATTCATTCCAGAAGAGATAAACATCACAAATAATCCGTTATCTCTCTTGAAACAGTCTTTTTAAATTTACGATTCGTCTACTGTATTATTATCATCGCAGGAGGGGAAATTAATATCCACTAATGCGTTTTTTTAAAGAAGCTAAATGCGTTAGCGTGCGATGAGTTTCTATTCATTAACCGATTGATGCATCCGCTTTAAAAGGCAATTTTGATCAAGAAATAAAGTGGTAAAAAGCCTACAGAAACAAAAAATCAACCAGGACTTCGCCAACCGCAGCACAAGATAAGTCGACATCGGCGAAACTGACAGACGCCAGCGAGATTTCGTTTGGGAAAGACCCTGCGCTTGGAGAGACGCCAAAATATTATCTATTTCCAATGCTTCAGCGTTGGAGGAGAAAAATTAGTCACGAACGAGAAGGAACGTGGAATAAAAACAGAAAAGAAACTAAAGAATAACCACAAAAAAAAAGGGAAAAGTCGGAGGTTTTTTTGTTTTTTTTTGTTCCTTTTCTTTCTAGTAAAACAATTGAAAATTTTCATCGAGTTTTGCAGTAATACTATTTATTTACGAAAAACAGAATAAATCTGTGTTTAGATCGGAAAAACTGGAATAAAAAAAAATCCTGATATAATACCTACGATATTTATTGATATATCTTACTATTATATAGTCCAAAAGAAACTAGCAAAGTTGCTTAGTAACTATAACCAGTGTGTAGCCCTTCAATATAAAAAGCACTTGAGGGAAGACGACCGACGACAGGCTTCAGAACTTTCGATTTTTTTTTTTAAACCTAATTGAGATTAGATTCAGGGCCGGATTAAGGCCACTTGACGACCTAGGCACAAACTAACAATCTGCCTCTCAGTCCTTCTTTGCTTAACTGACAAAACATTTGAGTCAATAAATGTTGAACGTGAAATCAGATATTAAAAACTCAGTTTTGTTCAAGGTCATCTCCACGTCAGAAATACATTAAATATAAAGTATTTTTTTTTTAATACATTTATTGTAAGGAAAAAAATGTAAATGTAAAAATTTATTGAAAACGATTTTCATTCACTCTTCAAAAGATTATAGCACGATGTAAGATCTGATTTGTAAGATCTTTACTGAAATTGTGAATCTTTATCGAGATTGTGATCTCAAGAGACTTTCCAGTTTTTAAAATCTTCTTTCTACAGAAATCGATTTTAAAAATAATATCCTACTAGAGAAATATCCTTATTGGTACAGAGCAATTCAGTTTGTATCAACCTTTTTTTCCATTTTTTTTTTTCTGTTGTGATCCAATTAATTGAACAGGGGGTTTCATGTTGGAGTCTGTAAATTGTACAAGCAAAATGGATCGTTTAGGTATGTAGTCACAACTTATGTCACAGTTCAGAGAGCCCGTTGCTACGTTCCGTTGCTAGGGTTTTAGCAATGGGAACGGTTACAGTCAAGTTCCTGTTTATCGTGATTTTTCTTTGAGAAACAGACCCAAAAAATAATGAAAAAAATTATCAGAAGGCATTTTTAACACTTCAAGAAAGCCTACCTTAAGATCCCCCCCCCTTATTTTTGAGAATTTTAGGAGAAACATTAAGACGTAAAAAGTTGTATTTTTGCATATTTTTGCGGTTGGGACTGCTATAGGCAACACTGCACCCGATGTCGAGAGCTTTTCATTGGTGCACCATTCTCCAATAGCAAAGCACTAATCTGACTTACTGAAACTCATTTCAGAAGTACGATTGTAGAAGAATAAATGATTTTATATTCGCCAACAATTGAGGTGTCACTCGTAATCATTGGATCTGAACTTTTAATGTGTTTAACAGAGCGAATATCAGTTTTGAAAAAATTAATAGAACAAGATAGGAATAGACTTCAAAGCTCAATATACCTCAAATTTTCAAACAAAATTAAAAAAAAATTCAACCTTTTTCAGATTTATTTATTTATTTATTTATTTATTTATTTGTAAGCTCATTTATTACATAATATTAAAGGGTTTAGTATGTTGTTAAAGAGTAAGAACTTCATTTTTTTTTATTACAAAAATAAATGAAGAAGAAAGGAGCTAATTTAGAAGCAATGGAAAAGTCCTTCGAAATTCCTCCCACTGGTTCTTCCGGAAGGAAGGAAGGAAGGAAGGGGTAATGGTGCCATTATTTAATATTCCTACCCTCATCTGAAAAGAAAAAAAAAATAAAGTTGGAGATAGCAAATGATGAGATGGATTAATGCTTAAGACCGGAAAGGGTCACATAAGGCATCCACTTATCATCTGGATAATTATTTGCTCAAGTGATCAATTATTAAAAAAAAAGAAAAAAAAAAGAAAAGGGGTAGGGGGATGGACACGTTTGTTCGGAGGAAAATTTCGATGACCACTTTCTTAAAATAGAATTCATCATCTCAATACTCAAAATGGTTTTCATTCTTAAATTCCTGAAGAATGCCAAAAAATAAATCATGAATTATACATTTCATTCAAAACTTAGGTTTTTGAGAAGAACATTTCTGAACAGTTTCCTTAAAGGTTAAAATCATCAATGAAGGTGTATATAGAACGATTCTGAGAACTCTAGTTTTATGGAACGAAGTAGAAATCGGAGAACCAGACAGTCGCTCACCCGCCTTAATATCTACACAGTTAACCTCTTAATGTATTTAACACTGTTTTGGTAATTAAAAACACTTCTTTTTTTAATCTGAATTCAATTGAGATTATTTGCCAGACAGAAAATCTGAAATTTACGTTTGACCCAAATATTAAGATCACTGCTCCTACACTAATCAAAAATAGCAATTTGTGAACAATGACGACTGAATGTTTAGAAAATACAATTGATGCAAAAGACTGACACGA
The DNA here is from genome assembly GCA_023159025.1 of Thereuonema tuberculata. Lineage (NCBI taxonomy): Eukaryota > Metazoa > Arthropoda > Chilopoda > Scutigeromorpha > Scutigeridae > Thereuonema > Thereuonema tuberculata. The sequence continues at coordinate 4,939,262 of JAFIDM010012231.1, read as the reverse complement.
AAATTGGAAGACATAAATCCTTGAATTCAATAAATAATAACATTTACCTACTGATAAATTGAGTATCAGGATAATAAAGTAATTGATCAAAGCGATAGAAAAATCCCCTAATTTTTCTTTTTCAGTTTTTTCTTTTCATAGCTTATGTCTAAATATCAAATAGAAAAAGTCCTTTACTACTAAACTGTCTTGTTGCACTTGAGTGGTTCCTTTTACTCCGGTCTTCGACACTCGGATCTTTGTGTATTGAATTTTGCCGAATTTTAGAAATTAATTGTTAATTACTGCAGAGTTAGTAGCTAAACTAAAAAATTACAATTATAAAAATCAATCTTGTTACTAAACAAAAAGCAGGACTGTTTTAAAACCTTCTGAAATCTCGAGATCTAGAAATCCCATCATTCTCATGGAAATAGGATCATAAAACGCTTCGCAAATAAAAAAAAAATGACATTACTGCACCTAATGAGGGGAAATTGTTTACCTTTAACAATTAAGTTCAGAAATAGATTCAATCATTTACAACCAACATCATTATAAGATAATAAATGTCACTTTATTGATATACTGTATTTTCTTTTTCTCATATCACAAAAGGATGAAACCCATGCGTCCGAAAGCACCAGAAGTATCCTAGCAACAATCATTACCTTAATGTTTTCGGTTTCGGAATATATACATGTATATTCCTTTTTTGATGGTGAAAACAGTAAAAAAGTAAATGTCTGTGCCTTAACTGCTTTTCCTGCTTATTTTTCCATCAGCAGATCACGTGGTCAGGGCTTCTTCCATAACAGGAAGTGCACTGCAGTACCCTCGGTGCTGTATTGACACGCGGCCCCCAAAGCACAGCTGTTGTCGTCCTACAACTAACGATCTGATGACGCTACTGAGCATCCTTTGCTTTGACAGAAAACGACAACTAACTATAGCGCCTTTGGAAACAAATCAAAATAGAGGGAAAGTTCATAAAGACATCATTCACAAGCGGACGAATTTAATATTCTTTTTTATAATCTTATGCCAACATATCTTTATTTCCAATCATATTAATGAAGCTAAATTTATACATTATTTTTCTTTTATGCATCTTCTTTAGCAGTGCAATGACTTCACAATGTAAAGATTCGAATCTAGGCAAGAGATGGATTACCTTCTTAAAGAGGGTATCCAAAATTACAACATTTAGGTTTCTATTATTACAATGTTACGCCATTCGCAAGAAATTGTATCGAAGAAAGCCTGCGGTCAATAATCGCATTCAGAGAAGATGCTGTCTTATATTTAATGGTGCGTATCATTTGCTTGAACTTGTACTGGTTCTATTCTTTTCACCGATATGACACAGCATGACTTGCTTTAAGGATATCCCGAAGACTGGCATCAGTTCAACTCTACATTAATAGATCTTATCTTCACTAGCAATGTTACGAACAACAACCATTGGTCTACGCAGGTTCCTTAACAACTGGAGTAAAGGTTTGGGCGGCATGGCTTGGAAAGAAAACACACCTGCATAATACTATTGTAATAATTCCTTCCTAATGTAAGTTACGTCCTATTGGTTCTTGCTGATGCACATTCAGTATTAACGGGAGTGTTTTGATTTATCAGGAAAGATTTCACTACAGGGATTTAAGAGAATTAAGAAAGAACAAGATCATTAGAATCTACGATGACATCTGGAAAAAAAAGATTCGGTTCCGATGTAAATTAATGAGGCTGCAGTAAAACATGACAGTAAAATAATAATAATAATAATAATAATTGATCTGATGAATAATAAAGAAACTGCTTTCTCCCCCCCCCCTCCAACACTGAATTCCTATCAATGGCACTGTATAGGTCCTTTTTTTGAGGGATTTCCTGACTCCGGAATGAGATATTATCTCGATATTTCGGCCCCGTGCCTCGGGCCTTCTTCGGGAGATGTTTTAAAAGTCACCATTCGCTCGGAATCAAACAACATGAGCAACTCATCCGAGAAACTAACGACGGAAGTCGTTCGTTATGCGCTCACCTTCATGTGATTGACTTTTAAAACATCTCCCGAAGAAGGCCCGAGGCACGGGGCCGAAATGTCGAGATAATATCCCATCCCAGAGTGAGGAAATCCCTCAAAAAAAAAGGACCTGTACAGTATCATGTCTCACTCCTTCTTCAGGACCAAACTATCAATGGCTTGATTCTCATCGCCGTGATAATCTGACAATGGCCATCAAACAAAACACTGACAAAGACAGTTTTCTTTTTTCCCCTTAAAAAATACAATTATAACTTTTCATTTCCGATTAAAATCATTTTCAAAATTTTATTGCATGATAAGTCAAAATTTTAAATAAAAGAGATATTAAAAGAGATATCAATTAAAAAACAAAAAGCAAATGAAAAATGTTGTCATCTGAAATTACTCACATTTTTTTATTTCTTGTTTTATACATATATTTGTATACATTTATAAAATAAGAAAAAGCATCTTTTAATGTATGAATAAAAGCATAGGTTAATTAAAATCATGAAACGAAAACCTATATTTAAATAATAATAATAAAAAAACAACTACTATTGATTTATAGAAACAGATTTGAGAGTAGGAAGAGTTCTTTTTCAAAAGGAAAGGGTGAAGGTAGGAAGCTACTCGATCTTTTAAAAAAAAAAGGAGTTATCGATTACTTTCTTTTTTTACAGGAAAAGAAAAAAATGTGAAATTCCCAAGTCGAGAACTTTCGTTTAGAAGTAATGCCTGTAGATGGATCAACTGCTCAGGTGATTTCATTTTGTTAAAGGTTAAAGCTGTACCCCATGCAGTCCCTTGAGTGAACAAGAGATTTAGGCTCCCAGCATCAACAGGACTAGTTGAGGTCGGATGGTCAGCCTGACGCCCGTCCGCCTTTAACCCCAAGATACCCGGTTTGACAGAGGGTTGGCTGGTGAAGAATTTCTCCTAAGGAGGAGAAATAACCGTGGAAAAGATCGCCGATCACCGCCTGGAATTGAACCTGGGCTCGTCCAGTGTCTCCATCACAGGAGGATCCACGTTCATTTTATTAGGATTTTTTCTATTGAAGCAATTCACTTGAAATGGAATTCAATTTTCAATTTCTAATTAGAAAAAGAGGGATTTAAACAACTGGAGTTAAATCATTACATTAACTTTCAAAACAAACAAAGAAAATTGCTGCTTTTTAGATTGTGTAGTTGCCTACAAATTCAGTCATTTGATTCTATTTTGACTTCAGTAACAAAATATGATGTATTCATAACTTCTAGTAAGTTTTCAAGATAATCGGTAAGTGATTCCTTTCACTACAGAATTGATTTCGCTGCCTTCCGATTACAGGATCAAAGTTAGACGAATGCTTTTATAACAGAAAGGTCACAAATACCGTCATTCACATCGACAAAATAACGAAAGGGAGAAATTTCTCTTGAAAAAGGCTCAAGAGATACTAACCCGAAATATTGAATGAAATGCCTGGAGTAAAATAAAATAAATTTTTCAACCAAGCGTATATTATTTGTATTGTAAATTAACATGACTTCATTCAAACATTTCAGTTACTGAAACGTATGCCTAGTTTCTTACTATCCTGCGTATGAAGTGTAAATTTCTATCATTATAATAAATTCAAATACCTTCGAATTTATTTTGAGAAAAAAAGCAAAGACAACAAGAAAATACTTATTTTCTAAAAATTAATTGATTCATTTAGAGCTATGTCAAAGTTTTTAACAATTCCCTGAACTACAAAACAAAATAAAAATAAATAAAGAAATAAAGAAATACAATTTTGGATTTTTCTAAGAACGGCATCACAATATTAAAAATAAACAGAAGTGTACAGGAGAATTCTTCTCCTGTAATCTTAATCAGCTCGTTTGATGCTCACAGGCTTAGCAGTAAAGGAAATAGGTTCCAAATCGACCTGTGCTAATGAATGATGTAATACCACAGCAACAGACATTATATCAAATAATGAATGTCAACAACATTGTAGATAATCTGGGTCAGTCTGAATGTAGATTTGATCATGGAACAGCAGTTATTCCAAATGTTCATAATACAACTGGATTAAAATCTGCCGGACAGCTCGTGCATTTCTAGTAGAACCTCGATTATCCGTGTCTTCTGTCAACAAATTTTAGAATCACTTTTCTTAAGTGAGATTGATATTTATCTCGCCCAAGCTCTGAATCAGTGATGTTCGTGAAATTTAGTATGTATATTTACGGAAATAAAACAATTAACTGTTATAATTGAAAACTTTTTTCCATGTGAATTACTGTCGAGAAACTTGTGCATTAAGAACCAATAATTCCCACAGCAAAGCACTAAGAGCATCAATGAATTTCTATTTTGTCTAACAATGCGTATTAATAATTTAAAAATTCATTCTCGCATGATTTAGAAAGACTAACGTTAATTGAATTTACTTAACTTAAAACGCATTTGCGAATTTAGTTGCGAGAAAATAATACTGATAGTACTTGGTAGAAGTTACAATTTGCGAGACTTTTGCTTTAAATTATTTTCTAATTTAAAAAGCAAAGGGAAAACGGGATTTCAGTTGCTTTGGGGACTTTTATTTCGACTCGTCAGCTGTTGCTGTTGGCTTGTGTAAACATTTGACATTCCAATGTTCATTTGCGGTTGGATTTTAAAGTTTACAGTATTGTACAACTTAACTCAGTAAATAAAGATTCATTAAGAAATGTAAATGAATGGTCGTACAACTAGATAAGATCTAGAAGCACTCAGCCGAATGAATAGGATAATCCTCTATAATTATCTGCAATAGTTTGTGCCATAGATTATTAGTGTCTAGAAAAGCAACTTTAAATAGAGGTTTAAAGTATCTTCAGGAATTTAATATGGATTTTTGTTTTTTTATAAAGAGTACCTCTAATTTTCATTCTCTTATTTTATAAACCATTTTCTTCGCAAATACAAGGAAAAGTCGAAATCAATTTTTGAACTTGATTTCCCCGTTATGGAGTAAAGAATGATGACTTGTTCCGAAAACCTCTTCGATAGGAATTTTCAGGTTTTCGGGATTGGTGCAATTCCAATTAGAATAGAGATTCTATTCTAAATTTTAATTAGACATACACAGCCTATTTAGATGGAACTTATTCTTTTAAATATTTTGGAAAACCTACCGGAATTCATAATATTTTTGATAATTCATCGTCGTCTTTTATAGTTAAAAATGTTGTAAAAAGTCTGGAATGCATCTAAGAACGCCTACATCACTCGATCGGACATTCATCCAAGTCAAAAAGTAATGCTGCATTTGATTAATGAAAGATAAGTTCCTTATCGTTGTATTTTCACTGATAAGAATGTTATTATTTTACAATTATAATAATCAAATAAAATGCATTTATTAAAACTGAAAGTTGGTTCATTACATCTTTCACCTCTGCAATTTCTACCGTTAATGGTAAAGGTTCTGTTCTAAATTATTACAGATCGATTCAAATAGAGACCTTGGAGTTATTTTCAGATGATACACAGGTTTATCAAAATTTCTAAATTGTTTTATATCAAGCAATTGGAAAGAGAAATAAAGATCCTAAACATACTCTTTAGACGTTACAGACAGCGTTCGAATGAAACTCGCCTGGGATTTGGTTTCAATCATAAATTGCAACAAGATAATCAGCCAATCCCACTACAAACTTCATAAGGAAGATCAGTAGTTCTTATCAGTCAATTAAAATAAAAAACCAAAAGAATAAAGTACTTACTTTTCGAATGTAACCTCAATCATTTGAGGTTCCAAGAATTTTTATAAATTTTATTCCCAGTTTTACTGTTGGAGAAACACGATAGTTTCCAATCAGCTACAATAAATAAACCCACTTCATTATAGATTGTACAGAATGGAATGTGGTGTTGTTCGTAATATGAACCAGATTTCGACTGTAATAAGAGATGAGGAGGGGGATAGGGGTTTAGGAAAGCAGTTGGGGGTGAGAATTAACTGGTGAAGGAATAATAACCTCTAGCTTCGAGAAAAGGACGAAGCAATTAGGATACAGGGGAAAGAAGAAAAAGAAAAGAAACCTACGAGTCGACAGCTAATTCTGGCAGTGGCAGATTTGATCTGTCCCAGAGTCTACACTGCCAACATTAATAACAAAACACAGCGTTTAACGCGTGTGTCCTCAAATGAGGTTTTTTAAAACGTCAAAGGTCTTTATGCTGAGTGTTATCCCTACAGTAATAACTTAGATAATCTATGTTGGTTAAATTGAGACACAGAAATAAAAATAATCAGAATTTTAAAAATAGTAACTTAAAATTCAAAATCTTTTGATCTAAAAATAAAATTCATTTACACTATGCAATTTATTGATAAAAAATTCAAAAATGTACGATTACATGTTTTCCACTTCAACTAAAATATAGACACTTGTTATTTTATGTTTATTTTTATTACCAACATTTATATCAGTATACGATTGAACTTGTTAATTTACCTTAGTTCTTCAATCTGAATTTTCAAATTGAGAATTCATTATCTGATTAAATACACAGAAACAACCCGACATTTAAAGCAAAAGTTGAAAAAGCGTTTAATATTTGCGGGGCCGCGGGTAAGTATACTTTGTAGGGCCTTCATTAGAGTATATTAGAATTTATAATTTTGTAAAATTCAGTGTTTCTTTTGTTTTTGTGTTTTTGTTTTCTTTTTTAATAAATAACAATAATATTAATAATAATACTATTAATAATTTTTAATGTTCCATTAAACTTACGGTTATCTTGACAAAAATGCTGAAATGTTTATGAGTATGTATTTTTTCTCAGTTTCCTACTGTTTATTTATTTATTACTTTTATACAGCGCGAAGACCCAAACATTACGTGGTCCGGGACAGAGGCCTCGCTTGCCCAGTCCTCAGCGCAGGCGTGTGCAAGATACTTAGTGAATTAAACAAAACAAACACAACACGAAGAAATGAACGACCTTATAGAAGCACTAGATTCTTCATTATTTTTTTTATCTATTAAACAAAGGAATCAGAATCCTAGAAATTCATTTAGAAAATAATAATCCAGAGAAACCACACACATTAATACAATTCGTCAAATATGCATGCATTCATTAATTACGTGAGCTCAAAGTAGGGGGGGGGGGGAAGGAGTCCTGCAAAATCTCACCAAATCTCATTTAATGGGGGGGGGGGTCAATGAAAATCTCACGTCAACTTTTTAATTCAGAGAATATACATATATAACATTTTGTAATATTGTCTATGCCCGGGATTCCCCGATTTGACACAAGCCCCGCGCAAGTATCAGATTTGCATGCAACCCCACTAGCACCTGTGGTCAGGGTTCGACCAACGCGTGTGGTCACCCGTCGGGCTGAGGAGCTACTGTGCGCCGTGGACGATAGGCTGGAGTGGCTGCACGAGGGGGATGTAGATACGTCTAATGACTGTCTTCCTATACTACCAAAAGACATGGACGTCATGTGTCCAATCATTACAATAGAAGAAGCACATGAATACCCATGGAGTGAGTGAAGAATTAGGGAAGGTGGTGTCGCAGCCTATGTTTTTACTTTTACTAAGTTTAATTAAATTCTTTATAGTGCACCTTAAACGTAGTATCATTTTTCTCCTCTTCTTTCACAGAAAAAATATATTTCATAGAAGACATCAGTAACGCTTTAGGTATTTAGTGGTTTGAAGCAAAATATATGAACATATCATACAAATTTAATTATTTAAAAATTATAGGGGAAATCTCACGTGAGGGGGAGGGGGTCCTACCACATCTTATCAAATCTCACCAAGTGGGAAAAGGGGGGGATCCAAATTTTTTTAAAAAACACTCACATGATGAATGGACGCCCCCAATGGACCATACATCCCACAGTAATTATGTGATATAATATTATATTCATTACTATAGAAAACATTAAGTATTTCAATCCTAAATACATTTTGGATTGTAGAAAATGGTGGCCAAAACAAGAAAATGTGAAAATATAGTGTAACTTTACAGAAACAATACACATGAGTTCTGATTGTAAGATAACTTTTTTTTTGGATCATCACTGTAGTCGTTTCTTGGCTGTCCGACGGTTTTCGAAGAAGCCCGTGGAAATGAATAAGGAAAGGGTCAAGCGTCTATCACAGTTTTCCATAAACACTTATGTTTTTATGCAAACGAGCTCTAGCGTATAAAAGGTGTCCGTGGCGAATGCGTTCTATGTAAATTCATTATTCTCTTCTTCTGTGACGTTCGTACTTGTCTTAAAGTAGATGGAGAGAATGCAAAGCTCTGATAACAACCTCCCAACTTTAAAATAACGATTTTTCTTTCGTAAAATTTTCTTCTAATTTGTTATCTTAACTTGATTTCACAAATTATATTAAAATTAGTGGAATCGGAATTCATAAAGTTTTTAAGCCAATCGTTGCCGTATTGAGATCTTTATTGAATAAACTTGTTGAAAATAAATATAACTTATCTTTTTCTTATTTTCAGAACTTTTAAGAACTAACAAAATAAAAATATCTATAAGATTTTAAGTTTTATGGAAAGTAGGAAAGAAATACAGTCAGTCAAGTTTCTTTGAGGAAAACAGTCTTGTTTAGAAAATTAAAACAAGAAGAACCTAAAGCCTACTTTCCTTAAAAACTTAAAATCGTAAAAATATTTTTATTTTGTTTTTTTTTAAAAAGTTCTGAAAAGGAGAAAAAGATAAGTTATATTTATTTTCAAATTCTAATAACTACTGGATAAAAACAGTACAAATTTTCTATTTCCCGAAAAAATATTAATTAAACCCGCATTAGTCAATTAAATTGTCTAAAACCATTAATTTTAACCCATCGAACCTTTCGCTAACTAATGATTAAATATATCAAAACTAAAAGGATTAATTAATCTTCGTTGCTTAAGGCAATAAAATATTAATTAAAAAATGGAATAGATTTTAAACAATAATTATTTAAATTCCATTGATTTTCTGAGGGAATTTTTGTCTCGCGCTAATTTCTTAAAAAGATTTCAAATGTAAATGTTAGTTCGACCTTAAATGTTCATTTCTAAAGGAAACCATCCAGTGGTTCAAAAGCTGTTGGGAGAGAACACAAACACACACATCTAAAAATTAAGTTACATTTAGAACGAAATTGTTTTATTATTTTTAAGAAATTAAAATAATAAAAAACAGAAGTCTATTGAACGAGACACACTTACAACGTCAACAGGACAAACAAAACAATGTGCAGTGAAAAAGAGTCTAATTAAGAACTTTCATCAAAATATCTTAATGCTAAGAGATCTCTTGTTTTAGTTTGGCACGAATAAAAATTAATTATTTCACTGATTGATTTGCAGTCAATGAAAATTAGACGTGATTTTGTTTAATAACGAAGATTATTTGGTTTTATTAACTAACCAAGTCAATAAAAAAATTACAGATCGTATTTTAACAAAGATACCTCAAGAAATTAGTTCCTTCTCCAGGGTCTAGAGGAGCCGTGTTCAACCTCTGGAGGAGATCGGGATTATTCCCTGTTGACGTGAGAACGTTGAAAGTGATTCTCCGATTTCTATTTCTTTCCGTTCAGCGAGAGATCGCAGAAGTCTTACCTCCAATACTTAGTCTACCTTCTGTTGAGGATGAATGTGCGATGCTTTAATTTTAACACGAAATAGAAAATATACACAATTTTAATCGTGCCATTTCAAATGCTGCCACTTCTCAATATGATTTTTTTTTTTTTTACTTTAATTAGAAATATGGAACTTAAATGAATCTAGAAAAATCTTACGGATGTATTTGTCGCCGAAACTAAAGATGTCATTTTTGTTTCTTTGACAATCATCTTCCAGAAGGTCCCACTCATGAAATCAATACGTCAATGTGTTTATTAACTCTTTAATTACTTTTGAACAGGTTTTCTTGAAACTAATTTGTATATTTACGGTAAGGAAGATTTAATTTTTGTATTTAATAATTCTCTTTATAGATCCTGAAAAAGATGATTTTTTTTTTTTTCATAAGCCACAAAATTCCAATCGAAATCAATTAGAAGCGCAATAGTTTCTATCGCTTATATTTATTTGCTGAATATTTACATTTATATTTGACATTTATAAATGGTGACATTTATATTTGAGTTTGTATTTGCTGAAATATTTTCAACTAATTAAATTTATATTTGAAATAGTTTTATTGTAATAGCTTATTGAAATAGTGAAATATTTTAAAACCACAACCTTAATAAAACCTTACCAAACCTTACCAAAAAAAAAATATTTTAAATCTTAGATTTTTAAATCTTATATCTATGATTTTTATAAGTTTTGTTATATTTATTTCATCTAATGTTTTGTACTACAGAATTTATTACAATTTTGTGTGTATTTGTACATTTATTTGAATAACTGAAGATTTGATATATGTTAAAAATATTCATCAATTAAAAAATAAAAAAATAAAAAAATCCTGCTTGTTTGTCCAAATGACTGATGGCGAAAAGACAGGTATCAATACTGACCGAGGTATGAGTGTTGATTCATTAAGAGATATTCGGGAGTGGGTTTAAACGATCAATGAGTAATATTAATTAAAACGTATTAATAACGCATTTATTCCTTAAAAATATATTCTAAGGATGAGCATTTGGATTAAGAAAATTAAAATAAAAATCAACAAAAAAAAAATATTTCTACATATCAAAAGGAGTTATTTTCAAATCAGATGTCGGCGACACTTGATTTAAAAATATTAAAAAAAAAAAAAAAAATATTAGGAAAGGAAGAGGGAAGGTAGAATAGTACCTCGCCATGCGAAATCCTTTTTTTGCGCTAGATTAAAGAAACTAAGATTGAAATGAAGGTAAGTGTTTTACAAAATCACACAAAATCACTGAAGATTACAAATTAACAAAAAGAAAAGTGTTTACAAAAAAAAAAAAAAGTTAAACCTAAATTGTTCTTAGAAACAAGCCGTTTTACATGATCTATCCATATCAAACTAATTTTTTTTTTGAACGAAATAACTGTTTTGGACGATTTGATCACTGTTCTAGACGTGACCGTTTCCTGAAATTTCAAAATTTCTTTTCCTGTTTTGTTATTGTCAATTCCATTAAGCTGAGTCATTGATCATTTCAATTTAATAAAGTTAGATATTTCCTTCTCCTCAAGATTTAGCATCTACGTTTATTTGGTGAAAATTATTATCTTTATGATGGACATGCATATTTTACTCTAATTACAAAATGATATTACGCATTTATTTGTTCGGGTGTTTATTTGAACTTGAAGGGAAGACTGAAGTTGGAAGTGAAGGTGAAATTTAAAATAATCATTTGTTTCTCAATTTCGGACAAATAACCAATGGCGGAGAGAAATAATATTCAAGTATTACTTAATAGAAGTCTCCAGAGAGCAGCTCAAACTCGACAGCCACGAATTTATTATTATCTATCTCAAGGGTTACACCCACTAGTGCTAAGATGAAATTAGATGTAATTGTAAAAAACTAAGCTAATCATAGAGGTATTAACATACACTCCAAAGAAAAACATCCAGCCAGATCCGGAATCGATCCGTCCGTAGGCTAACACCAAAATTCATCGGCCACGTCTGAACGGCAATTTAAGCTTCCCTTCAGAAACCAAAGATATCTAAAAATACATCATTAATTAACTTAAAATTGCTGCATGTATTTTCCGATATATTAAACAAAAGGAATTTTTTTCACTAGCTTACCTTGTAGAGAGAGAAAGAGAGACAACCTATGCTGTACTGGGCTTTAAAGTCAGAAAATCTTCCTCGTGATCGGAGCGAAATATTACTCTGGAAAGAACAACGTTTCCCGATAAATTTTAATAGGAAAATGATGAACGAAATTGTACATTAAAGGCGAATTATAGATGAAAAGGATCGGGTAATTCATTTCAGAAATTTAATCAAATGTGATATGAACGATGTAGGAATAGTGCAGGTATTAATCAGAGGCCTTCATTTAATTGTGATTCATAGACTGTAAATGCCACCGACAATCGTCCATTGGCAAAGCAGACATTGAATGGATTCATTTCTAATAAATCCATGATTTAGCAAAAATTTAACATCATTTTTCTTAGTCAGTAGTAAAAAAAGTAGGAATTAACATGTAACTTGAAAAGGTATTTTTCAAAATAAAATCCACAATTAATGTAGATTAAGAATAATTAACATTTATTTTCATCCATTTTACGACAAAACAAGTGTGAAATTTTCAAAACACTTTTAATTACAAAAACCAGACATCGTTTTTATGGTCTAAGTTTTTACTAAAATCAACAGAGGCTCACATTCAATAACATTTCTTAATCATTAAAATGTCTTTTGTGTAGAATTATCTTAATTATAATATTTTAATAATAATGTTTTTTATTGGCTCTTTACTCACGGATCTATAAATACCATTATTATTTAGAATCTTATTTTCATAATGAAAATCTTTTTCAAAAAGTACGTTATCGTGAAGGGTGGATTTGGATGACAGACTCGTTCTCTCAGGTGATATTAAGGGATATACAGTCTTCCGATGAGATTTAAACTAGGTTAATAAAATATACTTAAATATCAAAACAGCTAAAATGTAAGGTTCATATATAACTAACAGGAAAACGAAAAATGAAGATTATTAAAATTTACCAAATTTATGTTTTTAATTATTAAATTATATCTTAAAATTTTTGGAGAGAAAGGGAGACGCATTGTTCTCTATCATAAGAACAATTTTGTCAGCTCATTAATACAAGCATTTGATTTTTATTCAACAAAATAAGCAAGATGATAAGTTCAACTTTATGATTCAACTTTTCTCTTTTTCACTGGTTCCTAAAGTTCTAAATTAATACCGATTGGAGTCATTTTCTTTCTTCAAATACTTCGTAAAAAACAACATCAACAGGATTCCGTTTTAATGTTAATTTTCTGGATCAAATTCGTGAGTCTGGGGATATCCGTTCGTTTGCTGCCCTCCCCTGGCAAAAGGAATGGTTTCCACTCGCTGACGTGTAATATCATACGAGAGAGAGCATGGTCGTCATCAGGCAAAGACAAAAGGCGAACTCGCATCCCAGACCATTTTTCAATAGCGATGTATCGGCGACCCCCTTCGGAGCCTGGGCCGGGGCCAGCAGATGTGTTTGCCGGCTGTTGTCGAAGCAGCCGCCCGCATCAAGGTTTTTCCACCACCCCTCAGCCCAACTTGTCAAGCATCCATGCACGGCAGGGGAAGGGAGGTTTACTTGTAGCACTTCGATATCGTGTTCCTAGGTGGGTTCATTAAATGTTGTTGGAAGCCACATACCAAAAGCGTCCAAAATTCAATCCTATTTGGTTTCAGCGGAAAATCTATATTAATTACATGTTCAGGATTTCTCTATCAAAGACCAAAGAGATGTAATAAAAATTACAACGCATCTTTTCTCTTTTCCTAATTTTTTTAATTATTATTTGTTTGTTCCCTTTTCCAATCTTGTTGAGCGACTTAACCTAATTATATCTTATAGAACGAAACTTACAAGAATAACGCTCAGGGTCTAACTACCAATTGACTAATAACCGTTATAACGATAATGATTTTTACTATATGTTAGCAAATTCATTAACTGCTTATTGTTTGCGTATGATTCAGTAAGGTACATTTTCACTATAATAAATATTTAATGTAAATAAAAGAATCATTGTACTGTGGATGTCTTTAATTGGAAGTTAAATAAGATGCAAGGAAAACGATCTCTTTCTACATCTGGGTTCAGCTGACATCAGAATGCTGCAAGTTTTATTTGAAGGTTTATAAAATTGATTGATAAAGAATACGTATTGCTCTAAGCGTTAGTTGAGTTTGTTCTCATGCTTATCTTCTCCCTTAAATTTACTCCGCATATATAAATATATGAATAAATACTGAACTTACTTTAGAATTATTTAGTTATATTTTAATGTAAATAAGATTTAATTTCGTCAAATCATGAATTCATTTTACTTGATTCTGACAAGATCCTCTTTTCTATCCATTGGGAATTAAAATCAAAATTATTGCCATTAATAGAAGATGTTAGATTTAGCGTAAGTGAACAATTAATACATCAGCAATAAAAGGAAAAAGCCTCTCAATAGAATAAATCCAGCTTCTTTGTTGTTGACTGGTTTCGAGGAAGAAAGGTGCGTCTTCACATTGCAGTGACACTTTATTTCAGATAAAATTTATGAATTTATCAGATGTTTTAATTCATAAACATACACAGAAATTTATTTAGAGGGGGGTGGAGAGATGCTAAGTTAGGAGTTGACATTAAACTAAAACAAACAAACCCTTATTCTCACCTCCCCACTTTCAATAGTCGTCCATGGCCTAACTTAAATATTTCAAATTCTTTGTTACTCAAACGCAGAAATTATATCATTTAATTTGAAAACACGACCTTCGGAAATCTATTTGTAATTCCTTGTAAGCAAATTAAATAACCAATTGAACTCTTTATTATGAATACACAAATCAATGGTTTCCAAGAACGTTACTTGCCTGTAAATATGCTTATAGTGTTTCATTCGGTAAGAACCCCGCGACCCCTTCTCATGTAAGTAGTCATGCTTTCATTACTGGATCTTCAACAATATTATAACATTGAGTCAAAGTGCGATTGCAACAATATTGTAAGGCAATAAAAAAATATACATTGAAGTTGGAGAAAATATTTAATTGATTTAAAAAAAAAATAACTAGGTACAATAAATGTGATTTTAATTAAATCACTGAATATTACCTGCGGGGGGAGGGGTATTTACCTAAGCAGAGCAGGGATGGAGTTCAGTAAATACCACTACACATTTCTACGCTTCCATCCGTACATTAACACACCTTAAAATCTGAAACAATCAAAGGTGGAGGTTTGAAAACATGTCTAGGATATTATTATAGTAATAAACTATCTGCAAATCCAAGCAATGATGTTCAGATGGTTAATAATAGGCCTTTAAGGATTATCGCAAGAATCCGTCGAAATAGTTCAATTCAATTGGTCTCTTAAAACACAGAGCGAATTTATTAAATAGGATGAAGGTTTCATTTGTATTTTATTGCATTACGTAACCTACTGCAGTCAGAATCTCATGAAACGAATGCTAAATGGGTCCAGTAAACAAGTTGTTCTTCGGAGCAGGCAATGACAATCAATAGCCAACTCTGGAACACACCAGGGCCATACAGTTGTAATTATACACCAACGACTGAGCAAATACTACTCAAATGAAAAGCAAGCGATGTTCGGACACAAACGCCTACACTTGCTTCATCAGCTGACGACATAAAATTCAGAGAATTCAAAAAAATCTAATCACCGTTATAGTTTGAATTGCGGAACTAATAGGATCAAAGAAGAATTAAAAAACTACAAAACACTAGAGTATTTCAGCATTTTAAAAATAAAGCTTATAATAATAAAGCATTAAAAAATTGTAGAAACAAATCATCAGTAAAATTTGAATGTATAAATTTTAGGAGAATAATATTGGAAATCACTCAAACAAATAAATGTCTGATTAATAAATAAGAAAATAGGAACATTTTTCATAAATTTCTCAGGAAAAAAAATATAGAAAAATATTTTTTAAAATTTTGTAAACTTTATTAATTATTGCGAACATACAAAAAATTACTAATAGTAATGATATTTTATTCGAAACAAACATTAATACAACATCATTAATAAAACAGAGATCTATTCAAAAGAAAAGGATTATTTCATACGGAGGTATTAATATCTTTAACATTACAAGATATAGCTTTATGAGGTATGAAAAGATTTTCCGGCACGAATTTTTCGTTGCATGATTGTAATTTTAACAAAATGTATTCGAAACTTATTATGCACAGATATTTCAGAATTTCCTAGAAATCAGACACTAACTAAAAGTGTGATTACATATTAAAGCAAAAGTCGATCCAAAAGACCCAACGAGAAAGAATTGTAATGTCGTGCATTTAAAAAGATCCAGCATATGGATCGCAATCTTAAAATTCTTACTTCAGTTAGTTGTTTATCGGTATTCTAAATTATTTTTAAAACATTTTTTTCACTTAATTGATGAATTTGCTGTATACGATATTTTCCCTTGTCTATTTTGCATGCATGTGTTGTAGTGAATAAAAAAATTGGGAAGTATGAATTGCTATTTGCTATCATGAAATTCTTTACATCTCTCGACATGTGTTCGATGCAACATGAACTTGACTGTCAATGGAATGCCATGGGGAAAAAAAAAAAATTCTCAACGCAGATGCGGCGTTCAAGGGACACTGGCAGCGTCGTCTGCTTCTTGAAGGAATTGCGTAATATTTTGCTGACAATTCGACACTGCAGACAACCCCCGAAGGGCCAGTTCAATTCCTTCCCGAAATAAACGTCTGCTGCTTTTGGGTCGTCAGATGTGGGAGGGTGTTGGGGGATGACAGCCCCGACACACTCGGGGTTGTCAACCCAAACTTTGGAACGCACGCGGCGTCGGTCTCCGCAGCTAAACACGCACTTGGCCGTCCCTCACTGATCCCGTGTCGCCTTAATGGCCACCAACAAAAAGAAGGACCAAGAAAGAGCAATTACACTTACCTACATTCATATCCCAAAAAAGAGAGTTTTTTAAATCCGAGCGCTACGATGCGACACATATCCTGACAAGCATAAGTATCATCACTTGTGCGCCAACTTTAGATCGCAAACATGGCTATAGGAATGAACGAAAGGCCGTCGCTGCCTCGGATTGGTCTAAATTGAAACATCATACTTTTGATAATAAAGCATATTAGAGTTTTCAATTAATGTCAATTATATTTTAAAGTTTCAAAAAATATTATTGACTTTGATAATTTTGTTAATCTTCTTCACTCTTTAATTTCATCCAATCACAGACGACTCTAATCGATCATCCTAACCAAGATGGCGGCGTCCATGGAAACATGAAGAAGATCGATTGAGTCGACTTCAATGTAACTGAATCAAAATGAGCTCTTTAACTCTTCGATTAGGAACTGTCCGGAGCAGCAAAGCCACAGTGAAGAAGAAAAAAGAATGCTCCACTCAAAAATTTGAAGTAAAACCAATCTTTCTCGAAGAATTACAAGGTATCTATGATCCTATTTGCTGCCAACGCAGTCTCAGTTTAATCTGCTGCTGCATCAACGAAATTTATCCTATATTCGCTTTGGCTGTTTTTATTTGAAAAATAAATCCTTTTAATTCTGCTGTCGCTGCTAGTTGGCTGAAATCAATGTGCTTTTCCAAAAAGATGTAGTTAAAAGCTGAAGTAAACAAAAGGCCGATTGATCTGTCCGAGATTGCAGTGGTTTCCGCATCTACTTCGTCGCTCCCTATTTTTATCTTCGTCATCAAATATTTTCCCTCATCGATATCTTCTGACATTAAGGCTAATTTATTATTCTATAGCCTTTAAAATATTTACAAACCGCTTGTTTAGTTGCTGTAATCATTTTAGTCAAATACGTAAAATAAACCAAGAATTTCAATACGCCATTACTCTTCACTTTTCAAAAATACTGAATCTTCTTTATATATTTTCTAAAGTTTTTCCTATGTTTGCCTAACATTCAGGAAATTCAAAAAAAGGGTCCAATAATTAAATTTAGAATGACTTTTCTAAAATACTAGTGAGATAATTTCTATATATAAATTTACAGAAATATTATCTCTAAATAATCCATTTCTTTACTACGATATTTCGCAGGATGCAGTTATCCTGCTTCCTCAGGTTACAACTGCCAAAAACTATCTAATTTTTTTCATTGACAAGATAACAGTATCATTCACTGACTTTCACATTGACAACACAACAGTATCGTTCCCTTACTTCTACATTGTCAATGTTTTATTTATACAATAATATCTTAAACGTATAGAAACGATCACTCAAAGTATCAGAGCATTGTGTTGTGAGGATACATGAGCGAGATCCTGTAATAGAAATTAAAGACAACAATGAATAGATTTATTGTAGAATCTTGTATAATCAGGAATTATCAGTGTATAAATAAAGATACAAGGGTGCAAATATATGAGGATACGGTAGGATTTTTTTAAAGAAATCATGAGCAAAAGTGAGGATAGATTTAAATAGAGGTATTGATGATAAACAAGTTGTAGAATTATATAGAAAGAAAACTTAATTATATATGCATTGTAAGTGAAAGATATTACTGTATAAGTCAATGTAAAATAAGTGAAAAATATTGTGCTTTCAGAGTGAAAGTAAATGAAAGATACTTGTCAATGAAAAAAGTAAGTGAAAGATATTGTTGTATTCAAATACATTCGGTTAATGGTGGAAATAGTTTTGTAGCAGCATAATTGCATCCTACAATTTATCATAGTAAAGAGATTGTGTATTTAGAGGTAGTATCTGTCTGAATTTACATATTGGAATGACTTTATAAAATAGCTGTTGAAGACTTAAAATAGCTGTTTGATGATCAATAAGACCAAGATGCAAACTTGATCCTATTTTAAGGTCCTACATTTCTAAATCGAAAAAAAAAAAAAATTCACTAAGAAAAAACAGAATCAATAGATGAGCTTTTCTGGGACACTTTGCAGTACCACAGAGAAGCCCATCCTGTACTAATTATTATCAGATGAGTTAAAATTGGAATTTTAGATATTACAATATAAATGATGTGTACATAATTCATTCATTAAAAAGGGAAAAATATTCTCACTTAAGTTAAAGCTCCAAGAAGATTCATTGACAAACTTACAGCATTACATTGTAATTCAGATTTTCTTTTTTTTTCTTTTCTTTTTTTTTTTTTTTGCACATTGGGAAACTATTTTAAGTGACATTTAAAAAGAAGTTAATTTTCAGTTGTCATTTGCTTTTTTTTTTTTGGTGACACAGAATTGAATATCATAAATGTATATTTTATAAATGTACTTTTGGAATAAAAACAAAACTATCATACCAAGAAACATTTTTAGTTTCTTCATTTATATCACCTACAAATTAGTAGTTTTAGTTGTGATGAATAGTAAATTAATAATTTATTTCCTTACTTGTCAATAGTTTCATAATCTCTTTTCTTATTTCAAAAAAGCCACATAAAAAAAAATAAATAAAAAAAAACCTCTACCAAGACAATAAACATACTTAATAATTCATTGTCAACAAACTGAATAATTTAAACATAATACATAATCAGGAGGAAATTAGTTTGGAATTTATTCATGTTACAATATCTCAGTGGATGAGAATGTGTTTAAGGATGTGCTTCAAAGACTCAATGATTATTATTTTTTTTTTTTTTATGTTAATCATGTATAAAGACAATTAACATTTATAGTTAATTTTACAGATCCATTAGCATCCTTATTTGCTTCAAATTAATTGAAAATACTAATTAATGAAGTAAACTGAATTGTATTTCAGAAATTAATTTTGTTAATCTTTAAATTCAACAAAAAGCTTTTTATAAAATTGTATTATTTAACTTTAGAGTCATCGTATTGTTATAAATTTAAGATGTGTTTGACTGTCAATCATTTTTCACTTTTTTTATTATTTTTTTCATATCTTTTTTTAATATTCTACTGAAATGCTGACATGCATGTATATAAAAGCACTTAGAAATGTAGTAATTTGCATTGATGTGTGATGCAGTTGTGCTAATTTGCATTGTAGCTGAAAAAATGGAAATGGTGGAGGTTAAGCAATACTTTCAGTTTGATATATGTTTCACTGTCAACCATGTCACATTAAAACAACTTTAATGTGAACATTATTGAAATATACTTTTTTTTAAAGTACAGAAAAAGATAAATGGTTAACATAACTGACAATTTTCATATCGCTGTCTCACATACATCATTAAGCAAAATATAGCAACACTTTAGAGTGTCTGTATATAACTTCTTTAATCTTTTAGTTCTGCTTCCATCATTTTATTTATTTATTTTACTATCTTTGTGAATGTCTAGAATTGTTGTCAAATCCATACATTTTTAATTTTTGTCTACACATCATATTTGGAATTTAACTTTTGTAATTGACTGTAGAGAGCAGGCGAGCCCAAAAATCTGAATAATGAAGAATTTGGATTTAAGTATTTCTGCATCTCGACTAATTATTGCATGCTTTATTGCCATATTTGTATACATTATTTGTTTCTGCAGTTTATTTTAAACATATGATTTAAATCATGTAATGTAATATAAGAAATTGATGTTAATGAAATGAGTAAATCACAGTATTGGTAATTTATTCTAAAAATTTTTTAATATTTGAAGTATAGTTTTTCTTTAAGGTTTGTTATTATTGAATGAAAAAATAATTTTCAATTTATTAGGATACTGTGAATCTAAGTCATGCATTCCAGCTATAAAGTGGTTGTCAGATTGCATAGACACAATGGATGTTCTGAAGCAGGCAGGTTTAATAAAGCAGGTAAGGAATTATTATAAAAATAATATATATTATTTGTAATTATTTTAAAAAAATACATAATATCAGTTAAAATGAAAATTAGTTAAAAATTTATTAACTAATTCATTGCTAGGACTTCAATGTAAAGGATTGTATGGTTCTCCCTTCCAATTTATGCTAATAAATCAAATCATATCATGATTAATGAAGAATGAGGTTGTTGTAAGAACTTTTATGACATTCATTTCTAATGTTACTTTTAGATAATATGTTTTCAAATTGTATAAATTTTCCTATATCTGCCCTCTTCGTGTGTATTTTTAAATGGAACAAAGAACATTAAATACTTTATGAAGTAAATAAAACACAATTTTGATCAAAGCAGAGCATAATATTTAGAAACAAAAAAACTTAGTTTGATTATTAAGAGTATAGAAATTAATCTGCAAATGATAGGTCATGACAATAGTGATTATTAGTCATAGAATACTCTTAACAGTGGAGGATTCTGAAAACTTTAATAACTGAGCATAGTTACAAAATCTGCAAAACCATTGTCTTGCCACAGCTTTTGTTAAAATGTAATTAAATCTAGATAATATAATTGTTTTCTCCATTTCTTAAATAATTCGCAAAACTAGCTAAGTAACATCCCACCAGATATAACATTATTTATATTAACTATGTTATAAGATATTTTATAAGTGCAGTTTAAGCATGTTTACATGATTGTTGCCTTAAATTAAAGCTTTTTGTTCTGAAAATCTAAAGAACATTTAGTTGCCATAATTAAAACAGATAATGTTATCACTGGGTAATACATTTAAAATTACATCAAATATAGAAAAATGACAAATAACGTCTGTTAATAAGACATTTTCAGTTTGTAATTTTGTAATATTAGTAGCTTTATTATATTTATAAAAGAACTGAAGTATCATGATTTTTTTTTGGAAAATGTTCAATGTAATAACTAATAAGTTAGAATTGTATTGAAGTGAAATGGCTGCTTTAAAATACCCAGTAAGTAAGTTATTTAAAACTTCTATGCATGTTTTTCAGTAAAAATAGACTAGATTTCAGATAAAGAGACTCGTGTTTGGAGTCAATCTGAAAGCTGATAAGGCATTGTAAAAGACAAGCCAAATATAAAATGGTTTCCATTTTTGCGTTCGTATTTCTTCATCCTATCTTAGAAATCCATGATTTCCTATAATTTAAATTTACTTCATTCACTAACAGAAGTAACATTTACTTAGTATTTGATGAATTTAATAAAACGATTAGATATTGTCATTTTGAAGATGTAGTTACATTAAACACGTAAATTAACCACAAATTCACTAGTATTTTGAAGTCTTCTTGATTGGCAATGAATGAGTGGATATAAAGAGAAACACAATTGATTGGAATTCATTCTATCATGAAATAAATTATGACAGTAGATTTGGTATTTAATCAAGTTTTAAAAGTTTTCTAACTTAAATTTAATGTTTATCTGAAATAATACCAGCAGATTATCTCATTGAATTGTAATGTATTATTGTTAAAGGAATGATTTGGAAGTAATCGTTCTTTGAGTTGAATCATCACAATTCTTTTTATAATTATAATAACATCTAATAATTTGTATGAATGGATAGATTTTCTTATAAAATTTTTGAATGGCTTCAACTTTATTAAACTCACTTCTGACAATACGAGCAAAATGTATTTTGCAGAAATTCTATTTGTGAATTTCAAATAACATTGGGAAGTCGGAAATTTCTTAAAAAAAAATACAGATTCTTCCGACTGAACTTCAAACATCATCTAAATTTTCTATTGAATGTAAACTGAATGGTAATCGACAATAGATTTAAAATTTCTTATTTTTCTTATCTTTTACTATCATTTGAGACATCTGCATTGGAAGTTTATAATTGATAATTTTTAAATAAAGTGACAAAAAAGATTAATTATATAATTATACAAAAAATACAAAGAAAACCAGTTTCACTGCCAATGAAATTATCATACAGAAATTATAAATTCAGAATAGGAAGTTGAACTTCATTCACATTAGCAAAATTAAATGAAATATTAATACATTACAGTTTATTGCATTTTAACTCAGCTGTATTATACTTGCATCTATTTTAAATTTAAAATTTATATGTATTATTTTTAGAAATAAACATTGCTTTAAAATGGCCATTGGTTGCTTCATTGGTTTTCAGTTGTCGTTGTAGAATCATTTTACTTGTTAATTTATTCATGTAATATTATTATTAGTATTGTAGATAAAAGATTGAATATTCCACAAAATGAAAGTAGTGTAGCTGTAATGTGTAGCTTAATGTAAAATATAAAATTAAATGTGTTGCTCATAAAACAATTTAAATGTTAACTACTGCAGTACAAGCTTTTAAGAGATCTGAATTCCACTGAAATGAAATTATAATTTAGTGAGATGAGGATAGTTTAAAGTAGTATTTTAGAAAAGTAATTTCCTGACTTAGATAGGTACGTATGTATTTTCCTAGAAGAGCATGGGTGCCGAAGGTAAGGACTCCGACGTTTGACTTACCATTAGAACTAGTTTGAGATGAGGTGGTCTGCCCAGTGCTCACTCCATGAGAAAGAAACATGGTTCTCATTTTTACAGAGGGCTGAGTGAGCCCTAGGGCTTATTCAGATGAGAAATAACCTAGGACAAATTCCCGATCTCTTCTATTGATTGACTTTGTTTCCTCCTAAACCATTGGAACACTAGGTCCACTGCTGACATGCTAATCTCAATATTATTTGACATGTTCTCTATTATCTTTAATGCTTGTATGGAATTTGATCAAATCTAACCTTATGTGAAGCTTGTTCTACTGTTTATTACAGTATTTTGTTTCTACTTTTTATTAAATACAATGGGATTAAGATAATTGTAAAAGAATTTGTGGATTTAAACTTACTGATATCTCTCATAGTAGTAAATTGAACAGTGCAGAGCAGAAGGGAGAAGTTTCTCTACAGAAAATAAAACAGCCAATCGGTATAGAGAATACTTTTCTTGTTTTTTTTTCTTTTCCGAGTGCAAGTTTTCTTTCTATTTTCTTGCTCTCTTCTCAATTATGTTAGAGAGTATCTAGCTGTGCAGTCTTACCATTAAATCTATACTGTTTCTATTTTAATTGTTTTTTTTTTTTATTATACATTTTCCATGTTTTTAATTGTATGTTTAATCTGCCTACTTTTACTACTGTTATTTGCCAGTGATATAAATAAAACAGTACTGGATTAATCAATAAACAAAGTAAGCATGCGTTGGGGCACCAAGGAAAATGAGAACCATAGATTTTTTTTTTTCCCCCCCCCCTCAGCTATCATGCCAACTTTAAATCTTTAATGCTACATGCTACTTTAGTGGTGATTTTTTTTTTTGGTAATTGTTTTTACTTGTTGTATTTCGTCATTTTGCTGTATTATTATAAAAAAAAGCTTTCTTTGGCATAGTGAGTAACTAAAATTTCAAGAAATTATCATTTTTTAACATCTCTTGACACTAGAGTTTCGCTTCCATTGAGTGTAAATACAACTGGTTCGATCCTGCTAGTATTAAACTCACAAGTGATTTTTAATCATAGATTTCTTATTTAATTATTTCTTTCACTGATTTTTTTAGTGTAAATGAGCTAAGTTTTAGTGAACAACAAATATCTGAAGTAACAAAGGTATCTTATTTGCAAAAGATTACTGTAAAGAGCAGTATAAAAAATGTTGAAAAAAATTCCGACAAAAGATATTCCAACTCTTTTTATTAATTTGATAATATTTTATAAAGTTTCAGGCTATTTTCATTTTTCTATATGCAATTAAATGTGTAGATTGTATTAAGAACTGAATATTTTACTGAAATTTACTAGGAATTTGAATTATCTTCACTGTAATTCTATAAGGGTTGATCAGAAAATAAAGTTTACAATCACTAGAAATTAAATTAATGAGTTTATCATAATACCAGCAGTTGCAGAAATACCCGATAGAGGGCTGTACTGCCATGTGCCACATGATCTTTCTCTTGTGTGTCATTGGAGGTGTGCTCTGTAGTTTAAAAATGATGAGCCGCTTGATAATTGGTCTGCTATTCAAACCTTAAGGAAATTGTGCAAAAACATCATGAAGAAAAGTCCTGGCCTTCTGAAAGATGGTGTAATCTTGCTTCATGAGAATGCCCAACCCACGCTGCACACAACACACAGAACTTGCTGCATGGTTTCCTCTGTGAAATTTTGGAACATCAACCGTACAGTCTAGATTTGGCTCCCAGTATTTTTCATATGTTTCTTGACTTAAAAGAACATAGTATGTTGACCCTTCAGATGCAATGAAGTCCAAAATGATGGAAAAAAGGGCCCTGACTTTTATGCAGTTGGGATGCCCAAACTGATTGATTGTTGTACAGATTCCTCCTAATAAGGTTGGTTAAGAGGAAAAAAATAGTGTATCTGCCACTTTAAGGGCATCATTTTTTTTTTTCCAGTACAGGTTTGCTTTTCGCACACAAGCTTTCTAAGCTTTTTATCTGATCAATATATATGTGATAAACAAGAAATAGTTGTATATTCAGGTAAGAGTGCTTGTATCACAATGAATGCTAATAAATATGACTGCTTTAAATGCAGTCCATTAGAAGATGTTGATCAACCTGAGTAAAGGATATCACTTGTCAGACTTCAGAAAATGTATGAATAGGGCATACTGGTTTAGAGTTGCAGTATTCTGGAACTAGCAGTTTTGTTTAATTATAGGTGGTCAAGTATCAGGTTGTAAAGATGTTTCCAAAAAACTTCGTATGCAGCTTATGGCATGGAAGATTTGCAAGATATTTATTGATAGGAAGGATATTTATGCATTTGGTAACATAAATAACCCATAAATAAATAGTGCTGTGTGCAAAAGAAGAGACTCCAAGGACAGAATGTACACTGGTGTGGTAAAGATTAGTTTCATGTGGTGATGACATCATGGCGATATCAAAGGAAGGTGCAGTATTGCGCTGTGAATATCTGAATATTTTGCATAGGTTGGTCAGAGGTGATGAAAAATCGGTCACATACGTGAATTTTATGCGACACAGAGCATAGACCAAGCAGGGACAACCCACCAGAGAAGGTTGCAAAGTCATCACTGCATGGACAAGTGATACTGAGTTGATGGTGGGATTGCTGCAGTGTGATTCACTATGAGCTTACTGCAGAACACTACCATCACAGTTTGAATTCCTACATTCACAGTTGGACCATCTCTATGCTGCACTGCAAGAAAAGCGCCTAGCATTGATTAATCGACATAGAGTCATATACCACCAGGATAACAGTCGCCCACATGTCACATTACAGACAAAACCAAAATTGCATGAGCTGGAATGGGAAATATTGTCGTACCCCTTTTATTCTCCAGACCTTATCCCGTCTGATTTCTATCTTTTCTGGTCTTTGTGTGATTTTCTTGCTGAAAAAACCTTTGCTACTGACGATGATGTGAAATGTTGCCTAGATGTCTTCTTCAGCTCCCGTTCGCCAGACTTCTATCGCATGCGGTATTTGTCAGATCGGCAGAACAAGGCCATAAATTCTAATGGGGACTACCTGAACAGTGAGGTACAGTGCTGTGTACGATTGTTCAGCTTCAAACACATGCTTCCCTGTTTTCCAAAAACTTTCTTTACAATCTGAAACATCTCTTCATAGTGTTTATAGAAAGCATTCCTGATAATTTCGTACAATGCTTAAGGTGTTGTACAGTTCAGTCTGTTGCACAGTTGTCATTCCAGCAACATGAGACTGGGCTTTTGAACTAGGAAATGGTTGTAGTATTTTTCACTGGACAATAGATTTGCTGCTACTACTAATACTGTTTACTAATAATAAATATTAAATGGTCTCTGGAAATTTGTTAAGTATATTCTGAATGTTTAAGTGGTTGTATGATTTTTTTTTTTTTTTGTAAGTAATGCAGTAAAAAATGTTGTGAATCCATTGCCTAAAATTCAAGACTTGAAAGTATGTTCTTTTTTTAAGAATGACTTATTATCTTTTTGAGGGTAAATTTTGTTTCTGCTATTGGGAATCTTAGATGCTAAACATTTTAATAATTAATATCATAGTTTTACTATATACAAAAAAACTATACTTCCTCCTTAAATCTTCTCTATATATATTATTAAACATCATCCACCAGAAATAAATTATTAAACATCATCCACCAGAAAATAAATGTCATAAACTACATTTATTAACTGAAAAAACGAATTTTCAAGGAGATAAAATTCACCGTCTCCCCTTCTTCAAGCCTTTTTACATTATAACAATAAATGAACGAGATTCTTTTACTACAATGACTTTAAAATATTGATATTAACAATTAAAAAACGTTAATACAATAATAATAATCATTATATATGATTATTATATATGTGATTATAACGTTATAACGTTATATTAACTATAACGTTAATACAATAATAATAAAAGA
>JAFIDM010012231.1:4883387-4912276 GCA_023159025.1 Thereuonema tuberculata | reverse complement strand
AAAAGATCATACTCTACAATATAATAGTAATATATATGTACTATTATTTATGATTATTATATAGGTGATTATTATATTGTAGAGTATGATCTTTTATTATTATTGTATTAACGTTTTTTAATTGTTAATATCAATGAAGAAGGGGAGACGGTGAATTTTATCTCCTTGAAAATTCGTTTTTTCAGTTAATAAATGTAGTTTATGACATTTATTTTCTGGTGGATGATGTTTAATAATAATATCATAGTTACTCTATCATTAATATGATCTTGGTCATTTTCTTCATTGTATTTCTGCAGTGTTTATATATGCATTTCTGTATGATACATCTTAAAAAATATTTTATATTGTATGGTACAGTATTGTATCATAATTTTATTTCATAATCTACATTACTATCATATGGAGAGAGTTAAAATTTATTCTACTGGAGGATTACTAATACATAAATCAATATCAGTATTCTTAATTTCATACAATATAAAAATGATGACCTGTTTACTTCACTTGCCTATCTCTTGCTTTGTCTTCTGTGTACTTTATTTTCTTTCATTCAAAAGCATTTTTACTTTAGTTTGCAAGAGGAGTAATTTTGAAACATTTACTCAAAAAAAGGATTTTTAGCAATACTTTTTGAGTAAATGTTTTAATTATGAAAATGATTATCCTACCTAGATGATTTGTATGTCATTCTTAAAAAGACACCGAATTGATGCTTATGTTATATTTCATAGCAGGAATTTGTGCAATTAAGAGGAGTGGTGCATTTAGAGATGCTAATTGTCTGGATTCACATTGTGGTACACTCAGGTGACAGGTGCAGAACAACCAGCTCACCTAGATCTGTTTCCATATGACTTTTCATATCTTTGGCACTTGCAGATAATTATTAAACAAGAGGAATTCATCTTGGACAGCATTGTGCAATTGATTATCTAATGATAATTCCAAGCATAATCTGGACTCTTTTGTGAAACTGAAATCCAAGGTCTCTTCAGATAGTGAGGTCACTGCCTCAGTCACTACAATGACTTTTAATTTTCAGTGTGTGAAATGTTATTATTAGAGAGTTTTTGCCATAATGTGATTTATATACAGGAAACGCAAATGTCACATGAATGAATACGGTAACCACAATAGCGGGCTCTGTCATGAAGAGAGTTTTTGCCATAACATGTCAGTGGACATGGTAAGCTAATAAACACGATGGAAGACATACTTCAGATCGCTGCATTTGGAGGCATTGACGATGATTTGTTTGAGGATCTAGTGCTGCACAAAATATCCTGAGAGAAAGAAACATTTAGGTTCGAGAAGAGGAAAATTCAAGGTTGAGTTTAAATGAAATGAATGATGAGGATTGTCGATTGTATTGTGTGGTGAATCTCATTCCACACACTCTTATCGTCATATGGATTTATCCCAATTACTTTGCGCAAGAGTATCAAGTTGTTGTTCATGTTAAATCTAATTCTCTCAGGTTTATCGGAACTCATGTTTCTTACCGTGAAGCAATACGCTATTCGAGAAAAGTTAACATATCACGTTACCGGTATTTCCTCTACGGGACAGTGATGCATGCGCAGAATACCAGTCATGTGACTTTAGCGCTACCGTATAGAAAAGCGAGCTGGGCAAAAACTCTCTATTGTCAACTGTGCTTCACTTGACTGCATCCTGGATTATGATATAATGTTAATATCCTTTCTTGAATTTTAAGAAAACTGAGTAATTGATTTTCGTATTAGATAGAGCTGAAGATGAGGACATTCATATAGAACATTCAGTAAGTTTAAAGTAATAATTCACCTTCCTCATAAATCGGTTCTAAATCTTTAGATTTCCTTCCTGCGATGCATACAGATTATTGATTACAAGTTTAATGCGAAGATAAAATCCCAGCATGAATGTACAAAAAGCAATGTTTAAGTGCCTAGATAATTTAATACTGAAAGTCGTCTTAAATTGATGTAAGAGGGGAAAAAGAAGTCTTGAAATTGATTGATATCCTGTGTACTGTTCACCAACTGATAGATTCCTTGTGACCAGTAATATATCTCGTTATGTTTATGATGTAGGACTCCATTGGCTAAGTAAAGAATACTGCACTACTAATGGCATTTTTTCCAAATACTATACATAGCATGGAGTTTCAGAGATTTCATTTGGTAAAATTCTTCTCATAGATATCGTGATTTTAAAGCAATGCTGCTTCATTATTGCAACTTTTTTCCTAAATTAGGTAGAGGATAGACATTTTTAGTGAATATGATTTTTATTAACACGTAACTCTACTGTTAGTTTACAGTTTGCAAATAGCCTTTCTTCAGGTACACCAATTCCAAATTAGTGTTCCACAAAATTTGTAACCTGTACTTTAGTTTAGGCTTATTTGATGACATACATTCATATTAAATAGAGGCCATTAATAAGTTAAAAAGATTAGATTTTTTTTTTTTTACTATCTATTCTTTTCACTAAAACCTTCAACCTAGCAGTGCAGCCAGACATGCTGTAGCTGTCTTATTTATAGGTTTGTTTGGCAATAAGCTTAAACAAAAAATATTTTTCTAGTGCCCATCATACAGTTTCTTTTTAATTTACAATTCGACAATTTTTTACAGGCTTTAATTCTTTTGTGAATTGTAATATACTTCAACTTATTATAGTCTTCTTTATTCAGAATTCATGAAATAATTAGAGCTAAATGAGGTATTCATATTATGGATTTTCCTAGGAATGAGGTATCTGAAGATAATATGGCCTAACCTTAATTTGGATATTATTTTTTTTTTCATGATGATGGTATTCACTAAAAAATGTAAATGTTAGGGCATGAACTTTGGCTCTTTGGACATATATAACAAAATATTTCAAGACTTTTAAAACCGAAGGGTTTTTTTTTTCAATTTTTGAAAAAACTTCCATTGTGCAGCTTCATGGTTACATGTCCATGGGAAGGTGATATGACCAAAGTAAAAAAAAAAAATCATTATTTTAGGGAAAATATATTTTTTTTAGTGAATAATGAATTTTAATAAATAAAGTGAAAGTAAATGCATCTTGGCTTCACTACATTCTCACATAGATAATTATGTAAATTCAATAATTATCGATATGAGAATAATTAGCTGCGTAAATTATGGGATTATACAGAAATTATTTCAATGTTACAACTTAAATCATGTTAGGAAAAAAGTCATTAAATGATCAAAGCTTTCAGAACATAAAAAGAAGAGACCTATGTCGATCACGGTTACATGTGTGGCATATTAATACATCTTTATAGTCTTTTGTGAGTCCAACATATTCCTTGTGCATGTAAAGAACTGTGGCCATACTACTTGAGTGTGGAACCTCTAGAAAAATGCCTTATTTATTAGTTTTGTTTGAGTGGGTTTTAAGGAAGCATTGGATGTCTGGAACGAGCATAGAATAAACATACAATATGATACATGAACAATAATCACCAATTGCTTGTAAGGAAATAAAAGACAAACTTTCCGACAACATATTGTAACATTGTCTCAATTTGTTATCAAAACTCAAATAACGCCATTCCCTGGGCTCATTCTTCACAATAGCCTGAAAATGGCAATGGTTATATACACTTCTTGCCTCATAGTTTGACAAGCTAGTGCTAAGTTTGGATTCTTTATGAATTCTCTGGTGATCAGTTGGGAGAAAA
This sequence comes from Thereuonema tuberculata, assembly GCA_023159025.1. Classification (NCBI taxonomy): domain Eukaryota; kingdom Metazoa; phylum Arthropoda; class Chilopoda; order Scutigeromorpha; family Scutigeridae; genus Thereuonema; species Thereuonema tuberculata. The sequence goes on along the minus strand of JAFIDM010012231.1, from coordinate 4,908,588 downwards.
TGATTTGAAAGTTCAGAGTTGTGTAATTTAGAGTTCAAGTTTTATTTACGTAGAAGCTGAAGTATGTACAGTGGACTTAGATCAGTTTGGCATATCATAGATGCATCGAAAATGGATTGACGAACATGTTATCTCAAAATGGCCAATTGTAGACTTCATTTTCTCCCAACTGTTGTTGCTGGACTTAACTCCTTTTAAATTTCATTCACCAGAGCAAAGGCTGAACCAGATGTTCAGTTACAGTGACAAGAAAAATGTGAGTCAAGAAAATCTCAAGCAGGTGTTACAGTTGCCTAAACAAAGTCTCCGGTGAACATCCTTAAAAATGAATGTTAGTCAAACATCTACAAAATGAATGTTTGAGAAAATTGGTGGATTTGTCTATTAGATACAGACCGGAGTTGGATCTGGAATTTGATCAGCCATACATCATTGTGGAGAAACCCTCCCCATAGTGAGCGAGTAACAATATGTATTATCCGCGTGCTCAAAGATGAACCTCCCAGAATGCAACGCAGATTATAGATTGATTTTTCCTGGCTTTTTGCTAACATTCAAATGGAAGAGAAAATGGCGGTCTCTGGTTCACAGTCAACATTTCGACGAGGAAGAGTTATCAACAGTCAAGCTAGGGAAATTATTCTTAACCTTGCTCGTCGATTTCTAGAAGATGTATTGCCCAACAACGATTTGAAAAGTAAAAAGGATGCGTTGAAAGTCACTGCAGAATATACTGGAGTGAGTTTGTCTATGGTGAAGAGAATTGTACAGTTGCCATTGCTACGAACGCCAGGGAGAAAAAGGCCTCGTTTGGCTCCAAAGAGTTCGCCTGACGATTTTGATTGTTATGTCATTCGTCAAATTGCTGCTGATATGCATATCAAGAAGGAATTGCCGACATTGAGGACGATTGTCGTCGAAGCTAGGAAACATATTCAATTTACAGGTCAGTCAACAAGTATTTTCTCTTCCATTTGAATGTTAACGAAAAGCCAGGAAAGGTCAATCTATAATCTGCGTTGCATTCTGGGAGGTTCATCTTTGAGCGTGCGGATAATAGTGCAGTGCCTACAAACAGCATCTTGGGCCCTTATTTTGAGGATGGTCATGGAAATCCTCTGACTGTGAACCAGGTGTGGTACAGAGAAAACATTCTCACATCATTTCGGGGGATCTCATCAGATTCTCTCGTGCACATAACCTGCCATTTCTTATGAACAGGGTTCCAGCAGGGATACGCTTCAGTTGCTTTATGTGAATTTTGATAATTACATCATTTCCCGTGGAACAGCCTTCTCATATTTGTCTCATTCACCTGACCTTACACCACCAGATGGTTACATTTGGGGTAGGCTGAAGGAAGCCATTTTCCTAGAGAACCCACCGGCAACCATTGGTGACTTACATCAAAAGATTGCAACATGTGTCAAAGGAATGAACCAACCTCTCTTCAGAGACATGTTGGAGAATATATGAGAGCATTACGAATACTGCCTGCAACGCAACAGACAGCATATCGAATATGTACTATGTCTCAGAAAAAGTGAAAATTGACTTCCATCTCCTGCAGGTTTCCTTTACTATTTGTATTTTATGTGTCACATAACCCTTTTTTGTACACAAATAGTTCAGTGTAGTTTGTTTTGGCGCATACTGTACATCTGTCTTATCTTTTGCTTATAATTTTCTTCCATTTCAGCTTCATTGGAGATTATCCTTACTATAAGAAAAGGAAAAAAAAAAAGGGAGGGGGAGGGGTTTGATTAAGATTTTATGGATATGGGCTTACTTTTGAATATTTTTGTTTTTTCTTTGGAAAGAAAGCTTATTTTTCTTTTCTTTTTTTTTCTAATTTGAATTCTTTTAGCCTTCTGATCAATTTAATCTTAAAGTCATTATTAAATATTGCTCTAATGTTAGAACTAAAAATTTGAAAGATTAATTCATTTTTCTCAAAAATTCCTAGATATCGTCCATTACAGTTAAGAATGTCTTCCATTATAGATCCATTCTAGAGGTTTGGGTGATTTAATGTAACTTCTTGTCTCTTTAGATTTTCTGGAATTTTGTGGAACTATTTCACATAATACCATTAATAGTTGTAATACACCAGAATTTGGATTCAGTGATGATAATACGAGTCATCACAATTGTAATGACAACTTTATAGAAGTTGTTTTAACCTTTGCTATTGGTTACTTAAAACTTACTAATTAAAATGGCAATTGCATTTTTGTATTACAATAACAACAACAAAAAAATATAGACATCCTAAAGTAGCCATTATACAATCCTGTAAATTAAGGGAAAATCTGGGAGCATAGCTAATTTTTGTTCATCATAACAACAGTAAGATTCTTAAGAACCTTGAATATAAACTGAATGATATAACAAATTAAGGGGAAAAAAGTATTATTATTGCAAAGAGGTTTGATCTCATATTCTACGAATATTAAAATAAGTTTTTTTAAAAACCAATAATGTATTCTTTTGTTTAAAAGATGCGAATAATGTGCTGTCTCTAGTACAATACTATAGTTTTGGAGTACTCAGTTTTTCATATTAAAATTATTATAAAATATTTTTATTTTTTTAATGTCCTAAGCAGCATCTGAAAATTGAGCTTACGTTACCTCAGCATTACTGCAATCTAGTTTTCAGCATTACTGAATCTAGATAACATAGAAGTTATCTTTGATTCAGAAAAAGATAGTGTCTGAAAAATTCATTTCTTTGAAAATTTTAAGAATTCTCTTATTTATAAGATAAGATAATTCTAAGATTCTTTTGTTTTTAATGTGTCAAAGATTATTTAATGACATTTTGGCAGATAAGCCTCGTTAATTAGAAGCCAAAGTTAGCTAATTGATTTAAGACTGAAGTTTGTCTCTTTACGTTTAAATACATGAATGATGGTTAGTGATAAACGAAATATATACTAGCTACTTCTTAAATTCACTTGCCACATAATCTATAGGATTGTGGAAAATACGAGTTGCGTGTCGTGGAACATGCTCAAGGATAGTTTTAATTTTCCATTTGTTTTGTAAAATAGCCTTTTCTTTCTCCTTTGATTTTTTTTATTATTATTATTTATTATCTCAATTGTTTAGCTCTAAATGAATCTTTTAACTATCTTTATTTGAAAGTCCGTTGATTTATAGGATGAAAAAAGAACAAAACTCCTGTTCAACAAGAAATGGAAAATCTCTTTTAAGAAATAGACATGGAATGAATTTCTATCAGTAAAAATATTGTTTATTTTTCAAATATAATGTATGACACTTAATTCATAAAACTTTGGATTCAATCAAAGCGGTGACAAAAATGGCGACGGCTGTTTCATTGCCACCGAATATAGGGAGATTCTCCCATATTTATTGGTGCCTCAAAGCTTGCCGACCGTGACTGGGGCTCATTAATGATATTTCATTGAAATTCGCTGAGTTTTAGAATAAGTTCTAAAGTCATTTAAATAATGAAACTGTTGATGAAAATGATGACGGAAACAAATCACATGATCAAAGAGCTTCAATGATTTTAATTAAAATTGGGCCATGAAGCACATTCGTCCCAACAACATGTAAACAACTTAATCATTTAAAATGTGAAACGTTGTTATTTTAAATGTTTGTGTGTTGTGACGAATGTGCTTCATGGCCCAATTTAAATTAAGACATAAGTGCTGCACATTAAATCATCGTATAATGAAGCTTCAATGATTGTGTCAATGATCAAACAAATACTGTTATATTGGAACTTTCGGGGGGAAGGGGGCGGTAAGCTGTAACCCGCCTTTAATAAGGTGACCAACCGTCCTCCTTTTTGAAGCTCTGTCCTCCCTTGAGAAGTGTTCTCCTAAATGTCCTCCTTTTTGATGTTTGAAGAGTAATATGTCCTCCGTTTTGATATGTGAAGTTTAAAATTTTTTTTTTGGTTGAACAGACAGGTTTACACCCTTGATAACTTTTTTTTTCTTCTTCAAATTATTTGCGTTCTCCTTTTCATTTTAGAAAAAATGGTCACCTTACCTTTAAGACACTGCTATACGATATTTATAAATTTTCTCCAATTTATTGATTCTTGCTCCGATAGGAATATAAAAGCGAGTGAAATCCGATCATATTTCCGATATGTAAACGCACTCTTCATTTAAAAACACTAAGTGGGGATGTCTTTCCATTGCAAGGTTTGCAAAAGTACATTAATATTTTTCTCGGAATTTTTTTCAACGACAATGTCAGATAAAAAGATCCGCGGGATATATAATCCAAAACATGTACAACAGCTGTATCCAGGGCCGTCGCGTGGGTGGGGCGACCGGGGCGATTGCCCTGGGCGCCGAGGCCAGGGGGGCGCCAATAAAACAGCAAAATTTGGTTGTTGAAACGGAGATTCCTTTTTTTTTCTTTTTTTTTTGGTTTTTGAATGGGGATTTTTTTTTTTTTTTTTTTTGGTTATAGATTTTCTGGATGGGAGGGGGCCGCAAATATCAAGTGCCTAGGGGCCTGGGTAAGATTGAGTTTGGGGGGGTGGCGCCTGACGAAATCTTGCCCCGGGCGCCAACAAATTACGCGACAGCCCTGGCTGTATCTATATATATATATATATATATATATATATATAAAGCCGGACAGTGATATGAAATTTGAAAACCCAATTACAAAGAACAAATCACTGCCCAAAAATCAAAATTCAGATTACTGTTTCTATGGTGATAAAACAAATTTTAACACCACGTCATCTTTGCTTTACGAAACTCGAAGGCGCAGCTTCAAGTTTTGTGTATTAGATTTATATATATATATATATATATATATATATATATATATATATATATATATATATATAAATATAGTTTCGTAAAGCAAAGATTTCAATCGATCATTTGCAATTTTGAATTCAGAAAGTATAGAATATAAGAATAAACATTAACTTATATTACTAAACCTATAAAAAGCCGGACAGTGATCTGTGATTTGAAAATGCCAATAACAAAAAAACAAATCACTGCTTTATAATAATAATATATATTCTATTTCAATTCAGAATCTTGACAAAAAAAAATCATGTTGAATACACCATTAGGATCATAAGAATTTAGCGATTCAAATCACCAAGATGGACTAAAACCTAAATAAATACGATTCGTAAAATATAAGAGTCTTGAAAATGAATAGCATTTAATAGGTAAAGAATCATTCTAACTCTCAGAACAAAATAACTAAAGCTATGTGAAGGTTTTCGTCACTGTGTCCTTTAGAACAGGATTAAATTACTCTTTCTTGTCAGAGTCCATAACAGGTTTCCGGAGAAAGATCTATCCAGACGTTTACAGCAAGGACCAATTTCGCAAAGCAGAATGGAAGAAAGGGCTACACACAAGGCAAATGACACATAAAGCCAATGGTGTGTGAAGATAAAAATGGCCGGCCTCCAAGCAGACTGTTTTACAAGCAGCGACAAATTGTTGCGGGGGTTAGGGGAGGGTTAATGTTGCCTCGCCACAAAAAAAAAAAAAGGAGAATACCGTTAAAGTCCTTTAAAAAAAAAAGAAAAAGAAAACTCGAAATCACCGTTCTGGCAGTGTAATGTTGGTGATATCTTCCTTGGCTAGTCCTGTGCAATTGTCTAGAAGTCAAAACAAGTTATTAAAGTGAGATCCCGGTATTTTCTAAGGAAGAACTGGATGTAACATTATAAAAATACTGCTAACATCTGCGCAGCTATCCAACGTAGGAATTACTGTTTAGCTGCGCTGCTATCCGGTAATAATCCTTTAATGTCGGACTCAGATTTGGAGAGCAAAATAAATACCTGGTATTATTGACCGAGATTGGACGTTTCTTCATGCAGAATGAGGAGGCTAACATTTCCCCCAAAGCTTCTTCACTGCCCATTTAATAAAATTTATTAAACCAAATGTCAAAGTTTAGATAAAATGGACATTTCAGACCAAGTTCAAAAAAGCAGATTATGGTGCAGAACACAACCTTTGCAAAGTTTAAAGATTATTTTGGCATAAAAATTCTATTAAAAGTTAAAATGCCATCAGACGCATCGCTGTAGTTTCATGACAACAAATAAATTACTTCCAGGCTTGATCATTAAATATTAGAAATTTTGCTGAAAGTTAATTATTGTTATGTTAGCCTTTAGTAGGCATGTTAATACTAGAAAATTAGTAATACAAATTTATTGGAATTTCATTTATTTTAAAAAGCATATGTTACTAAAAAAACTAATCCCGCGGTAAAGTGATATTAAAGATGGAAAAGATGCTTCTTTTTTATTCTTTCATTAAATTACAAAAATAACGCGAACAGAAACAGCGACTAGTAAATGCTTACAATTTTTATTAAACTGATATAAAAATAGAATAGTAGTGAGGTAATGTTTGGACAATGAATGTTCTTACTTAAATATAAAAACATTTTGAACCTGTGCAAGTTTTAATAAAAAAAAAAAAAAAAAAAAAGAAGAAGCGGAAATTGGGATAACAGTAATTGAGAAGAACCGTAAATGTCATTACATCTCGACGGAAATGTAATTCGGATGCAATGTCGCAGTGAATAGCACTCAACCAGAGAAACTGGCAAAGGTTCAAAATGTCCACTACCACTGTTTTGTGATCTTTCTTTTTTTCCTTCCCGTTGAGCTGGTAATTCTCTTGTGCTTAGTCCTATCTATACACAAAAGATTTCAGTTCGTATTCATTAATACCATGTCAGGGCTTTGATATCTGAGCAAAGGCAGCAATTAATTCCTGCAGAATCTAACACCAAAGAGCGGGATCAGTATCTGACAATCTGAGACGCTAATGACGTCATCGGCTGCCAATAATGACGCAATTGCAACAGCATTTGTTGTACATTTCCAATGAATAGACTTTGCAACGGAATTAAATCTAAATTGAACGAGGCCCTCAGGAGAAGGGATTTGGCAGTTTACTTATTTATTAGAAATACTATCTAATAAGACGCCAAAAGATCATTTCCATTTAAAAGATTTTTTTTTTTTCATCTTAAAATTTCCTCTCCAATGCAGGACATTTTAATTATATAGAACCATCTAGATCTTCTTCTCGTTCGAATTAAAAATATTACGAGTGTTGAAAGCGAGGCAAGAGTAATAGTGAGGTTTAAGAAGTATTTTAACTAAAAGAAAATGCTAAATAAAAGTAGCTAGATTTTTTTAAATATCCAGAGAAGGTTGATTAGCTTTGCAATAGCGACAACTCTGTTTTAAAAAATTATTTTTTAAAAAACACCTCACGTAATTAATGGACGTCCCCTTAATAGAAAAGGAAAGTCTGTCCGTCCGTTCGTTATGTAATCTGCTGATGATGGCCTTACTGAGTTAAAAACAGGCCGAAACTGTCTAGGTTTTTATTTTTTTATTGTCATAAATATAATGAGGACGAAACGGTCCGTCCCCATTATATTTATAAGTCTCTTCCCGATGACAACTCAAGGTGCGAATCCTAACTTTAGCTAAGTGCCGTGGATTGATGCCTAAATTTAAAAATATTTTACCTTCATTGTGTGTCTTGAAGTGTTTTTTTTTTTTTTAATTTCTACTATTCAAATATCGTCACAAGTTAAAAGACTTTTTAATTAAAGATTATATAAAAAAATATCGTTATTTTCATATACCGGTACATGAGACCGGTAAGGACCTAAAGGAGAAAAAAGAAAAATACCGTATTTACTCGCATAATTTCCCCTTTTTTTTCATCAATATTTTGACAAAAAAAAAGGGGGGTGGGGAAATTACGCGATGTTTTTCAATTTGAGGAAAAAAATATGGTGAAAGTGTAAGGAAAACCATGTTAAATATTGATTTTTAAAGCAAGAAATGTAATTAACAACAATTTTATTAACACGCAACATTTAAAATATAAGAAATCACATCTCAACATTTGTTTTTTCTTCAAAGTACAGTTAAGCAATAGGCATGCACGGAAGTGTGTGTGCGACTGTGACGTAATTTCGTAACTCACGCAGCGCAGCCCGCCATCTTTATAGCTGCTCACTGCATGACGTCAGCATCAGCTGCCTGCTAATAGAGAACTTTATTCGCGAACTTCACGTTTTCACAAAACACTCGAAATTGTTGTACTGATTCAGAAGGAATCTGCTCTTGTACTGACCGGGGTGGGGGTGGAATCTTCCCCTAAAGTAGCGTGGGATAGAGAAATACGATAGTAACGGTACATTGTCGCGTCGTCGTGAGTTGACCGCCAGTCAAGGTCATGTTGGAAACGCGTTGAAGTAGAGGTGGGGAAATTATGCGATAAAAATAAAAATTGAATTTTGTAATCCGCAAAAACTGGGGTGGGGAAAATACGCGATGGGGGAAATTATGCGAGTAAATACGGTAAGTAAAATGCTTGCTTGCTTACCTGCTTATCGTCCTTGACACCCTTGCAGGGTTTGGACGGCCTCCTGTGTAATGCACTTCCATTGTATTCGGTCCATTGCCAAGGTTTGAATGTGTTCTTGCCATTCTCTATCATATTTCTTTCTACTCAGTCCAAAGGGTACCATGATGAAGGATTCCGCGGCCTTGTGAAAGTATCTTTTGGTTGTCATACGGACACCTCCTTTGGGGCGCTTCCAGAGTGGGCCAGGAGTGGCCACAAAAGTTTGTAATGGTAGGCGATTATTTTGCACGCGTAGAACATGCCCGATCCATTTCCAGCGACGTTGTATAAGCACTGTGGACAGCGATTCCTTCAGGCCACAGCGTTCACGGACGTGTTCATTTGAGATGAAGTCAGACCAACGGATCTTGGCTATGCGTCTTAAGCAGCGGTGGTCAAAGATTTCCATCTTTTTTTGTTGATCGGCAGTCAGGGGCCAAGTTTCAGAAGCATACAGTAGAGTTGCCCGAACAATAGCACAATATATTCTTGTTTTGGTCTTGATTCGGATGTCACATCTATTCCAGAAATATTTTAATGCCGCAAAGATTGAGGAAGCTCTTTGGATTCTTGACTGAACTTCGTCATCCATACTACCTAATAGGGTAATGTTGCTTCCTAGATATGTAAATGAGGTAACCTTTTCCATTGGTTCATTTCCAGTGGTGAAATTGTCATTAGGGTTTAAGGGGTCAGGGTTGGCAGTCATAAATTTGGATTTTTGGCAGTTTAATTTCAAGCCCACAGAAGCTGCCATACGGGTAATACGATCATAGACAAGTAAAATATGATCATCACAATACAAAAACTACTTACCTTAGCGTACTGAAATGGAAAATTGATGGAAATTTGATGGAAAAACTATTGCTGAATATAGACTCCCTATTGACTTACATTAATCTAGGGTCCGTAGGCTGGTTCAAAATTACCAATGTACGAATCTTCTTAATGTCGTTATCATAGTCACAAAGCAAAAATTTCATTTTGCGCTTCAGTACAACTCTACAGGAAATGATACTAACCGTGCTCATGATGGAACTTATTGTGTATCATCAGTGTAGTCAGCTGATAATGACAATTGATTCAGTGGAGAATAGAATAGAAAGTAGTTTTTAGCTACACTAACATTTTTCTATGTGAGAAGTAATAAAACTAAATAACACATTTTTGACTGAAGGACATCAGTTCCAGAGAACTACGAATGTGGAAGCAGTAATTGAAATCAGATAAAGTGGTTTTCTCTAAATTAATTAATAGAAAGCTTTTAACTTGTTTAATAATAATATTTGAATAAAATTTAATACTAGATAATTCCTGAAGTTTTATTTATTTACTATATTTATTTATTTTGAAAATTGAAGTACCTTGTTTACAGTTGGCTTAGATTTTTAAGAGAAAGTAGTATTGTCATTCGTAGCGTAGTGGAGGGAGGGACCATGTGGTATTGGTTCCCTTAAGGTTGGATTTTTATTTTGTCGGACCTTAGGTATGGTAGTTTGATCATTAGCTCACGGGCTTATAAAAAAACATAAAAATAAAATAATTATTTATACAATAGCAGCAAGGTAAAACTTGGGTAGTGGAGTATTCAGTTGAGAAACTTCTACAAAATAAAACCGCAATTATAGTAGACTATATATCTACTGTATTGGGTTGACCAAAAAGTTTGTTCGGTTTTTTACGTAAGTTGGTTCTAGTAGCGCTTAGATGTCTTTAACATAATTCCATACCATTTTGTTAGATTGTATTGTGACAGCTGTCATATCAGCGTGCATTTAAAACAAAAACTGATCAAAATTGATGAATTTTGTGTCGCTAGTTTAATACTGAAGATGGAAGAAGACCGCATTTTTCTTTGATGACCAGGCAAAAACTGTTACACCTTGGCTGCTAAGTTGTGATTCATGCGCCGTATTCACCAGACATTGCACCTTCGGATTTCCATTGAGTTCGGTCTTTACAAAATTCTCTTAATGGAAAAAAAAAATCAATTCCCTGGAAGACAACAAAGTCACCTGGAACATTTTTTTTTGTTTGCTCAAAAAGATAAAAAGTTTTGGGAAGATGGAATTATGAAGTTGCCTGAAAGATGTCAGAAGGTAGTGGAACAAACAATTGAAGACATTCAATAAAATTATTGGTGACAATGAAAAATATGTCTTTTATTTTTTTGCCAACCCAATATTTCACTGCAAATATTAACATTTTGTGTTAACGGATGCGCTCCTGAAATTTTATCTTCAAATAACTAATTTTTTTAAAACATCCAATTCACGCTGTATTTTTCATCAGATTCTGTATGTTTTGTTTTTGTTTGTTTCTTTTCCCTCTTTTTTTTTTTTTTTTGAAAGGTAAACTAAAAATGTGTGATAAGTTCACGTGTTTTTGCCATCAAAGCTGTCCTACACCCACTTGTAACTGTAGTAACTCGTCGGTTTTATGATTAATAAGTTTAGTCTGAAACAGCGGAATGTTGACAAAGACCCCAGCAGTATTACGTCATCATACATTAATGCAGCAAGGATTAACCGTAATAGGATTATTGGAATGCTATTGGATGTCATTATAGTTTGCTTCAATTTACGTACTTGATTTATTACTAAAATTAATTTGATAATAATTGCTTTGCTACGCTGTGATAATAGCTTAGCTTAAAACATTTATTAGCTATTCGAACATGTATTAAAAGTAGTTCGTCAAATGTAGCTTTCAGAAGAATATTTTAATAAATATTTAAAATCTGCCTTAAAAAATAGGATGTTATTATCCACAGAAAAAAACCCAAAATATAAATTAAATTTTCAAAAGATTTGTTTCGGGTCCTTGTCCAGTGTAGTAAAATAAGCTGAAAAAGAAATCTCAAATGCATTGAAAAATTCTGCATTGTACAGACTCGTAATGTTATGATCAATTTACAGATAGTTCCTAAAACTCCTGTTCTCATCCACTGCTGTATTGTGGATTGGAATGGATTCTTAAGCACTCTAAGCTTCACTGGAATTTTGTTGTAGACATGATCGTCTCCGTTGGGTCTGCGATTCAAACGTCTAATCTCTCGATCTTGGCACTCTCATACGACGAATTGAGTAGTTGGAAACTTGGAAGTTGTTAGTGTTTAAACTTTTGAGCATTACTGGAAAGTTGATATGATGCCGTAACTTATAGGAACACAGCCTCACACATAGGCTTATAGAAACCCACCGTTTTTAGTTTTCTTTAAAATAACAGTCACTTAGAAAGGTTGTACCTGATCAATTAGTTATTCTCAAGAGTAATGTATGACCAGTATTCTAGTCTATTCTAGAAATCCACTAGACCATGGCCCAGGAATCATTCTTGTCCAGTTTTTCATTAACCCCTCTGCCTACACGACATAAATGGAAACAAGTCTCTATTTTTATTCTCATTCTTAATGATTCTACAACAATTTTTCATTACTCACTTATTAGATCAAAAATGGATATCTTAACAGGGCTTATTCCAAAAGCCTTACGGAGAATTGTGATTGAGGAAATCTTTAGCTGTCCATAGTTAAATAGCGTTCCAAGTATTTCACCTCATATAAGTCAGCAAAAACGCAGAACCACCTATTTTCACAACTGTTGAAGAAGGTGGGAGCTTTTTCTTTCTTTCTGTTTCTTTTTTTTTTGCCTAATGTTCTTCCACACTCGGAAAAACCGTAACTACAACACATCATGACTGCTTACTATGTTGGCAGTTTCCTGGATTCTTTTACGCTTTGATCTCTGTCGTAAATCATCGAAGAAGGCATGATTGCGTCCCTTGACCATGTTGATCCGCAATGTGAATCGACATGGTTTTGCTTTCACTTCTGCTTCGTATACAGGGTGTTTTTTAAAGGTACTGACAAACGTCAGTGATACTGATAGGTTATAGAAAGGCAAGTCAGTAAAATACGTCCAATAAACATAGGGTCGGAGATGTTTTTTAATATCCGTTTCCATAGAAACTGTTTGATGGGCAGAAGGTGAACAGTGTACTTTGTTTCAACATACAGACAATATCTGTGCTTGTGGTAAATGGCGGGTTATCAATGTTCAAGTTTTCATCAAAGTTATTGTGAAAGTGTTTGAAAAAATTTTTCACGTTTTCTTCGTATTTAGGCCTATACATAATTGGTAGCAATACGAAATCGTATTTCTTTTCCGCATTTGATGTTTGCTGCAAACAAAAGTTAGTATTGCAACATCCGAAAGAGAAAAGCGTAGCAGCTGATGCAGAAATAAGTAGTAGCGAACAGAAAGAATTTCTCATGCAACGGTTTAGAAGCCATTCTGTAGTTCTATCATCTTCAATGAAGTTAGTTACTGCATCTTTCCTTTTAAGACTGCAGTTCTGTTGTTGGTTTCTCGGTCGCCATATGAATATTATTAATTTTGCATCAGTAATTTTATTCACTGACTAATCTTCGTTTTCCTGAAATGGGAGTATGAATTTTCGTAAAGAGCATTTATGGTCCCAGGAAAACCCATATGGAATCGTTCAAAGAAACACTAATAGCAGTTTTCTTTAAATATGTGGGCCGGTACTTGGGTGCACGGATAATTAATCCTACCTCCTCCTTTCAGTAGCGATAAATACCTTTATTTCCTTCTAAGATAACCAAAACGTTAGAAAATATTAATCTTGAAACTAGGAAAAGAAAAAAGAAAATATTTGACAAGATTTCGCATTTGAGATTAAACCTAGAATCAGCCTAGAAACTTTCTTCTCTTCCTTTTTCTATTTTGAAGCACTGGTCACTGTTAGTCCATCGTCTAAGTCCAACAACTATTCTCTATCCGCCGTTCACTGTTTTGATTTTTGTGCATTTCAGTGAATTGAAGTGCACATATCCTGGGCACTTGTATCTGGGAAGGGTTTCTAACAAATATTATGTTTACTATCTAGGAATATTGGTAAAGATAGAATCGGTTTTAACAGAAGTCAGCTGAATATAAAATGTGTTTCAGTACGAAGTTTTCAATATTTTTCTGAAACACTCCTGTTTAATGAGAGAATTAAATAACAAGTGAATACAATTTTGTGCTAAAGCGTAAATATAAGGACGATCTATAATAATAATAATAAAAAAAGTATATTAAAAGCACGGGAAAAAAAACCAAAACAAAACACACACACATTGAGAAAAAAAAAAATAAGAGGAAAAAAAAAATAGATGTACGGATTCGGACTGAATCTACAGCATGAGTCCGAGGCTTTACCCATCAAGCAATTGCTGATAACTGAAATGAAACAGTTGCATTAAAAAGGCCAACTATTTCGGCACCTAATGACAATAATATTTAAAAACGAGCGCAAATAAAACGACATAGGTTTCGAAACCAGTATTTGATAAAATAAATTTATATCAGTTTTTAAATAGATTTTAAATGATAATGATGCAGAACTTGCAATGCCTCTTATGACAACTACATTATATGTGTATTTAGTCTCTTGTGAGCAATTTGTAAATTGGATGATTCTATTTCTATCGTACTGCTATTCAAAATACAACATAACACAGTTTGAATCGGTTAACAGCAGTGCGGGAGAAGCGTCATGGTTTATAAGCTATCAATATATCATTGAAAAGTACTAAACAGTGACGATCAGTTGAAGCTTCTTTGGTGCATGTAATACATCGATGGAAAACATTTTGCAGTTCTAATAAATTGTGGTCGTCATTTCCTTGCATTATTGTCACGAACAGGGCACGCGCTCAAAGGACACACCCTGTCGGTCTGATTGATCTGAGGCGAGGAATGTTCAAGGATCCGTTGCTCAGCAGAAAGAAATGGGCGGAATTCCAGATTCAAAACAATATTATTAAATGACGAACAAAATATGATGCACAGAACCAATATTGAATAGAGACAGGAATCACTTTACAATACTGTACAAGGTAAAAGTAGATCACTAGAATGGATAAAAATGGAAGTATCACAAAATAATGAGTTCAGGAACGGGTGGAAAAAAATATTACAAGCCATTAAGACTAGAAATTCGTTGCTTCGCTTTCTAATATTAGACTCGAATTTATCTTCGCTTTTAAAGATAGAGGAGCTACATCAGAAGCCAAAGCCAAATAATAAAGAAAGTTTAGTAAAATTTAATTTATTTTAAATCTTAATATTGAGCTCGGAAGAAAACAATTCAATTCTAAGTCAATTGAAAATTATTGTTACAGGACATCTTGAATGCAGTGCTAGAGTACTTCAAAAAAAGAAAGAAAGAAAAGGAAGATTGGATTAAGACACCTTAATTCATTAACATAGTCGTGCACATTGTCTTTAAATCAACAGATGTGTGTTAAGAGAATTGGATCCACGAAAACAGTTACTCTTCAGTTAAAAAAGGCTTTTAATATGTCAATCAAAGTTTAAGTTGAAGAGCAAGCATTGCTCGAAACAAAAAAAGAATAAAAATAGATGTGAAGAATGATTTTTGTTTTTTAATATTAACTCGTATTTTTTGAAAGTAATTTCAAATTTTGGAATTGTGGAAGTTGGAAACGGGTCAGAAAAAGTGTTTAAAAAGATTACTTCTTTTCTTTTCTTTTCGAATTGTAAGCTTTTTAATTTTGAAGCTTCTATTTAAGTTAATAAATCTTCAAATTGACATTGTCTTTTCAAGTAGTAGAGGAAAAAAATTGGTATTGTAAGGACTCACTAATAGCCAGATCACATGGTCCTATTTTTACATCATTGTTTTGCTTCACTGAAATAATCGTTGGTTTCAGTGATAAGTTTCTATCATTTGTTTTTATTCTCTAAATCAAACCATCACTGAAATGTGAAGCAATGCTTCATGTGATTGGCGCTTCTTTTTTAAGCCTATTTTTAGAGTCAATGAACGAATCAGCGACGAGATCTAAGACTTTCGACTTTTGTTACTGCTTACAGCTCCTTTGGATAACGCAATTTCCGTAGAATATTAAATGACTTTTAACAAGTTGTCCATCTGTTCGAATCTAATTGGATATTGTATTTTAGCATCTCTACTATTTAAGCGGAAGCGGAGTACATTTAGATAGTAAAGTTTTAAGTTTTGCAATAGTGATAAATACTCCCACAGTCCTTTGCGAACGCGATGAAGCTTCAATAAGAAATGAAAAATTTCTTAAAAAAAATTGACATTTGCACATTCTGACGCTTTTAATGAATTTTTTTTCAATAAAAATATTGTTTATTTTTGAAAGATAATCTCCTGACTGCGATACTTAATTCGTAATAACTTTGGATTTAATCGAAGCGGTGGCCAAAATGGCGTCGACTAATTCAATGGTGAGATGATTGTGGGGGGGGGGGGTCCCCTTTGCGTAATGCTACGTCATGGTTCGCTGGTCCTGATTGGTGCTCACTTATAACGGTGATAGAATTCGCTATGGTTTTAAAGCTATTTCAGTGATAGGACTGGTGATGAAAATGATGGCAGATGCAAATCACATGATCGTAGAGCTTCAATGATAGGGTCAGTGATCAGAACCACGATGAAAAATAAGACCGTGTGATCGTCTTAACAGTAGTATCGGCCTCCGGGCAAAACACTGCATTGAGGCCCCTGCCTATACAATCACTCCTACTTTTTAATTTTTTTTTTTATTAAAACACATGCTAAATATGCATTTTCCAGTAACAAATATTTATAGTATAGTAGAGTATTTATTTATTATTTATTTATTAATAGCAAGTCATAACATGTATAGATTAGCATGGGGCCCCCGGGCTACTGCCCAGCTTGCCCATGTGTTAAGACGGCCTTGACTAGCGTAAACGATTCGTACACTCGAAGTCTCTCTCTCTCCCATAAGCTGTAATTCAATTCAATTTCTTGAAACCATTGTTAAATGAAATTGATGTATGATTTCTTTCGATTATATTAGCACAAGCATGAATAATGATATATGAAATTCATTATTTGTAGTTAAATAATATTAGTTGCGACCCGTGAAATATTCACGGAAGTAAAACAAATTCCACATTTTTGAAAAACACAAGATTGAAAAATATGTTCTAAGCTAATTTTTTTAGAATCCATGACTTCCACAACAGCCCATATGTAATTTAAAATATCGGCTTATTTGTTAAAATAATATTACAATATTGCTAAAATAAAAACAATAAATTTTGAATTACAAAATGCTCATCGTCGTGAACTTGACATTGTAAACAAAACTTACTTATATTACTTGAAGAAGTACCTGCAGGTTATGCAGTGACTGTCCAGTAATTTCTTCAGTGATTTAAAGAACAACTAGTTGCGACCCGTGAAATATTCACGGAAGTAAAAGAAATTCCATATTTTTGAAAAATATGTTCTAAGCTAATTTTTTTAGAAGCCATGACTTCCACAACAGCCCATATATAATTTGAATATCGGCTTATGTGTTAAAATAATATTGTAATATTGTTAAAATAAAAAAAAAATTGATTTACCACTTTCGTAGTAGCTAGCGTTGCGGTTTCTCATTATTAAACATAATGGCAACCTGCTGCCCTAAAAGAATAAGCTCGTCGAAATTGAGGCAATATTAACGGAAGTAAAACAAATGCCACATTTTTGAAATACCCTGAAATTTGTGAAAAACATAAGATTGAAAAGATGTTCTAAGCTCATTTTTTAAAAGCCATGACTTCCGCAAAAGCCCACATATAATTTGAATGACTAAGCCAAATTTTGTTAAGATAAAAGAAAATAAAAAATTGATTTACCAGTTTCAACAATAACAATAACGAATGTCCAACAGCCAATACCAATAATCCTATCTGGACAACAATGACGGCACGTGCTTCGTCATTGTCCCCTACTTGTTGAGTAGTGAGAGTGTGACTTACAGCGGAAATTATGTAAAAACCGAGGTTTTACAAACTCTGATAAATTTTGACGCATGAACTTCATGCATTTCAGTGTAAACTTCATTTATGTGGGAAAGAAAATTTCAATATGCTGATAATAATTGTGTAATCGCGATCCGTCGCGGTAAAGTGAGAAGAATATTCGAGACGCCATCTTTAAACTTGGGCCTGACGTCATGCCTGACGTGTTCCAACGCTGCACTATGATTGGTTATTTCAAATTACAAATTTACAAAGATCCGTGCAACTTTTGCCTATTACTATTAATAGGATATATGCAGCAATCATGTCTTGAGACTATTGTTGCGTATTGTCTCAAGAAACATAAAACTAATTGTAATAATCTGTCCAGTGGTGTGCGATGACAATTATCAGAGGGACTCGCTGTAATGGGACTGTTATGGCACTATTTAACAAATCTGCACTGATAATAATTAACGATTTGTTATCGGTCGACTAGAACAAATTATAAAAACGTTTAAGACTGAAGCAGGGCGCACACGAGACTAACTTTGTGCCAAGTTGTATGGACAACTAGTTGTTAGAGCGCCTTTTGAGCAAAGTTGGTAGGGGGGGGGGGCGTCCATTAATTACGTGAGCTCAAAATGGGGCGGGGTCCGGCAAAATCTCACCAAATCTCGTTTAAAGGGAAGGGGGGGTCAATAAAAATCTCACGTCAACTTTTTAATTCAGAGAATATACATATTATAATAGATTAACATTTTGTAATATTGTCTATGCCCTGGATTCCCCGATTTGAAACAAACCCTCGCAAGTGTCAGATTTCATTCGGGGAGTTCCCTGCCTGAGTCTGCTGTGCGCCGTGGACGATAGGCTGCACGAGGGGGATATAGATACATCTAATGACTGTCTTCCTTTACTACCAAAAGACATGGACGTCATGTATCCAATAGAGGACGCACATGAATACCCATGGAGTGAATGAAGAATTAGGAAAGGTGTTGTCGCAGCCCATTTTTTTACTTTACTAAATTTAATTAAATTCGCTACAGTGCACCGTAAACTTAGTATCATTTTTCTCTTCTTTCACAGAAAAATATATTTCATAGAAGACATCAGTAACGCTTTAGGTAATTAGTGGTTGAAGCAAAATACATGAACATATCAAATAAATTTAATTATTTAAAAATTTTAGGGGAAATCTCACGTGAGGGGGAGGGGGGTCCCACCACATCTTACCAAATCTCACTAAGGGGGAGAGGGGCTCCAAATTTTTTAAAAAACACCTCACGTAATTAATGGACGCCCCCTAGCGACTTTCCACGAACTTTTAGTTGGCCAAACGAGTTGTTGGGAAATTAGCCAATCACATGGCAGCGTTGGAATACAGCATTTGTGACGTCACGCCATGGGAAAACATGGCGTCGAAAAGGATTTCCCTCACTTCAAATCGGCGGACAGCGATTACACATTGAATATTAAAGTACTGCGCTTTAATAAATAAAGTTTATACTGGAATGCATTAAGTTTATGCGGCAGAATTTATCAGAGAGTTTTGAAAACCTCGATTTTTACGGATTTTGCTGAGCAGGCTTTGTTTGCATGGACTAGCCGCTCGCTCGTTAGTGAAGAATTGACGACGGCACCAATCACAGAAAAGGGCTGTTATTGGCTATTGGTCGTTCGTTATTCTTGTATCGCATTATTGCCATCAATTGCGACTATATACCGGCAAATAATAATCAAACAATATTTCTCATATGTGGAATATCAATCACACATATAAGTGCTGTGCTTCGTTGCTTGTCCGCACGGCGACGCATTCACTGTCGTCTCGTGTGAATGATTGCATCCAACCTTAGTTGGCCAACTAAAGTTGTTTCGTGTGCGCCTAGCATAAGTTGTTATTTCTAACAAGAATAGAGAAATGTGGAAGTTTTTTTTTTTCACAGAACGCCGGAGCTTGTGAAAATGTTGAAGTGGCGAGAGGAACGGTAGTCTGGGAACTAGTCCTGTTGGGCAGTCGATTGCAGCTGAGGGGAGGGGGGATAGAATGCTGAATCTAACTCTACAGGCACTGAGAGGAGGGAACACTTAGGGGACAAGCCTAGTCCTACTAGTCCATTGATCGCATACCACTGAATCTGTCCTTTATCTGATACAACCCGAGATTACGACTACCATTATTTGAAATTGGTATAATGGAAACAGGCAACATTACATTTTAAGGAAAGGAAAAATTTCACTAATGAAAATTGCTCATTAGTGGGTTTCTAAAGCACCGGCCACCAAAGCATCCACAGTAGCGAAGAAATTGTAAAATAACCTAAATTTCTAAGTTTATAATCAGTAGAATAAGATTATTATAAAAAGTGATTGTAAGAAGTGATTGTTGTCAATGACAGAATTTATCACTTGATATTCTTTCATAGTTTTGTAGATTGTCATTTCCAAATTTCGTGTAGAGTTTCAGCAAATCTTAACTATGTTTCAACAGATTGATAGAGTAATATGTCTGATTGCTTTCTTTGATTGTGCAAGAGCTCCTTTTGTGAAGATTCCTATTTTTACGCTGGGAACAACATAAAAGCGTTGCGTTTTATCACCTCATTATATTTCCAAAGGCCGTTAAAGAGTTTCGGAGAAGCAGTTTCCCATAGAGAGCCCTTACCCTTCTGTTCACTCAAATAGGAGTTTTTTCACCTCCGCTTATTTTATTTATTTTTTTTCAAATTTCGTTTGGATACATTGCTAAGTGTAAAATAAATTCTTCTATTTTGGCGTTGCAGTCGAAAATATTTTAATATTCTTGGGAATATCTTTTATTTTTTTTGTCTTAGTATGAATGGAATGTTTCTGTTGTGATGTATCAGTGAAAATGTAATACTTAACTGAATTACCAAAGGATTTTAAAAGTTTTGCTTAATTTTGTCCCTAAAATTTCAAGTTATCAGCATTACTTCTTCACCGCAAATATCTTATATCAATTACGAACAAAAGAAATCTTGACTTCTGATATTAATACATAAAGCTGTTAGTAGATTATAGATAGCGGATCTTTTATTATCACTGAATTGCTTCAATTGCATATAATTTAGTTTGGACAGGGAAGGGACTTCTGATCTACAGATGTTCAAAATTTAACATTTACGGCCCTTCTTTCTTCATCGAGAAGTCCATTACAGGAGCCATTTATCTAGATATGCTGTAAAATTGGCTCATTCCACAGCTGAAGGCAGACAGAATGGACTTCATCTTCCAACAAGATGACGCCACATTTCCATCATGACAATTCGTGACTTCTTGAACTGTACCCTGCGAAATCGATGGATTGGTCTTACCGGAATGATGATTATGCTCTGCTGCCATGGCCTCCACGCTCCCCTGACCTGACCGCTTGGGACTTTTTTTTATGGGAGTATGTGAAAGGTACAGTGTTTGTGCCACCATTACCGGCTAATCTACCAGAACTGCGGACTCGCATCAGCAATGCTTTTCCTGGATTTGACAAGAGACATGCTACATCAAGTGTGGGACGAACTTGATTACCGAGTTGATGTGTGCAGAGTCAGTAGCGGTGCACATATCGAGCATCTTTAAAATGGAAGAAAAACTTGAAGAATTTCTCGACGTCTCTGTACAATTTTTTTGATGATTTGTTAAATAATACAACCACAGTACAATCATGAAACCATTTCAATCATTTGTAGACACCCTGTATGTGATCTAGTAATTATACACCCAAAGGACTTTAATTAGTCCAGAAAGCATCGATCACAGTCCTTAACCTTCACATTTCCTCTTCAGCACTACAGATATTTTTCGATCTATAGAAATTGTTTTTATTTAGGATTTAGACAACAATTAAAGCAAATATTAAGACTAACCACAGTGTAGCCGTTAGCGAAATTATTTTGGATTGAGGATTTCCAACGATTGAAGTTTTTCTTTTTAAGGTATTTCCAGAAAAAAAAATAATCATGAACTTTTCAGAAATTGTTCTTTGACAAAGAATTGTATCTCAGATTTATTGGGTAAGTCTTAAGTAAGTTTGGCAGCAAGAAAGAATAGAAGAAGAAGGAATCTTTTTATCGAAAGCAGTTTATTAGATCAAAATCACCGACAGTAAAATGGTTTCACTGGAACCTCGTCATCATGTTCTTCATCCGCCATCTTTCCTGGTTTTTTTTTTTTTGCTGGCGAAGAAGAAATTATCAGCTGTGTCATAGGCCATTAGAGGTAATTTATATCCAACCCCATTGGCAGATATTGGGGCGTGCAGCTTACAACCGATGCAGGATAATATAGTGGCGCTCGCTGCCATTAAGGATGATAGTCACTGTATGTTCATAAAGCTCCAACGTCTTTTGCTTTGGTGTAGACGGTCGTCTATTGTCATTGCTGTTAGAACTTAGAATTAGGCGATATGCTTACTCATCGCAGCCAGATAAATTTACGATACACGACTTGGTTTAGTTTGGTTTATTAGCACTTTAAGGCCACGGGAGGGCAGAGACGTGATTACCAAGTAAATTGTTATAATCAATGAATATGACGCAAACATTTAGTTTTTTTTTAGAAAGTTGAGTAATTAACTTCGTTAAAAATAATGTAATTCTTTGATGAAAAGCTAATGAGAGCCTAATAAAGAGTTATTATTAAATTAAATTTGTAGTTTATCTGAATTGAAACACTTCAGTAATTTTTTTTTTTTTTTAAATTGCCTTTCTGTAACGATATAATGTCAACAACCTTGTTTTAAGTAAGAAGTATAATTGGCATACCAACTATCAAATATCACGCGTAAAAAAATCAGAAAAAAGTTGATCAATAAAGAATAAGGACAGGAGAAACAGTAAGAAATAAAAAAGGGCTATTTAAATGTTATTGAAAAACACGAAGAAAGAAAAAGACACCGTTCAGGGATGATGTCTTAAGAATGCAGTACAGGGAAGCGAAGTTCAGTGTTTTTTTTCGGATGATGATGTATTCCTATTGAATTCTTCGTATTTTGGCGGTATTTTAATCCTGATCCTTTGGTCCGATTGCACAAAAATCAATCTTTCTTAGATAAGCCGAAACCCTTTATCCAAAGTTTGACTTTGGTAGCAGAAATTAATTTTTGATTATCTTGATCTCAAACGTATTCCGGAGATCATGCTGGATATCGTATTTTCACTTCACAATTGCATTATAAGATAGTCTTTTCTAAGTATTTTTTTCTCTTTGATTCTTAATTATAATCGTTCGAGCAAACCTGTAATGTAGAAAAAAAATATGAAAATTAATTTTTTTTCTCGATTAAAAGAAAAAGTCATTACTTTTATTTTTTAAAATTATAGTCAAGTATAATTTTGTTTTACAGAATATTCTATTCCTCTCTGCTGAAACCTAAGTTTATCCATTCAAATTCTGGAAATAATCAAGTTTCAAAAAGTCAAAATGAAAGAAATTACTTTTAATGACAAATGAGGTGAAACATAAGTCAAGTCAGTAAGGATTTCCATTTTAGGGCTTCCAATTGGAGCAGCGAAGATATAGTGCTGACTTTTCAGTGCTGATCGGGAGCCACTGCAATATCAAGAATTTGCAATAATCTATATTACTAAAATCTTTTATTTCTCTGTCTGTCTGTCTGTGTGTCTGTCCGGCGCAATTTTCTGTGAGAATGGAAAATAGAAATAATTTTTACGATGAAACATCCGCGACAGGAATCGAACCTGCAACCTTCTGATCTGAAGTCAGACGCCTTATCCATTAGGCCATGGGAACTACAACTGTCTTCAAATTGTTTTTTTGACTTATCTGTCAAAACTGAACTGACTTTGACTGAAAAGTAACAATCTATATTACTAAAATCTTTTATTTCTCTGTCTGTCTGTCTGTCTGTCTGTCCGGCGCAATTTTCTGTGAGAATGGAAAATAGAAATAATTTTTACGATGAAACATCCGCGACAGGAATCGAACCTGCAACCTTCTGATCTGAAGTCAGACGCCTTATCCATTAGACCATGGGAACTACAACTATCTTCAAATTGTTTTTTTGACTTATCTGTCAAAACTGAACTGACTTTGACTGAAAAGTAACAATTTCTAATTTCTAATTTCTAACACTATTTCTAACTCGAAAACCACTGAAAAGTATCAATAGGAATAAAAAAAAGGAGAGTCAAGAAAGAAAGATGCACTATTTCAATTAGGTAGAATACTGCTCAGAAGTTTGATGTTTTAGCTATTAGACCCCGAGGCCTACATTCTAATCTCTATAAAAAATAAAAATATATCATAGATATATGATTTACACTCTGGTTCTAAATGCAGTCGTAGATTGAAAGAATATAGACATCAAAAATTAAATTAGAAAAAAATTTTTAATTTTAGTTTTAGTTTCCTTGATGTAATTTGTGTGTGTGTTTTTTTTTTAATAAATAAAAAGTTGTTTTCCGTTACATAAGCGAGGCTTCCGGAGCGAAGCGACGGTAGCCGACTAGTTTTTTTAAAAAATAAATAGACAATTTATAGTCAATTTGAATTTGTAAACCATTTTAGGAAAAGTAGTTTCAGATTTAATTTTTGACTTTTAGAACTAAAAGATTCTAAAACAAATATTAAATTGCATTAAAATTTATGAATTATTAATTTTATTTAATAGCTCAAACAGTTCAGGATTAAAAAAAAGTGGCGGCAACAAAAACCAGTTATGAAAATCACAAAAGATCACGTTTGTCTCTTCTCTCGCAAGGAAAAGTGAACTTAAAACTTTGTGTAGATTCGATCTGGAAGACGACGTAGAGAAATGCTAAAGTAATGATGTCAAATTGTGTAAGGTATTGACAGAAACTTTTTTTTATCAGTTTAATTCTGTGAACAAAATAATAATTTTGGATTACGCCTGGAGTTAACAGAAAGGGCGATACAGAATTATTATGTATTCGACCAACGAACACAGACATGGCTGAAACGAGAAATTTGAACGATTTACCGAGATTAGTGAATATTGCAGCAATATTCCAGTCGAAGAGCAACTTAGTAGTAATAATAAAGATACCTAGCTCAGATGATTGTTACATTGCATCCGAAATACGAAGTGGTCCGCTTCATAACTCCTATTCAGTTGCTGCACCAAATTTGGTCATACAGAATATAATCATTAAATAATTTTACAGAAATTTACAGGTTTGGTTCCGTTTCCGCAACAGATCTTAGTTTTATTTATTTCTAAAACAAAAGATGCATACGATGATATAGTTAGATAACAACTGTTTTCACTAGTTAATCGGATTTAATAAGTAATTGCTGAATTTAAAAGAAAAGTCAAAACAAATTAATCAGATGATTATTTTTCATTTCCTGAATATGACTGTACTGAGCTGATGTCCACCCGATCAATTGTTCAAATGTCTTAAACCTCCACATTAAGAAATCTATAATTTAATCGTGATAGAATCTCATGTTTCATCCATCTTCGGTCTTTCCCCTTTGAATATTTTAAGAAATTGAAAACACTTCGGATTTGATTCTTAGATTATATATGAGGAATAAGATTCACATACAGAAGTAATTGACAAGGAGAAGCTTTTTAATAAATCATTAAGTTTTATTTGATAGATATTGAAATTACAAGAAGTAATGGCTACTCTTGAATGAAGAAATAGACCATCAGGGAAGATTTCAGAAAATAAGTTAAAACCCATTTCTAAAATTCAGTTATAATAATTTGATAGGAATAGGAAATTTCGGGAAATAGATAAATATAAGTGAAAAGCAGATCAGTATCTGAAACTTTATTTAATTTAAAGAAATTAAATATGACAACGAGGTCTATATGTAAATCGTTTCTTATTACAATAAACAGAAATGGTGCGCGTAATTCATTACAAAAATTTCTTTTATTATTAAAGCTATATTAGTCTAATTTTGAAGTAATGCACTAATAAACACTTATTAGTTCTCCTAA
>JAFIDM010012231.1:4852425-4878481 GCA_023159025.1 Thereuonema tuberculata | reverse complement strand
CAAAAAAACTTTTAGTCTGCAAAAGCTCTAATGAGTGAAGTCTAAATTTGATTTTGGTTCGTTTGCGATGAAGTTCGTTCTTTTTCTTGTACTTTGCTGTTAAGGTTTACCAATGTTGGGTTTTTATGAGGTTGTTTGTGTTGTCTGGATGCAAACAGGCCTTTTCGTTGGCAGATAAAAACCACGTTTTGTTTCCGGGAAGACGGGGTCGGTCGGGGTAAATAAGTTCGTTTTGCGGATTGGGTTGGAAGGCGCTAAAGCAGACCCTCTCCCTCATCTTCTGAGAAACCCAACGTTTTATGGAGATTGGTTGAAATAAATAGCCAAAGGTAGGGGATAAGAGGCGGGATTTACGGCCATCGAGAAACATGGCTTATTCGAGAAGGATGCTAACGAAGAGAGCAGTAAATAAATACAAAAACTATCACATTTGTTTCTTTCTAGTTTTTTTTTTTTTATTTTTTATTTTTTTATGGCGAAACACAATTCTGATATCTCATAAATAGAAGGAGTTATTGTGTTAAATTGACTGATCGCATTATCAGATAAAGCTAAATATTTTTTAGTTTTGACAATACACATGATCTAAAACTTGAACCGCAGTTTAGTAAACAAACACTTCTACAATAAAAACTTAATCTTTATTCGCAGTATTTCGTTCAGCTGATTTCCGAACTTTCTCAGGCATTAAGCGGAGGAAGACATATTATTTTACTTTGTCCTTTATTACAGAGAATTCATTAACAAGAACCCAATATTCAACTTATATAATTCATTTATATAAATAAAAAAATGCAAATAACTTGGTTAATAATTATTACTTTATCGTTTCCCATATATAAATAAATATCTTTAATACATGATGCTTTCTTTAAACAATCAATAATGTGATCACTAATTTTTACTCCTTTTTCTTTATTAATGCAACGAAAGCTATTAATTACACATGCTTCTATTACAAGCCATGCTTTAAGATTATGTATTTGAAGTAATATTTCCACTACTGGATCAGGGTTATGGTCATTAATTAAACAGTGGTCCGCCCACTCCGATACATTTCTCCTATTATTCTCGAAGGCCAATATTCTTGTAATCGTATTCTCGTATTCTTGTAATCTTTCTTTCATAATTCTACTCGTATTTCCAAAATAAATCTTACCACAGTATCTGCACTTCAACTTATACACTACACCTATACTGGTCATAATGTTATTTCTTTTTTAGTTACACTTCGGGAATTTTGAAAATAATTTTGTATTCTTTTGGTATACTATTTGTACTACATTAATCTTATACAAATTGTAAGAAATAATATAATGACTTGTATGGATGTAGTGAATAAGTTGAAATGCAAATCTATTTTGAAAATACGGTAGAAAGAAAGAAATGTATCGGAGTGGGCGGACCACTGTTTAATTAATGACCATAACCCTGATCCAGTAGT
This sequence comes from Thereuonema tuberculata, assembly GCA_023159025.1. NCBI lineage: Eukaryota > Metazoa > Arthropoda > Chilopoda > Scutigeromorpha > Scutigeridae > Thereuonema > Thereuonema tuberculata. The sequence continues at coordinate 4,877,037 of JAFIDM010012231.1, read as the reverse complement.
GGAAATATTACTTCAAATATATGATCTTAAAGCATGGCTTGTAATAGAAGCATGTGTAATTAATAGCTTATGTTGCATTAATAAAGAAAAAGGAGTAAAAATTAGTGATTACATTATTGATTGTTTAAAGAAAGCATCAGGTATTAAAAATATTTATTTATTGATGGGAAACGATCAAGTAATAATTATTAACCAAGTTATTTGCATGTTTTTATTTATTTAAATGAATTTTATAAGCTCAATTTTGGGTTCTTGTTAATGAATTCTCTGTAACAAGAGGACAGAGTAAAATAACATGTCTGCCTCCGCTTAATGCCTGAGAAAGTTCGGAAAGCAGTGAACGAAATACTGCGAATAAAGATTAAGTTATTATTGCAGAAGTATTTGTTTATTAATGTAGATATGATCCGTTATTATTTTTATTACAAAGTCTTATCTCAGAAAGAGCAGCATTAATGGATTCCAAGTTATTTTTGCAATTAAAATAAGTAAAATAAATCAGTGATGAAGTTGTAAAAATTCACAAATTACAGTACTTTCTTTTTTTTATTATTTTGTTTTTAGGAGTTAGTCAGGAGTTACTTTTTTTTTCTCTTTTAGTGATTGTCAGTTCTAATATCTCCAAACTGCTGATCCTAAGACTTTCCTGTCATGTGAAGTACTTCCGCTGCTGATTTTCTCCTCTTACGATGTTCTTCCTTTGGGATAGTTGTCATGACCATTCTCTCTTCAACTATCTTACTGTTTTGTCTTAGGTGGATTGAGTTTATTTTATTTTTATTTTATTTCGAAAATTAATTGGATGTTGATCATTGTATTTTTCATTGTTTCCCTTTTTTTTGGCTAAAACGGAGAATACGGCACAAGCCAATCACAGTCTTCCTAAGGATACATCCGCGCTGGGATACATGATGGTGTCGACGGGGGCGTTTTACCAAGTTATTTTATAGTTGATTGCCCCTTTTAGCAAGAGAAAGCTTCAAAAGGTACCGTAAAGTGCAGTCTTACCTTAATCTCATTCTACCTTTCACTAGTTAATTGAAAAACTAAAATTCATATCTTAAAAGTAGTGCCAAGGCAGCCATCTTGTCGAAAGCTGTGTGCCGTATTCTCCGGTTTAACCCTTTTTTTATTCTATTGATGGCACTCAGTGTTCTTCAAGCCAAAGTATAAGCAACATTTTCAAATATAAACAACATTTAAGGTTTCTCTTCTTATGTTTCTATTGACTTGAATTCATCAAAACGACATCAAAGAACTTTAAAAATCTGACGCAAATTTTAAGTTATAAATTTAAAAAGTTGGACATCTTCAAAAAAAAAAAAAAAAAAAAAAAGAGATTAGGAAGACAATATTTTAAAATGTTTATGATTAGCGAAACATAATTCCATTAATTAAAATCGTACTAGGTTAAAATTAAAAAACAAAAGCAAACAAACTATCCTATGGGTGACAATTAACGAAAAAATAATGGAAGGATTAAAAAAAAAAAGATCTATTATCAACGAACTTAGATTTCTCCAGAAAGTCATTATGATATTATTTCTTTGTTAATACTGAATCACTAGCCTTGATATTCAGTAGATTTCGTTATATACACTCAGAACGCATGATCCGGGAAGGCACCGTTACAGTTAGTTGTGCGACTGATAGCAGCTGTGATCGCCCGCTGCGAGTTAGTATTGCTACGGCTATATCGCTGTCATGTGAACAGCCGTCGATAGATCGCCATGTGCTTTATAATCTGTGTGGTTATAGACGACTGGTCTCTAATTCTTAGCATGTTTCGACGACGCATTCGACGTAGTTTTGAATAACTTGCAAGAATTTGAGACGGGTCCTATTATTGGCAGGCTGATCATTCCGTCGAAATGGTGTCAACTGCGCCGTTTCTACTGTGCTGTGCGACGGCGTTGAGAGCAGTGGAGACGTGAGGGAACGCACACTCAGGGAAGGCACTAGCAGATCAGCAGAGAGGATCGTGTCATCGTCCGACAGGCGATGTCCCAGTCCACCATCTAGAGGCATGGAGTGATGTCACCAGAAATCCCTTTATCTATATACTTGGGCTATTGTGAGGCGACTTGCAGAGACGCTACCTGTGACTTGGAGAGACGTGAATTTTCAGCGCACCTTAAGCTGTTTGCCATCGGCGACTTCATTGCAGTGGTGTAGTGAGCATAGATGGCTGTGGACTGGCAACGAATCGTGCTTAGTGACGAATCCTAGTTTCGTCTGGACACGGATAACCACACGAAATCGTGTATTGAAAAGCACTGGGCGGCAAACAAATCTGGACTTGACTTCATTATTTGAGAGGTCACAATTACTTGGTGTCGGGAGCCATCTCCTAACTTTCTCAGTCTCCGCTGGTACTAATCATGATGTCGCAGCGGTACGTTCAGGAGATTCAGCGGTCTCATGTCGTTTCCTTCATGGAGGGGTTACAGCCTGTGTTTGTGTGAAAGAAAACTTATCTTTCAGTATCTTCCATTTCACACTGAAGGCCTAAATAGATAAAAGCATTCCTGAATCCATGTTTTCAAAATGGCAGCGCCCATGTTGCCGATTTAGGCCTAGGACAAAATCTCGTGAGTGATTCAATTATCTGTGTTTTCAAAATGGCAGCGCCCATATCGCCGATTCAGGCTTAGGACAGAAATCTCGTGAGTAATTGTTAAACAATGATAAGCGCGCGAGCGGCCCATTGTTACGCAATTAACGAGTCCGTGCTCAGTGCATTTCGGAGAAGAAAAGCCACGCTTCAGATCGGCAGTTCGTTGGCAGTCTCGGTGCGGAGTGGATGTGTTCCTGGTTTCCGCACAACGCAGTTCGTTGGCAGTCTCGGTGCGGAGTGGACGTATTCCTGGTTTCCGCACAAGGCAGTTCGTTTCCAAGTTAGCTGCAGATAGGATTTGTTCCTTACTCGCTGAAGTGCGGTTAGTTACAAGATCCCAGTGATAACGATTAGGATCCTTTATCACTACATTATTACGATAGCTGCGAAGTGATCAGCTATAGTGAAGCCGTTCGTTACCGCAGTGTGAAGTTCAAAGTTCCGTACTGCAGAACTCCAGTTTCTAAGTGAAAAGCTGCGATTAGTGTGCTTCTATTATTGAGAAGAAATCCCGATTGATTCTCTCAGTAAAAACTGTGAAAGACAATGCTTTAAAGACGTATTCTCGGTGAAAAGCCATTTGGACGAAGATCGCTGTTCCATTTCGAACGTGGGTCGCCATATTGGATTCTAGGAGAATTACCGATCTACGACGTGGATGTCCGAAGTTCCAGTTCAACGGAAAGCAGAAATATTATCCAGTGAGTACTGTTTTATTTCCGTGAGTTTCGTACTCTCTTCGTCCAAACCCCGAAATCTTAAGATTAACTTTTAACCGAAGAATTGAGACTCAGGCAAGCGAGCCGAAGACGGACTTTCGATTAACTCGCACAGATAATATCTAACTTTGAAGCATTAAGTAATTAACGTTATAGAAATAGAAATGTATTTCTAGTTTATTTATCTTTTGAAATTCTCTGTGAGAGATTGTATTCAAATTTAAAGTAAGATTGTTTTATTAAACGTTTTATTGTTTTGTTACACTTTCGCATTAATTTATTTTACCTTCCTAATTAAGCCTTGCATAGTCGGAATCATAGTAGCTCTCCAGTTAGCGATATACCTCTGCCGAGGGATTTTAATTCGGATTATTTTTCCCCTCGTTAATTTATGGTCCCAGTGAAGTAAAAACGAATATAGTACATTCGTGCTACACTTGGAGTAATGGCATAATATAATAAACACACAGCCTTCTATTTTTCCAACAGGATAATGCTCGCCCACATACAGCACGGATTTCATTCGACTACCTGAGTTCTGTCGACATATTCCTTGGCCCGCCAGGCCCATTAAACTTGTGAACAAGCTGGGGCCCGGCAGATTGTGCCATCAACTGGTAAGAGCTATCTGGAGCGGTAATTGACACAGTTAATAGCGGATCTTTCGCAAGATAGCATTAGATAATCATCAGTTTCATTGCCTTTGTCATTCCATTTGGACTGATCCTTCGGGGGTATGCTAATTTTTTTTGTCATTGAATGTATAAAAAAAGTAATACTATTTAAATGACATGTTCGTTTTACATAGAATTTGTTTCCGATAATATTTTGTTATCAGGTTCATAATGAATAGATCTTAGATTGCAAGATCTTTTGATCTGATTTTTTTACTTAAGAGAGAACTTTGAGTTGAGAGTCTAATGATCTGTTTAGCAAACCAGGATTCTCTTCATCCCTATTAATATCTTACTTTAAGAGTGGTTCTCAGTGTTGCAGTGAAAAAAAAAGAAGGGGGATTGGATTGATCCAATCCTCTTTGACTTTGATATTAATTGGATGTGATGAAAAATCTAATTTAGATACTTGGATGACTTTCTTTATGTTCCTTTCCTTCTGAATGACTGATTACCATGATTTTTGTGTAAAGCGTGAAGAAACGTACTATGTAAATTGATTTCTATACAATACTCTCATTTCTGTATATCTTCTGACGTTATTTAAAAGATTAATTAAGAGAGATAATTGCAGGTCTATCTATCTACTGTAAGACATAAAGCAGTGCGAACACGAAACAGCTTTTTGCTGCCCAACTCGGTGAAAAAGTTGCACCCAGGAAAGTTGCAAACGACAAGCCCCGCGAACATCATGCAATTTTTCTGCAATTTAGTTGTCCGATTTTGACGTCACGAGTTGATATAGAAAGCTCTGAGCCCGTTTACTTGCAACTTAACTGCAACTTTTATCATGCAATTCGAGTTGTTCCTACAGGTGCAACACAGCTGCAACTCGAAAAATTGCATCGACGTCACTGCGAATTACCCAATCACAGGGGGGCAGCGTTGGAACACGTCAGTTGGGAAACCACGCCCATGAAAAAAAATGGCGTCGAAAATGTTTTCTGTCGATTCGTTTTGAAGACATGGTCATACTCAATGAATATCAAGAGTATTGCGAGTTTATTTATGCATAAATAAAGTTTATACTGAAATGCAGTAATTGTATGCGGCAGAATTTATCAGAGAGGTTTCAAAACCTCGATTTTTTCGGATTTTCCACATCGGGTTTAGGAAACGCATTGCAAATCAGTTGATTTTTCGAGCATTATGGGAAGGCTGCTGACGCGGTAATGCAACAGTTATGACATCATTGTTTCCAGGGGAGCATTGTTTCTTATTGGCTGTTGGTCATTCGTTACTTTTGATTCGAAATAATACCATGAAATTCAATTCCACAGCGGCTAATAATTTTGAAACAAATATTTATCATATGTTGCAAATCAATCACTCATATATTATGTTTGAAACGACATAACCGAATTTTGCTTGACGTCATACGTGACGTATTTAAAATCTGCGTTGTCATGGGTCGGTTGATTTTTCGAGTTGCATATCCGAGTTGCATCATGTTCAGGGTTAACAAAGGTTTATATCAACTCGTGACGTCAAATTCGGAGGACTAAATTGCAGAAAAATTGCAAGATGTTCGCGTAGCTTTACGGGCGAAAACGATGCAGCTTGGTAGGCGCCGCCGTGCGGAAAACACACAAAGCAAAGGACGAATTGCAATGACATCAGTTGACAATACGTGACGGAAATTGCGGTACTGGCCTGCAACACAGGAACTGCAGTTAACGCCAACAAAACAGAAATAATGCGATGCTATTATTAGCCGATCGTTATTCGCAGCGGAATGCAATAATGCGATACACAAAGAACAATGATTAACAGCCGCTATTATTACAGTGGGAATTGCCAACAATGCCGTCCCGTGGCTTTTATTCAGAAATTGGCAAACTGGCAGCAATTGTTGTTTTGTTACAGTGAAAAATTCCAAATATCGAGGTTTAGCAAACGCGTGAAGGAATTTCAGAAATATCTGGTATTCTGTCCAGTAAGTTGCCCAAGCAACTTTGCAGTTTGAGCGCTTTACAAGCTGCTTGAGCACAGTTGTATCCGGAGTTGTATGCAGCAAAAGATGTCAAGACCCAATGATGTAACTCCAAAAGCTGCTTGTTCAGCACCCAATCATAGCGCAGCGATAGAACACGTCACGCATGACGTCACGCCCATGTGAAAACATGGCGCCCAAACAAATTGCCGTCGCTTCAAATTAACGAACAGCGATTACAAAAAGAATACAAGATATTTCCGAAATTCCTTCACGCAGAAATAAAGTTTATATGTAAATGCATTAATTTCAAGCAATAATTTCACTATTTTTTTTTTTTTTAATTACCCTCCTTCTGTAAGCATGGAACAAATTCATGGTCTGGAAATCGAATACTTTCTTCAAAATAGTATTTACGATTTACCAATAACGTTATCATGGAAAAATAATTGTCAGAAACAAACAACGTTAAAATACACATACAATCAAAATTCTTAATAATGAATATTTTAATACTACAGGGTGTCTACAAATTATTGGAGTGGTTTCATGATTGTACTGTGATTGTATTATTTTACGTATTATTTTTACATATTTTTACATATTATTTATTTTGCTTATTATTTTTACATATCATCAAACATTGTACAGAGACATCGAGAAATTTTTTGTTCCAAGTTTTTGTTCATTTTAAAGATGCTCGATATGTGCACTGCTACTGACTCTGCACACATCAACTCTGTAATCAAGTTCGTCCCACACTCGATGTAGCACGTCTCTATCAATTCCAGCAAACGCAACTCTGTACCTTTCACAAACCCCATAAAAAAAGTCACAAGGAGTTAAGTCAGGGGAGTGTGGAAACCATGGCAACAGTGCGTGATCATCATTCCAATCCATCGGTTTCGCAGTCACAATTCAAGAAGTTACGAACGTCATGATGGAAATGTGGCGGAGCACAATCTTGTTAAAAGATGAAGTCTATTCAGTTGTTGAAAGAGTCAATTTTCTGGCTCCTGGATAAATGGCTCCTGTAATGGACTTCTCGATGAAGAAAAAGGGGCCATAATTTTTAAATTTTGAGACAGCCCAAAAAAACATCGATTTTTAGCTATCCCCGAACGTGCTCCAAGATAGCATGGGAATTGTTGGTTTCGCACATTGTATCTTTTTACATTGCCATTCAGAAAAAATGCTGCCTCATCACTGAAAATGTGTTTATCACAGAACTCATCCTCTTCCATAAGCTCATGAAATCGTGCACAAAACTCGAAGCGACGCATTTTATCATTGGGCAACAATACTTGCAACAATTGTAAAGGTAAGGCTTCTGGTTCAATCGTTGCCGTAAGACTTTTCAAATGGTCGATCGTGGAATATTCAATTCCCTGCCCGCTCTGCGAGTTGATTTTCGTGGGCTACACACGAAAGTGGCCTGTACGCGCTCAACTATTCCTTTGTGCACAGAAGGAGTGGCATCCTATAGTTGTAAATTGTTCATATCGTCGCGAATGGAGTTAGCACTGATTGATCTTAATGGAACTTCGTTCTGAAGTGACGCTGGACCGTTGTGACAGATTGACTCGCATGGAATTCGAGGACAACAAACGCTTTTTCATTGTTCATCACCATTTTGCAACTGCAGCGCTCCCGTGGTTGGTGGCCAAATTGGAGGCCGGCCAATTCAAACAAAACTTTGAGAGATGTTCATCTTATAATAACAAACTCGATCAACAGAGCTCTATGTGGCCATTACAAGATCATAAAACCACTCCAATCATTTGTAGATATCCTGTATTTAATGATTTTAATATTAGATTTATAGTTTTGAATTGTTCATTTTATATATGGGTGACAAATTTTTAGATTTTTGTTGAAACATTTGAAATACGTTTCGGGCTTCTTATAATTTTTAGATATTGAATTTTAGTTAGTGAAGTTAAGAAATTCCGAACATTCCAAAAAAGATTTGGAATCTTTTTCCTTTGTGTTTCGTCCGTTTCTACGGGTATAGCATGAGCTGCCTCCTATGGCGTACCCTGGGCAACGTTTCGTCGGCTAAATGCTCACATTTCTCTCACCTTGTTGAGGCCAGTAGTGTAAACACTAAGAGCCCGGGCTTTGGCGAAAAAAAAATAATTGATATTATATATACAGTAAAACCCCGTTATTACGCTCGTCAAGGGACCATGACCTACAAGCGTAATAAGCGGGATAGCGCTATAGACGGGAAATGATTTATGAGATGGGGAAACATTTAGACACCATTTTACAGGAAAGATACTTGATTCTGCAAAAGATATATTGCAAGTATGAGCTTATTTCCTATTAAAAAAACCTTTGATTGTGGTTTGCCGTGTGTGTGTGTGTGTGTGTGTGTGTGTGTGTGTGTGTGTGTGTGCTACTGTTATGAATTATGACATTTTCAATGCGGTTCAAGTAACTATTAACACCAATTGATACACCACTAAGAGCAACACTAATATATTTTCGGAGCAGATTTATTGCACTGCCCGCTATTTCACGCGCCTTTTCTTGAATGATTGGGCCACTTAATGGCACTGATGCATCACGGGACTGATGAATCCATTCAATTAGAATTTCCTCGGCATCTTAATATTTTCCACACTTTACTTTTTTACGTTTGCAACCACCCTTCGCTGCATTGGTAATTCCATTCTTATTTTTTATTATTGTTCTCAGACTGGTTGATGGAATTCCTAGAGATTCTGCGAAATCCTTCTGACTTAGTGTAGAATTCTCGTCGTACTTACGGAGAATTTGCAATTTTTCACTTATAGAAAGGGATTTCCGCTTCGTTATTTAGTTTAGTTAGTTATTTTGCAATAACTTACTGTATCACAGACCTGCACTTGAAAGAGTTCAAAGATTCCCTCCTACCAGGTAAAGAAAAGAATGTTTACAGTGTTACATTTCTTTTCGTTACAAAGTTTCCGATATAAAAAAAGCGCTACAAGCGGGATTTGAAGCGTTATAAGAGGATAAAAAACAGAGTTATACAGAAAATTCCGGAGACCGTATGAAGGACGGGATAGTGCTATAAGCGGGAGCGTAATAACGGGGATTTACTGTACATATATATATATATATATATATATACACACACAGTAAAACCTCGTTAAGTGGTCACCCGGATAAGTCGTCACTCCGTTTAAGTCGTCGTTTTCCTTTGCTCCCGACAAGGTCTCATAGACAACAATGTAAAATAACCCTCCTTTACCCGTCACAAAATTTAATTCTACTCCGGATAACTCATCACCCTCATAAATGGCCAAAAGCATCTTTCTTCTTCATTTTGCATGCCATCGTGTTGAATTTTCAGCCCCTTCACTTTAAGAAAGCCAAGCCTTTACGGGGAATTTTCGATCACGCCTGTCACTTTATTCCTTTCCTACCCCTTCGGGGGATTTGGGTTCTTGGAATCTCGCTGCTAATCATTCAACGCACACTTCTCGCTGCGACTCTGTCGAGTGTAGACCTTTTTCTTGACCGCTCTTGAGTGTGACTTCATTTCATAGTGAGTAAGCCCCGCTATAAGGGCTATTTTTTTCTCTTGCAATTTCATGGTTCGATTACGTTTTTAATATGCCAGGGAAACGAAAACTTACCTCGTTATCTTTTAAAGAAAAAAAACAAAAAACTTAATTGCATTTTTTGAAAAATCAAATGTTTCGAAAACAGCTTTTGCCAAAGAACACCATATTCCCAGGACTACATTAAACGATATTCTTTCATCGAAACAAGTAATTGAAGAAGCTGACTGCAAAGACAAAAGAAACAGAATGAAGAAATCGAAGTTTGACGAGATCGAGGAGGTTGTAGTTCGCAAAATATCAGATCGCAAAATGTGCCGATTTCTGCCGTGATTCTCAAAGAAAAAGTCATGGAAATTGCTAAGGAGTTGAACATTGAAGATTTCGGCGGCAGTAATGGTTGGCTGGAACCATTCAAAGACAGACATTGCCTTTCTTTTAAAACGAGTAAAATGTGGTAACTATAAAAAGTGTTTTTTTTTTTATTTTCCACTCATTCATTTGCATGAATTGATTTCTGAAAATCTTGTCTTTCTCACTGAATCCTACAGCAATTTATGAAAATAGAAGAAGTATGAGTATTATGATACTGTATTTCAGTGTTTTTTTTTGGTTTTTTTTTTTTTCAAAAATTACCACTCCGCCTAAGTCGTCACTCCGTTTAAGTCGTCAAAAATGTTTGGTCCCTTGAGTAACGACTTAACGAGGTTTTACTATACATATACAGCATGCGCCAAAATATACAGTACTGAAATGAAAAGATGAACAAAATTACATTATTGTCAGCTCTGAGTTTATTTCTCCTCAAAAGAAATTAACATACACACTACATACATACATACACACACTATTAGCGTGTTGATTTATGCGAAATGTAAGTGTTCAAAGTGTGCATCGCCTCGCTGTAGACAGTGTTCATATCGTTCACGCAGATTCTCAAACATATCCTGAAACAAAGGTTGCTGCAGACTCCTGCAAAAGGAGATGATTTGCTCACGTAATACAGGCACAGTTCTTGGTGGATCTTCACAGTTGAACACACTCTCCTTTAACATTTACCACTTCAGGTGGTGTAAGATCAAGGGAATGGGACTGGTATGGGAAGTCAGTACCACGTGAAATGATTCGTCCTGGAAAGTTTCCTGCAGCATGGCTAGAGATGCTCGAACGGTATGGCTGGTCTCCCCGTCCTGTTGATACCACTCTCTATTCATCTGAATGTTCCTTGCACGACAGAACCTTCTCAAATCCTGAAAAAATGGCACGATCACTAAACCCTGTAGCCTTCTACAGAACACTACCAGAACGACGGAATTTCGTAACAATAGACAGCATAACTGTGTTACTTGGTGCCGTCTTATTAAACTCCTCTTGGAATTGTTCTGCCATCGTTTTCAAACTCGGTCCACCTTCACGACCGCTTCCGTATGAGCGGAAATAATTCTCAACTATGAATACTTTTTCCTCCGTCGAGAGACCCATTTCCAACAACAACTGCACAACACAACTTTCTTTTTACTACTGCGAAGATGTGCAGCTGGAGCTATACCTCGTATATATATATGTACAGTCGGACCTCTATTTAACGAAGTCGCTAAATCCCGAAAAAAAGTTCGTTATATGGAAAATTCGTTAAATAGAGATTCACCTTTAAAATTACTTTAAAATACATAAACAATAAATATTATTAAAAAAGTAATATAACGCATCCTCTGTCGCCTTGATAACTGTATTGAACATTTTTAAATCCTAAATTTAACGCATAATTTCTGCCAATGACATAAGGCATACATTACCACCTGAGTACTTAAATTTTACTAATAATAAAAGTCTGTTAATTTTGTCTGAGTTTTTTTTTTTTTTCTTAAAGTGTTTTCCCTCATAATATATCTCGCACCTTTGCAATGCACCAAAAACACCTTCAGGCATATTTTCTTCAAATTGTAATTCGCGTCGGATTGTTTCAAATTATTTTAGCATTTCATCATATGAAGGTTTTTTTTTATTTCTGCATCATAATCATTTCCATTTTCATCATCTTCATCGCAATTCATAGTTATATTGTTTTTATTTTTCACACTGTCAAAATACCCGATTCAGTTAGTGTTTCCGAGGTCTCATCTTCAAAATCAAGTGAAAGATAATCATCAATCAGCACATCATCGTTAATTTCTTCTTTTTCCCTCAGCTGTATCCACATTTCTTTCATTTCCTCTAAGGGAATATTAATAATAAAAACATTTCAAGAAGGAAAAAAAAATAGATACCACGAAAAAGTTCGTTAAATAGAAAATGCACTTCGCTATTTGGAGGTTATTTTACGAAGAAATTAGCAAAATGTTCTTGGTTCCAAAGAAACGTTCGCTAAATAGAGAAATTCGCAAAATAGAGGTTCGTTAAATAGAGGTCCGACTGTATATGTATGTATGTTTCGATTGTATCTTTTCAGTAAAGAATAACAATAGACTTTTAAAATGATTTGTTAATTTGTTTCAGATCGGGCAGTCGTTGCAGAAAGGTCATTCTAACAGTCCGGAACAGGTGCTTCTTTGCTGTCGTATTTTGGCCAACGCCTACATCGGATTTGAGACCAAAAACATCCTGAAAAGAACCATCGCCAGGTAAGAGTGTTTTGAACTTTAAGCAACGATGAAATGATTGACCCCTTTCTTGTTGTCAAATAGATGGTTCCACTCGATACTGGAATCTCACGTCTTCTTCGGATGAAGTCTCGAAATTTCAGTATCTTTTTTTTTTTTCCTAATTTAGATGAAGTTTTTAGTCCATCTGAATATCTTCCTAGTTTTATATCTTCTATGAAAGAGCAAAGCTTTAAGTTAGCCGTTGAAAAAAAAATATATTTCACTTAAATATTCATTTAAATAACTGTGGTTAAAAGGATAGTAAAGTCAAGGTATTTTCTTCTAAATATTGTTACAATGTTTCACTTCGAAAATAAAGTGTATTTCGCTTCTAATATTGCTTATTAAATAATGATAACTGGGTAATTTTCTTCGTTTTTCTTTTCGCCTTGATAGCAAAATTGATTTTTCTCAGTTACTGAAAAGACTTCGTAGCCTATTGATTTCACTCAAATCGGAGAGCTTTTAAACATAGTTATATCCCGAATTACTTTGCTTTCATTTTACGTCGCTTCGGACTTAAATCCGTTTTCAATTGACACCCGGGCTTGCGTCCTCTTGCTTCGGATTTGCATCCGATTAACGTCCACCGGAAAAACCATTTATTTTTTCGTTTAATGACTTTAAATACGACCTAGAAGATATGCCTTCTATTTCAGATTTCTTCACATAACATCCATAGCATAAGTAAGAAAAGGAACGTTAAGGTCAGTACGGTTGTTTCTACTCTTTTCTTCACTGTGTAATGGACAGTTCAGAATAGAGAAACTGCTATGCTGTGGATCCCCAAAGCTATCTCCTGGGTGGGACATGGAAATAATTTAGTTGCTTTTCGTAATGTTTTTAGTAAATTATTTTTTTACCGTATGCTTTACATGTATTTTTGTTTCTTGTTCATTTATTAGTGTATAGTTTTCATTTTAATTATAAATGCTTTATCTACATCAGTCTTGTGCGTATCTGATGATTGCAGTGCAGTGCATAGATCAACAAGTGAAAAGTAAGATAATGGTTCTGTTATTCTTCAGGAATCAAAAGTGACGGGATTGCTACTTTTGCCTTTACTTTTTTCCTATCCAGGGAAGGAAATGAAATATAAAAACCATGAATGAACTGTTATTATCCGAATATAAAATTCTACTGAGTTTCAGTTCATGTAGGCTGATAATACTCAATCTGAAACTTAAAATCTCATAAATGGTTGGCATCGTAGATTAAAAAAATTAAAGCATAGATGTAAGCTATTACATAATAATAAATATAGTAATAGTGGTAAATGTAATTTGTTTGGTTGGTCAATCAATTAGGAATTGGTAAGGTCCAAGATTGGCATTCAAGGAAACTATAAGCTTATTCGATTTAAAAAGGAAAAAAAAAAAAAAAAAAACTCAGTTATTTTTTTTAGAGAATTTTCAGGTATTTACTGAGTCAACTTTGTATCTAACAAGGAAGTTGTAAGTAACTTGTAAGTTGTGATTGTGTATGTCTGTATGTACAAGAATCATATATCTCGAAACTCTCATCTATGTTACGGATCTTCGGGTAACTTTCGATTGAGACCAATAGAGATAAAGTCTGTTCAGTGTCTACGGGACTTCCATGTTTGGTTCCTATTCTTGTAAATTTATATTTCTAACATTTTATTAGGAATTCCTTCTATTGTGGAATATTGAGTGAACTCAATAAAGATTTTATTTTTTAATAAGAAGGTGCTTGTATTTTATAGTCGTTCGTTATTTAGAAATTATTTTGAATAATTAGATGAAAAATAAAAAAAAAGAAACCAAGATGTAAAATGATTTTGTAAATGTGATCGATAACTCAGTGAATGGCAGTGTACTTTTTTTCCCCCTCGGACGTGAAATGATGAAAAAAAACCTCAACCATTTAGAGTTTGACGAAGAAAGGACAGGCATACGAAACGACCCAAGTCATTACCCTTAGTTTGGCCGTGTGTTGCTGTGACGATCGGAGCCCCCACCCCCACCTAAGGAAAAAGAGGAATGACGACCCCGGCAACGGCATGAAATTCGCATTGCGGTGATGGCGTTCTGTCATCTTGTCAGGAACATGTGGTTCGGATCCTCATTTGAATCGACAGCACATGAAGAAGAGGGAAAGGAAAAGGACCCTCCTCCTCCTCCTCCCACTCTCTCTACCTCAGGTTTTTTTTTTTAAAAAACCTCTCGCTCGATTTAGAGATGCTTACAGAGTCACTCATCTGAAGACGTTGGCCTTTGTAATGAAAAAGAGGGAGGAAATAAAAAAAAAAAGAGTTGTGTTGTAAATGGCTATTATTCTTATAGAGGAAGATCTAATATTTCTTTTTTATTTATATTTTCGTATTTTTCTGAGTCTCTGAAGTCTCGGGAGTTGTAGGTTTTTAAATGTTTAAAATATTGATCAATAAGTCCAAGTGGACTTAAGGAAAATTGGAAATATAGAATTAATAAAAATTATTTCTTAATAGATGCTTTCAAATAGATAAGCTAATAATTTTATTTTGATGAAATTTTATTTTTACATTTTTTACAAACATTGAACGAGACAAAAACAAATTTAATTAATATCTTTCAAATATTTCTTCCATTTAAAGGATTGTTTAAAATGAACTCGATCACATTATGAACCTGAGATCAATTTCACTTGCTGCTGGATTGATCGTCGACTTCGAACAAAATTCTTTTGCACAAACGACGAGTTCAGCGTGTCTGTCGACTGCACGAGAATCATAAGTTCAAATCCAGTTCTGTTGGGAATTACAGGACAAAACTCACAGGATTCTTTAAATATCTCCGGCGATCTTCTAAGGTAATCTATAGAAAATCTATCTACATTGTTGCAATAGTAAATGTCCAAGAGATACATATAAAACAGTGAATTCTAAATTTTACAAATGAAAAGAAGAATTTTACCGTGATAAAGAAGATATCGTTCATCTGTAAACATAATCAATAGAACTATGTTTGTTCGTGGAGGTAATTCTTTTGTTATATTCTTGGATAACATAGAACTCTCTACAGTATCTTATGATCAGAGGAAACCCTTTGGGTATTTGTTTTCAATGCTTTTTGTAAATGTAAGTTTGCATTAGAAAAGAAAAGGAAGTGGAAGGAATCATTTTATTTTTTAATTGATAATAACATTGCATTTTTTAAGGAAAGATTTTCAAAAACTCTTAAATTAATAATTGAAAGTAACTTATTGAAATTAAAGGAAATGAGAAAAAGAAAAATGATGCAATCTAAATGAAATTGGCACCCGCAAGTTCAGTGTACAGAGGACATTTTGTTAAGAGGGCCTTTAATCGAAAAAATCGCACAAAAGTTAAATGTGTTGAAAGTAAATTTGATTCTTTTATTTTTGACTTTTTTCTCATTCAAATGATGATCCAAAACAATCGCCATATTATAGTAAATGTATCTGAACATCAATTACTAAATAGATCTTCATCTCAATGCTTATGATAACACAGGAGTTTCTTTAAGTAAAACTTTCTTTTTTGGTTTGATGTCATGTCATTACCTCTAAAATTGAACCATAAAACTATGGTTATAAGTCAAGTTATTAATACCGGATGGTAAGAAGGCAATTTCTGCTCTGTGCTTTAGATTTTTATCGTCAACTTGTGTAGTTTTTTTCATGATCCTGTTTTGCGTGGGAGTCGATACACTAAACGAGCCCATCGAATTCGCTTTTTTTTTTCTTTTTCTTGAACTCTTTTGCATATCGATTAGTTCGTTCTTTGATGGCGGTACTTCTTTGCTTTGAAAATACATCAAGATGAGTTTAGATGGATAAAACTCTTAACTAAACCTCCCTTATTTATCTTTGAGAAAGAAATGACCTTATCTTTTTATTATTATTCTATTTATTGTCATTAAACCTAAAATTTCTCACTTCTAATTGATTTTGTCAACATATCTTTTCAACTTAACTTGCCAATATGATATGAAATGAAAAACAGAAAATCAGAAAACATTAAATGGTTGTAATAATCGCTCCTAAGGATAGCATCTTCCGCATTTGATTTAAACGAAAGAAATTCGAAATTAAATTTATTTCAAAAACTAGTTGTTTTGCAATTTATTTTTCAAAAATTTTTAATAAATTAATAAACAATTAAAATAAGTTCTCGAAACTAACCCGTCTCCACATCCCAATCACATCAAATCTTCCCCATTTGGTTTAAAAAAATACGTAATTGTTGGTTGGGGGTTAAAAAAATACGTGATCTTCACAAATTAATGTTATATTCTTCTTGTGCAACTCGAAAACCCATAGAAGTATCCTTCAACAATGTTGAATGCATACTCTTCAAGAAAGGTTGTCCCCCCCCCCCTGTTTACTTTTCGATTTTGACAAAGAACACTCATATCAAATTTCGTTTTTCTAATTAAAGTGCATTTAAGAAATTAATATCGAATATAAGACGTTCCACTCCTTTCCACCCTTCTCCACATCCTATCACTTCAAACCTTTTCAGTTCATAAACAATCACATTATCATTACTATAAATTTATCCCGAAAACATCGCAGGCGTATTCTTCAACAATATTTGCCCATCACCTCACATTCCCATCTATTTACACTACTTTATGGCTCGACATCGAAAAAGAATCTTTTCAATCTTGAGATGCAACACTCATGACAACTTTCGTGTTTCCACCTCAAGCGGTTTTGGAGATAAGCAAACCCTTAAAGAGTTTACGCCTATTAGGATCCGAATAGCGAAAATTCGTCTAATACTTATCGTATTTGACTTTTCAATCCCTTCGGGATGGTTAATCGAAATCCCAATTGCTTACTTTTTCCAAGTACAACCTAAAAACTTTCTGCTAAATTTCAGATTCTTGTCTATTTCGGAAGTAGGAAAATTAGATACGAGTTATTGAGTCAGTGTTTTTATATATATATATATATATATATATATATATATAACAAATTTACTCTTTTAAAAAATAGTTACACAGTGTAAACGTTCACCCAAACAAACACAAAAAATCACGTTTAATCACTGGCATTTTCTTAGGCAAGACGGGCCTCAACCAGGGGCCTAAGTGTTGCTAAGGTATTGACGTAAAATGTTCGCAGTGCCAATGATGGCTGTCTTTTGTAATTCAGCTGTTGTTATTGCTGGTGCTCCAAGTCTGGTGTAATAGTCCATAAATTTAAGTGATAGTGTTCCTAGTGCACCAATGATGATTGGCAACACTGTAGTTGTTTTATTCCATATTCGTGTAATTTCAAGTGCCAGAGCCCTGTATTTGTTGATTTTTTCCAGTTCTTTTTCCTGGACTCTACAGTCCCCAGGGATGGCAATGTCAATTAGGGTCACATTTTGTTGTTCAATTAATGTAATATCAGGCGTATTAGCTGTTACATGCTGGTCTGTTTGAATACGAAAATCCCAGAGGATTTTAACTTGCCCGTTATCCAAGACCTTTTCTATACTGTGATGCCAGGGTTTTTCTGATGTATGGAATCCAAATTTACGACATAGTGCCCAATGTATTTTCTTGGCTACATCGTCATGTCGCTTTTTATATTCTGTGTTAGCAATTGTAGAACACTCACAGATTATATGATTTACAGTTTCTTCTCGGTTGTTACACAGTCTGCAAAGGCTGTTGGTGCTTGTGCCTTGTATTTTGGCCTTCATAACATTGGTCTGAAGGGCCTGTTCCTGTGCAGCAAGGAGCAGACCCTCAGTCTCCTTTCTCAATGTACCATTTTTTAGCCAAGTCCAGATGATATTTTTGTCATGTTTATGTTCGATTTTTTTGAAGAAAGCCCCATGAAGGGGCTTATTTTTCCAAGCTTCTAGTCGAGTATTGTACTGGTCTTTTTTGTACTCTATTTTGGATTTGGTGGCTTTCAGGAAATTTTCAGTTTTAACTGCTTTTAGCAGTTTTTCATTACTGTTGTTGATATATATATATATATATATATATACATGCTTGATTGATATATACTAATTTACTAAGGCTTTTCTTCATAAATTTCTTAAAAATAATGGGAAAAGCACTATAGCGAGTTTTCTTGAAATACTAAGTTCATGTTCTGACAGAAAATGTATAGCAATCGTGTTTCTTTTACAGAAACTAAAAGATAAGTTGAATGTTGTTTCATGAAATAATGTTTTGAACAGTGATGTAACCGTCACCTAATGAATCACGACACAATAAAACATGATTTTAAATCTGGTATACCAAAATTCCTCAAACCCTACAATTGTTTCCAAGAAAAGGCCTGTAGACAATAATTTTTTTTTTTGTAATTTCTTTGCACCTGAGTGGGAAACCTTTATCCTTAGGAGTCGCAGAGTTAGAGCTACTTGATTATTCAATTGCACCCAAATTGCAGTGTTTGTAATTAAATAGGGAGGGCTTATTTTCTTTTACTTTGTCTTCGCTTCTTGTGGCTTTCGAATTACCTTCTTTGGCATTATGTCTGACTGAACACACCTTTTGTTTTTTTCTTTTTCTTTTCTGTTTTTATTTTGATCTTCAGAATTTCCTAATGGACTGTCGCAAATACCTTAATTTTTCAGATTAAAGTGTTTTTTTCTTTCTTAATTTTTATGTTCACATAGTAAATATTTATTGGCTAAATGTTGTGCAAGAACTAAGTAACTATGAATGTGACGTTACAAACTAATTACGACGGCGCTGTTTTAAAAATACACAATGAATCAGAATAGATCATTATTTAAGATTGTACTATGTTTCCATATTGAAAGATTAAAAGTAGTAATGCTCATGATATTTCAGAACGAAATTTGTTGTTATTTGGCAATCATTTTCATGTTGATTGAATAAAAGCAATTGTATCGAAAGAGCTAAGACACTTTTCAACAACTGGTCCGAGAGTTCCGTTTGACTTTTAAGTCCATTTTGTTTGTCTTTTTCTCCTGTCTTATCTGTATTCTTTTCCCGTTTTTTCTTTCTTTGACAGTTCTTCGAAATACTTTATGGAAATCCAACTGAGAAGGTTGCGTTTCATTTTCTCTTCTTATGACGGCAGAGGACGAAGATTCTGACTGTGGAACAACCTCCCAGAAGTTTTCCCTTCCCGGTTCTTCCCTAAAAATCTTCCCTCCATCGACTAAAAAAGAGGCTATTTAGCGGTTGTGCTCGGCGTCCTCTTCGCTGTAAGCACCCTGGGATCTGTCTGGATCAGCTCGAATACACAGACACACATCGGGAAGATCTTTCCCTCTTTCTCCTATAAATCGAGAGTTTTATATTCCCTTTCGGGAAGGCTGGGGATTCGGAAATGGCAAGTGCCAACTCGAGCGCCTCCAGACGGCAGAAAATTGCAACGCAAATGTTTGTGTCGTCGCCGTCAGCTGTTTCTACCGCCTTCCGGGTTCTCTGGGGAAACCGGAAAGAGAAGCAAGTGACCGAAAGAATAAAAAGCGGAGTAGTAATGTAATTATCAAACAGTTTACACGTATTCCATGAATATATTCAATGATGGATTGAATGTTATAGAAAAATTTAGAAATCGCTGCTTGGAATTACAAAGCACTTCTTAAATAGAATAACTTATAAAAATAGAATTTCATTCTCCATTTCACTTTCCGAATATTTTTTATTTCAGTAATGCATTTATTTGTTAATTTGAGATTCTTTCTGCTTCGTAATTGCAAATTTCATGAAGCACATTCATCAACTTGTAAAAAAATGAAAAAAAAAAACAAAAACAAACCTAAGAGATGTCATGCATTTAGCGAATTAATAAAAATTTTGGAGTTAATACCGGATTATTTAAAACAGCTTAGTTAATTAAAAATAGCCCAACTGAAACTTTTAAAGGAAACTGTAATTCTAAAATATTATTAATATTAATAGTAATAACACTAATGAAAGTAATGGTAAAATAATACAGTAAAATTGTAATAGGGTAGAGAAGTAATCATAAATAAGATAACTAATAATAATATTAATAATCAAACATTATTCTGTTAGATAAGCAAACCCAAATTGAGATATCCATATCCATCATTTCTAATATTCAGAAAAATGCAAGACTATCGAATTCAACTGATGTGGTGACTATAACTTTTTGAATTATAGTTTGAGCAACAGCAATAAGTAATACCAAATATATCTCAACAAAATCTAAAAGCATTAGAAGTACTATTAGACACTGATAGATCTATACAAATATCAGTGATCTAAAATACATATGTAGCATTATCAGAATGATATTAAAAAAGAACATGCAATTATTTTTTTTTAAATTTGCAATTTTTTTTTTCTTTCCCTATACTGTATTTATTTGCTCACAATATGATGTGCTTGATCAGCTCTTCTGTTTTATTGTCAACATCTTAGTTTTAGCATTAAAAAATATTATTAATAATAACAATGGGTGAGACCAAGTTGAATACAAAATGGCATCCTGGCACAGCTGTTTCACGCTAATATGGCGATCATCAGCCAGGAGCAGTCATCTGTACACAACCAAGTCTCGATACACGAGCCCTATTCGATAAAACGTCGGAACAAATGTGGTCCTACGTTTTAATTTAAAAATATCTTTAAAAACACTGATATTTCAATAGCCTACAAAAAAAAAAAAAAAACCAAATCGAGCTAAGTATTCGTATTAAATTTATCAATAATTAGAGAAAAAGGTGTAAATATGGGCATCCTCTTTTGTTTTTGACTTAAAGTTACTTTCTTTTGGAAAAATTCTAGATTTTTGACCTTCATTAAAAACTATAACAAGTTTACTAAATGAGAGGAGGCAAAACAATGATTAAAATCAATTATTTCAATTCGAAAATGAAGATTTACAAAAAGCTTCTAAAAAAGCATCAGAAAAAATGGGGTGCAAATATGGGCCTTCTCCAAAAAAGTAAAAAAAAAATAGTTTAAAATGTTTTAAAACAGGATAAAACAATACAAAACGGTACAAAGAGCAAGTTGTATATTGGAGAATTTTAAATGAACATCAAATTAAAAAATTATTTACAGAAATCGCAAACATAAAATGGCTCTTTCAGACCCGGCACAATCTAACTGTGCCCACATTTGGCACATAACACATTTAATCCATACTTCTCCGCGAGTGTCTTGAGAGAAATTTTTCTCACAAAAGATGCAAGGTGCATCATTCGATTCTGTTTTAACCCCATCGTTGATATCAGGTCATCATCGCTGTCCACAAGGGGAGGGTCGCAGGAGTCTGATGAGTCCGATGATGAATCGTAGACTCGTTTCATGGGTTGAATTTTCTTTTTCTGAAGGTCTTTGGTCCTCCCAATCCTGTCTCTAACCCCGGGAAAGCTCAACACCTCTTCTTGAGAGCACTTTTGTCAAGCGACTTGGTCAACTGATGCTTGTATGGCGTTCCAGGGATGAGGCTGGCCTTGCTGCTTTGCGTCCCCAAGTAGTGGTTCTCTTCTTAATGTTGGGGACAAGAGATATGTCGAACGGAGAAACTGCATTTGAAGTTCCCCGGGAACATTGCGGTGTTTCAGCAGCCTCATCAATGGGCATAGCTAGTTTATGTTGTTTAAGGGAAAAGATGGTGTAATTATAGGCCCCCTTTGAAGCGGGGCCCATATTTACACCAACCCCACCTAAGCAAGATGGCCACTATCGTATGTAACCTAAAGGCGTGCGTGACTAAAGCCGTGCTTCTAAAAGTAGCTTAGAATCTTCGCTTTCCGGATATCACTATGAAATTATTTTACACTAACTACAAGGACATGAAAAGAAAACGATTTCACATATTTGTCAAAGGTTTGCAGTCCAGAACAAATACCGATTCGCACAATAACTGACGCTGCATCCACACTACTTGAAATTAAAGGTTCCAACTGCTCTCTGCTATCTTATATCAATAAACGACACCGTCTCGTCCTGGCCACAAGTCTGCAGCAGCTCCCATAGCCCCTTGGGGAGGGGGTGCCCATATTTACACCTGTGCCCGTTTTTACACCTTTTTCTCTATATGGATACGAAAGGAACTGTTTATATCATTAAATGTAAACATCAAGATTATTTTTACATTGGAGAAAATAAGCAAAATTTAAAAAAATTGTGTGTATCAACACAATTATGCCTGCAAAAATTTTAATACTAATAGCTCCATAGTTTGTGCGCGTACAATGGATAAAAATCATCAACCCCTTTTCAATGAAACAAAAATGTTGAAAACTTGCAATAATTAAAAGAGGTTTAACGTGCCCTGAATAATTCAAATAGAAATAGAAATCGATCGCAAGAAGGCACCAAAGCTAAAGTTAGGATTCGCACTTTGAGTTGTCATCGGGAAGAGACTGGGACGGACCGTTTCGTCCTTATTAGGACTCCTCAGCCAGCCAAACTCCTCCGATGACAACTCAGAAAGTGCGCGGGTGCGAGAGTCGGGATACTAACACTGTGCGATGACAACTCAAAGTGCGAATCCTAACTTTAGCTTTGGTGCCTTCTTGCGATCGATTTCTATTTCTATTTCTATTTCCAATAATGATTTCAAAAGAAAATGTATCGAGAACTACTGGATACATTTCTCGAAGTCTTATAATACGTAATCAATTATCGAACCAAGACATGAAATATTACTTTAATTTTTTAAAGATCCAAAAAGAAGGAAAAGAAAGATTAATAATAATAATAATAATAATTAATATCACTTCGCAGCTTTAATCATCTTTGTTTACTTTTTCTCTTGATTGACATCAGTGGTTGCTCCTCCATACTGTTTCTGTTTACAAAAGTAAACGACCAATCTCTCAGGGTTTCTTTTTCATTAACTGAATCGTATCACAAGGCATCTTTCGCTCATTCGTTTTTATGTAGATGTTTTTTCCCTGTCCCGTGAGCTGAAGATAATCCAGCGGTCAGCGGGTTGAAACGTCCTCGTTAAGTACAATTTTAATATTTTATTAGATTTTTAAAGGAATTATTATTTTATTGTGTGTGCAAAAGAATTTTAAATCGTCCATGTTAATCATTTCAACCCCCGCACGTTAAACGTTTATGTAAATATTTATAAATAAAAAAAGGAAAAAAAAATTTTTTTCTTCCTAAGAATGGTATTCATGAAAACGGTCCACAGAAAGAAAAAAAAAGTTAGTTTAGGGGTAAAAAATATCAGTGTACGAATAACTAAAAAAAAATACTCCCTCCGTTCGAAAATATGGTATGCATTTTAAAATTACTTTTGTCCGAATATATGATATACATTTAGAAGAAATTGCAATTTCAGTTAAGTAGGTTAAGTGTATTGACAGTATTTATTCATAAAATTCAAAATACAAAATTATTTTAATTGAAGTGGGATCTATGACTTCTCCAGGGCATCCTTGGAGCACGTTACAATGTGTTTTAAAATGTACACCAAAATTTTTATAGTATCATTTATCTTAATAAATAAGCACTAATTCCGTAGAAATGCTAAAAGTTTGGTGTAGTTATTTAGATCATATCATAGAAGTACCCTACAGTTAGCACGTGATCTTGTTTATGACTTGCTTCTGCGTCGTTCAAATGGACAAGTTATCTTTTAAGTACTGGATAAGGAGATATTTCTCATTAACTTAAGTAAAGACGTTGTTTGATTGTTCTTTAGTAATCCTGTCTTTTCCTTTAATTCAGAGTAACTTCCTTGAAGATCCCACACTGCTTAACGCCTACTTTGTTTGAGGCAAATATTAACTTTACATAAGTTCAGTTCCTTGTGTATTCAAAGGAAAAGCTGTTAATATAACAAGACAAACATCGATTCTCTTCCTAACATTTAATGAGATGAATTTCCTTTTAAACATTAAATCACAATAAAAATTCGTCTTAATTAATAAGTTGATTGCACGGAAGGAAAAAAAATTACAACTTTCTTGTTTTTAAATATTTATTATTGGAAAAAAAAAAATTAAGTTAAAATACAGAAGTCAAACGCGACACACACTTGACCGGGTTTAATTTTAAAATTTTTTTTTTTTTTTCTAAAATGACGTAGATGATGATTTTTATTAATTATAAATTTGAAATAAGTTTAATACTTTACTTCACTCCAAACAAATATATATTCACCAGAAATTACCAATATTTCGTCTTTCCAATCGAAAGACTTTTTCTAGGTCTAATTGAAATAAGTTTTACCGAGTTTTAGTTAATTCCATGAAGCTGAGTTAGATTTACTGAATTAATTTAACAGATTCGTGTCATAGTATAAGGATTCATTATAAGACAGTTTTAGGCTTAATACGTAATATTGCTACAGTTTTATATTTTAAATATTGTAGTTATTAAACTAAATATAACTGTGGTTGAAGTATTGGATTTTAAGCCTAAAACGTCGTAGAACGAATCTTTAAGCTGCTACATGAAACTCTTTTACATTAAATAAATATTTAAAGTTATTTAGAGAATGTTAATGGAACTTTCCGGAATAAATATATAATGTTTATATTAAATTTCTTGGCCAGCTTTTAATTGAAAAGTTAAAAAGTG
>JAFIDM010012231.1:4826863-4847425 GCA_023159025.1 Thereuonema tuberculata | reverse complement strand
AAATGTATCATCATCAATGATGAGCATTATTTCACCTATGATATGTCAACATGCTAATGTCTAATGAAAATCGACACTAGATGGCGCAATTACATTGTGATTTTCGAATTGTAAGAGTGAGAAATTAACTGGGTTCTATTACTTTCCCGATATTAGTGAAACTCAACATGTCCCCTATTTGCTTGACAGTTTTTAACCCAAAAATTCGTAAATAAAAGATTTTGGACCATAGCCATGTGGTTTCACTACCCCCTTACAAAAATATTCCCAGATAAATAAGCAGATTGGATCTTAGAAGATCCATGGACTGATCCCATTGGTCCGCAGTTGTAACGTATCTTGTTTTCTTATTATGGATCCACTTTAGTTTTAAGTCAGTTTTAGTCTAATCGATTATTGAATAATCTATTAATTTATAAATAATGTAGATTTTGAATAATCTATTCAAAAATATTCAATATCTATTTACTGCAAAAAATGCAAAAAAGTTACATTTTAAGAAATTCAGTAAATCGCTAATGGACCCAAGTGTTACCTAATCCTATATGTATTTGAATATCTTCTACGATCGTTATAGTCTTCTTTGACTTCGTAGATTAATTCATATTCTTGAAAATGTATGGATTGGTACAGTTTGGGCCTTAATGTTCATGAAAATCATAGTCATTTTTTAAGTTTCACAAATGAACTAATTTAAACAGTTTCCCTGTATTATTCGTTTGATGTGTTGTGTTTTATAAAGGTGTTAACTAGGCCAGTGATCGAAGTCGTAGTGATTGGGAGGACCTCAATTGTGAGGAGGGGGATAAAAACCAAAGTAATCCTTCTCTGTTTTAAGTTGAATCATAAAGAAACAATTTTAAGGAAATAAGTTCAGTCATTTTTAGCGAGGGATTTCGAGAACCAAATTTTTGAGGGATTGTGGAGGAGGGGAAAGGCTAATGCTTTCAGTCACACACACACATATACTTCAACGAGTTAAGTAAGTACAAGGGAGATTCATTTCATCACCTCTTTGTCATTTGCTCTGCTATTCCCAAGCCCTGCATTATAATTCTGTGTTCGAAATCAATTGTTAAGCATGTTATTCATCCAAATTAAATTGTAGTAATATTAGTGACTTCAGAAAAACAATTAAGTATTGAAGTTTTCTTATCAGTTACAAAAGAAATTGTTTGTGAACTAATGGAGCATTATCTTTCTTTTTTTATTTTTTCTTCTGTTATACATTTCTTTTCCTTAAATTTCCAGGCATTCCGTACAGTTTTTTTTTGGTCGTTATTTTTGGTAGCATCAAATTCTTCTCCCGCGAAAGAGAGTCTGTATCTCATCTGAAACATCAGCGGAGAACTGCTCTGTTTCCTAAAGTTCTTTTGACTGAGGATCGCTGGCTGTCTGTCGGTCGATCACAGTCACTGACCCAGATATACTTCAGACACGATAAGATATTAAGATTGTTGCTTATGAAAAATCGGAAAATGGATGGAAACTTCGAACACCCATAACTCGGTGCGAAGTGAAGCTTATTAATCAAAATAATCACCGCCAACAGCTGTACATTTTAGCCAAGGAATTAAAAGTTTCTGAAAAAGAAAAAAAAAAAATCAATATAGGGTTGGCGATGAACTCTTGGAATGCGATTTCAATTAATATTTGATTGATAAAGTTTTATCCGTTAGAAGGTGTCCAGCGCTTTCAGAAATGCTAGTCAGTGGGAACAGATCTGGTGAAGGCGGCCGAGATTAGCTTTCGTAATACAACTGGTACAACTTTTGGATCGTCTGGCGTGCAATGTGAGGTCTCGTGTTATCGTGGAGAAGTATGGTTCCATAATGACTGATTGCTGTCGGCTGTTTGGTCGATAGATTTCCGTGCATAACATCAAGTTCCTGACAATACCTGTGCGCCTATTTGTTCGACTGGTGGCAAGAAGGAGAAGTGAATCACACCATCTGTGGACACCAAACACTGACCGTCGTCTTCCTTAGACCGAGTGTGGGCTTCGAAGTATATTTTAGAGTTCTTATCGTGACCGAACCATTGTCTGAACATCACTGATTGTCATACAGTCCATTTCTCATTACGTGTGACGATACGCTTCAAAATGTCGTTCGTTTGTTTGCGGAGAATCAGAGAAGGGCATACATCCAATCGCCACGTTTTGCCAACTCATTTAGCAACATTCTTCATTTCGTCTTTAGCCGCCAAATATTTGAAAACTTCTGCTTGGTGTACTCTCAATTTCTCGGGAAGTTCTCTTACTGCTTGTCGAGTGTCGAATTCAATCAAGTTCTGCAGCTTGACATCAGCTTGTGGTCTACTATGAGATTCATTTGAGAGGCTCATATCACCGGATCGGAATATCGCAAACCAACGTTGTATCATGCTTTCATTTACTGTGCCTTCTCCAGTTGCTGCCTCTGCTGCACGGTATCCCAGTGTTAGCTCATTTTGGAAAATGACACGAATTATTAATTCGGATCAATCGTCGACTTCCGTGGACCACACTTCACTTGAAACCAGAAACAATACGACACTTTCTTATATGTAGCTTTAAATTTGCATATCGCAAGCGCCATCTGATGGCAGGCAAAAAATATTTGCCTGCTGTAAGAGGTTGCAAAAGCAACATTTCATCTGCCTGATAGAACACTTCAAACAGCTACTGAACAAACGAAACCGTTTGTAAATTAAATTTATCAGGTAAAGCAGTTAAAATCATATTATTTGTAAATTTCATATGTCCTGAATATAAATAGTAATTGTAAATTAATTAAAGTTCCATTTTCTTACTTAAATTCAATTTACTATTCTAGTTAATTTTAATCGTATCAAATCTCTTGCGGATGATAGTAAATGAATCCGTTGTTAAATATCAATAGAAGCTCATTGTTTCACTTCTAAATGGGTTTGTATGGGACTTTTGTTATTTTCACTCTCAGATTTAAGCGTTAGATCGGTAGCTTCCGTAAAATTGACATTCCAAGTGTCAAGAAGATAAATTCACTGTTTCCAAGTTACTAAGAAAAGATACGACACACCCACGCATACTGAATGGTTTTATGAGTCTTATTTTCCAAAGAATTTTAAAATTTATTCTTTGCGTAAAATTTAGAAAATGAAAACATTAAATTAGCATACAATAAGGCTAATGATGTATTTCTGCATCTTTTTTTTTTTAACTAAATAGCTGATGAGTCCTAACAAAGACGAAACGGTCCGTCCCAGTCTCTTCCCGGTGACAACTCAGGGTGCGAATCTTTTCTTGTAGCGTTGTGCCTTCGTTTGCTTACTCAGTTCTTCTAAAAAAAATCTGTTAGATATTAATTTGCCAGCCAAGTTCTGAACTCCTAAGTTTCTAGTTTGTCTTAAAAGTCTTTCCTTGTTAGTAGCAGATGAGACACTTTTATATTTTTTTTCTGCTTTTTTTAAGTGATTCTAAAAGTACTATTATTCACCTCTGATATTTTTGATATTTTCCCAATAAAAGTGGCATAAATGGAATGGTTATTGTTGCTGAACTCAGCAGCTATTTCCCTTCTTCTCCTAAATATCCCCCAGTATCTCTTGCGATAGAGAAATAACTTGTGGGGGGAAAAAGGGATAAAAAAAGAAAATCATTGTGTCCTCAGATTCAATCGCCCAAACCCCCAGTCGTAATCTGATTGGTAGATTTCGGACATCAGGCGGATTGGAGGGGTAACTTGAAAGACCCATCGGTTGTGTGGAAATGGGGGAGGGGAGAGATTTCCTTCCATTGCAGAGATGGAAACATTACCCCTCCGATTTTGTCCTTGCGGTGAGTATGCATTGATTTCCTATATATGGTCCATAGATGTATGGGTACTTCGTGTTTGTTCATTGGGGTGGGTGGATGGGATAGAGTGAAAGATGGCGGAGGGCACTCTGACTCAAAAAAAAAGTATTAGTACTGTGAAAGATGCCTCCATCAGAAAGCACCACAGTCAGCCCCATCTCTTTTTTACTTGTAGATATTTTCGAATCCTTTTCACTTACAAGTATCAACTTTTTTCATCGACCCTTCTGACAATATCCAAGGCTTATATGTTGCACGTAATGAAACTTTATCACATCAGTTCAGTAAGGACAAAAATAGGTTTCAAAAACTCAAGTTCAAATAATTCTGTTGTATTCACATTCGTTGATTTGGTCAAACAATACGAAATATTAAAAGGAATTGTTCATTTCATTTCATGACAGTTCACCTAAACTTCAGATAAATGATAAACGAATTCGTATTCTTGAATCCCAGTACAAACTTTTTGAGAAGTTTTATTATAAACACTGTAGTAACATAAAAGCTTAAAACAAAATTTTAACAAAATATTCAGTATAATAACCAACAGAAAGTAATTTTTTGCTTCTATTCTTCGTATTTTGCTTATATGCAGATGTTATCCACTGTCCAATCATATGCATTGGTGTAACACAACAGTCGAATTAAGACAAACACGAAACTGAAATGACGTTCGCGAGATTTTATGCTAGATCTATTTTATTTTTATTCAGTTACAAAAAAAAAAGCTGCGCCTCAGATGCTGAATAATAGTAATATTATTACTAACATTAAAAAAAAATGTTCTTCATGAAATTTTAAAGCTTTAAGAAGAAAAGATAAAAAATACAATACATTGTTTTCTTTAACGGCCCTTTTCAGAATTAGACTTAGAAGCTTCCAGATAAAAAGAATTTTATTTACTATTAATTTCACACTTTAATTATCAAAAATTATTCACACTTCTATCCTCCTACTATTCAATTAAAAAAAAATGGAAACAAAAATTAATTTCCTTTTTTTTTTTTATTGAATAGGGGAATGGGGGGAAGGTGTCTTGATAATTTCGATAAGGACACTGCTTCTGTACATAAGGACAACAGTGGAACAAATAAGGAAGTTATTGTTTGTTTTGTTTTGGTTTTTTTGTTATTTTTGATTTTGTAGGAAAATCAAAAATAATGTGTTTGTAGGTAATAATAATAACAACAATAATAATAATAATAATAACACTTGGCAGTATGTGCTTTGGTCCTTGACCTGCCATATTGTTTTTGCTGGGGAAACCCAAGTTTTGAAACATAATAATAATAATAATAGTAATTTATTGCCTATAAGAAAATATTTACAACAACAGTATATATTGATTACAGTTTTGACAACTCAGTTGTTTTAAGGGGGAACCCGTCGAGAGGACAAAAGGGTGTGGGCAAATAAGATAAAATAAAACAAAAAGCATTACAGGGAGAAGAAAAAATAAATGAAGAAACTGAATTATTTTTGTTTTTTTACAAATTTTTTACCATGTACATTTTTTTACAATATACAAACATAATTCTACTTTATTTAGAAATATAATAATAAATAGGGAATCTAAATTAAAGTTGATTTAATAAAATTAAAAACAAAAACAAAATCAATTTACTTTTATATGTATATTGTGTCTATATATATATATATATATATATTAGAAAGAGAGCGAGAGAAATTGTTATAATTAAGATTCTAATAATGTAAATATATAGGCCTATAGTAACATCTAGATTAATTAAAATTATGAATTACATAAATAATAATATAATATTTGTGAAAATTATATATATATATATATATATATATATATATATATATATATATGTAATAATTATTAGGTTGTTTTTAGTACTTCTATATATAATACTAAATGTTTACTTGTTTTTAAGATACATGAAATTTAGCTATTTAGAATAGCCATTTGGTTGCATTGTACTCAGCTGTTCTAATCTCAAGTTCCGTTGATTTGCACACGGTCCTTCCGTTCTGATCTCTGTGTAGAAGCAGCTGCTTCATCCCATTCCCCGTTAATTTTATCACGCAAGATTCTGCTCGGATAGCCGCACGGATTTGCCGCTCTTCTCTCGGAAGACTGTAAGCTCTCCCTCGGGTTGAAAAAGAAAAGAAAAAAACCACCCCCACGGGAGGGGATATCCATCGAGATGGGAATTACTGAAATATGGTCTCTGATCGATCTATTGGATTATCCTTATTCTGTGAAGATGAGATTAGGACATTGACAATTGGATCTGTCTACTCTTTGATTTATTTAACCTACGAATTGTAAATAAACGGAAATCAACGAAGTTGAAACATCTTCTGTATATATTATCCATTCTGTATAATATTAATATTAATCTTCTGTATATATTGAAACAAATGGAATTAGGTAAATTTTGTGGCTTTTAATTCTACAATAAAATTTAGAATGGAATTAAAGAATTCAATTTGTCTTTCAATTTGTTTTAAATATTTAAATTTACCTAATTACATTTTTTCGTAGATTATTGAGAAATTATTTATTAATAATTTATAAATTATTTTATTGAGAAATAAAATACGCCAGCATAATATACTTAAGACATATGAATTCTGATAAAAAAAAAAACAGAGTTAATTAGTATCAAATAATAAAAAACCATGAACTACAAAACGAACTTAAAGCCTACATTTACGTAAAATATTGAGGTTTATATTTATTATTATATATTTGTAAATTATAAGATCTGCCGAATGCAATTTTAATTATTATTAAATCTGCAAATATTTAGATTCACTTCATTATTCTAATTAATATAATATAATCGAATCAAAACAAGCGCAAATTTGAAATGAATTACAAAATGTTTCATTGTTAGACTTATTTACCATCAAAGAATTAATACTGTTCTATGTAATTTTTTTGATGCACGTCTTTATGAATTTATTCGTGCAATTTCTGGAAATCTCCAAACAAATGAGGAGAAAGGGTTCGTTAATTTTTAAATTCTAAAGCATTGTAATATATCCCTGATGGAGTTTTCTTGTTATGATAACATTTCTTACACTTCCTGCTGTATGTCCTAAAAAGTAAAATCAAATCAAAAATCTATCTTTCTGATATGACTTGACCAAACAGCAACAAGAATACTACAAGACTACAAATTATCAGTTTCATACAAAACAAAATAGTCCTGGTATTGAATTCAATGCATTTCTTTTAGTTTCATGTATTGGCCTTTAACTTGAAAAGTGGATGTAAGGAAACATCGAAATTTAACAGAAACCTCTGGATACAGAAATTTCAAGCTTATCCCATAAAACCCTGCAATTTACGATGGTTTAGGTTTAAATGACTACTTGAAGACAAGTTAATGACTAATCGCTTCACTTCATAATAGAACTGGAAACATTATTCTAATTAAAATCAATATTTTTATTATATAACATCTTATATTTAAAACAAATCATTTATGTATTTCAAAATAAACCCGAAAGGATTTCCCTAAATTTCTGTGCAAATTAAAGACCTTGAATGCTTTACAGGTTCCAGCGCGTAATACGCGCTAGATAACGTTTCAAATATTGGCGTCACTTTATACGTTGAAGTAATTTTATCCAGTGGCGAGTCTCGTTTTGCTCTCGTCGAAATCGAGATTAAATGCCGTGCCGACGAAAAGGTTGGTTTTTGTAGTTTTAGTTTTGCTATGAATTCTCGACTCACCCTGCATTAAAGATATAAAAGAAAATAAAAATGATCCCGGAAGAAGGGAAAATGGCGGAAAGAGCTGTAGATGGAAATCACAAACAAAGGTCATCCGATTTCAGAACGAAGTTATCATTGTCACAGTTTTTCAAATGAATTTTTCTCACTGTTAGGCGCGCTGGTGTAGAGTTGCGACTAAAACTTACCTCCAATTAAATCAAACAGTAATTTAGGTTTTTTTCGAGCAAATACGAGTTCTTCGAGCAAGTTGGCGGTTTCTGATTTGAAATTTCTATTTCTAGCCTGTATAGCCCAGTCAAATTAGACCAAAAAAGGGCCTTCCATTAATTCGTAAAAAGCTGGAAATGATTCTGTTTCACTTTGGGCATCCCAAATAAGAGTAATATGAGTTTGCGACGGTTTCTGAGGTGAGCTAAACTTTTGAGAGCCAAAAAACCGTGAAATTTTGGCAGTTTTTTTTTTCATTTTTTGCCTTATAACATCTAAGAGGTGCATCGTACAGATAATTTCACTAATACCAAAATTAAAGAGCATGAAATTCTGCGTCGAATGATCTCCTTAAACATTAAATTTGGTTCAACGGTTTGGTCAGAATCAGTAGTCAGTAGTAGTAATTTGACTGGGCTAATAGAATCATTGGAAGAAAAGCTTTGAATGCTTTTCAAAACAGTAACACAGTGAGTCGAATAGCGGAGAGAAGCACTATATGAAAAGCTTTCGAATATAAACTTGTAGTTTTTCTTAAGTTGTCCTGCCTTAAATGAGTTATTAACTAATATCACTGTCTCAATCTTTTCCAGTTATATTAATTCTTCGGTAACAGTTTCTAAGATTCAAAAACATAAAAATAGTGTTACTGTATATCTCTATGTTACCGTCATCTATATAGAAACCTATGGGATAGTGAAATTTATGAGAATGATTTAGTGTCGACAAATATTTCATTTTGTATTTTTAATAAAAGCGAATGAAGCGACTTTTGATAATAATTGATAAAAATTGTATATATATATATAAGGGATTTTAAATCGTAATACAGATAATAGAGTACATTGTAGACTGGAATATTAGACCAACAGTGTGCTAATAGCTATAGCTACTTTTACTTGGTAAAACTGGTGGGGGTGAATTACTATTTAAAAGTAAAAATTTGCTAGGAGATTTGAATTTGTATGCATAGAAAGCTGCATCTTAGCGAAATGTTTTTTTGGGAATTTTCTGACGCGTAGAAACTATAAAGAAATTCAAAAGTACTATAATCTTTCAGAAATCCTATAATGTAGCGTATATTGGCGATCTATCACTCATACTTTATCTTTTTTTTTAATGTATATCTTCATAAATTCTTTGATGTACAATATATTCTTAAAGCTTATTACTGAAATCAGCTGATGTTTAAAATTATTAATTTCAGAAAAAATGTAGTTCTTTACTTGATTTTCTTCATTTTTAATTAAAATTTCAGTTTGTTATTAAATGAAAGCTTTTGTTAATTTTAGAAAGTAAGTACAGTAGCTCAAAAATAGAGATACGTTTTGACATAGTACTGTTAGAGACAATAAGTCGTTGTTTCAGCAGCTCGAAGACCACTGCATTTACGTTCTTGAAACCATCTAAAAAAGAAACAATCCATGATTGTTGATGTTGGCATCGTTTTTGTTAACAGTTAAATGTCGTAAACCATCTGGTGGATCCAGTTAGTTGGGTGGCTGAAGTTCTGCGCACCGAGGAGTTCCGACTTGACACTCAGTCTTTAATCTCCTGGAATCCCTCAACTGTGGGTTTATCGTGGCAGAGGTTTGTGAGCAACGACGGTGTTATTGCAGCGGTGACGACCTGGCGCTTGACAAGGATTTCTTTGCTTTGGCTTCCCACTGGGAACAACAGCGCTAGAGATTACGCAGAAAAATGATGCTCTGGTGGTTGTATCAGTGCCAACAACTGTATCTTTCAGCTAATGAATTTTGCTTCCTATGACTGTATTACCATTACTTAAGGTTCATTTCTCACCTTAGGATTTAGGTCGTGTCTTTAGTTGCATTTCAGTATTGCTTTAATTGACTTCAGTTATCATTATAGTCACGAAACAACCGTTGGTTATCTAACGTATTTTAATTAGTTAAAACTATTCAGTTAAGTAATATTTCAGTTGTATCGTGGCTTTATAGTAAGAATCATTTGTTGATAGGCTACAATTTGCGGAAATCTCATTCTCATCTTGAGATTTTACTCTTTGTAGAGTGTTGAAGCGTTTTTGTTGTTGTTTTAATAACGAATCTCTGACTTAATCTTGTTCAATACATTCTTGTTAGGTGTTTACGCAAAAGTACAGTGTAGTGACTATCTGCTTGATAACATTTGAATTAGGAAAATGCGTGTTTAATGTAGATTACAGTAAAAGTGCGAAGAGAGACGAAAAAAAAAAGTAGAGAAATGTGGAAGGGAGATGATTTATAGAACAGCTTTCGTGATTAGGTGTAATACATTGCAGTACATGCAAGGGTTCGAAGGGAGAACCGGATAAATAAATAAATAAAGTAGGGGGAGTAAAAAGTCAGACAGGAGACTGGTAATAGTCTATAAAACAGCGGGCAAATCTAGATTGTTTATACTAAACAGGATATTATAGAAATGAGCGAATATCAAACCAAATTGGTGTCGGATATAAAAATCTGATTCCCAGCAATAAAAAAAATAACATACTTCATCCTTTGATCTTTTAGATGTCGTAGAGAGAGAGAGATTACGTAATATCCACGATTGAAATGGGTTTCTTTATTTAATTGATATTTCTTCTCTCCAACTCAGATTATGATGCTCTTACTCAGGTTATGATTTTTCTTCAGTCTCATTGAGATTTTTTTTTTATTTCTTCTCTTTCTGTCAATTAAATCAATGAAAAAGTGTGTAAAATCATCTCTTATCTTCAATTCTAATTTTATTCTTTTGTCTTTTATTGATATTAATTAAAAAAAAAATAATTGTAAAATCTTTGCCATATAATAGTTTAGCCATTTTTCTGGTAATAATAAATTATCAGAAATTCAGCGTAAAAACTGATAATTATGGAAAATTGCCAAAAAAGAGAATAAAGCTAATCGCAAACAATTTATCACTTTTACCTGTTGTTTTGTGTATTTACTAGTTGATAATTGGAATAAATGACACTACTTAATATTTTATTTCTGTTTCGTGTGAGTCATCGTTTTTACTCTGTTAAAAAAAAAAGTAGTGAATGAAATTGTAGACATGAAAAAAAAAAAATTAAAAAAAAAAACTTAGAAAGTTGAGTATCTTTTGGATAACGAAGAACAAATTGTTATTTTACAGGTAGCTTCGCTGTATCTTCAAGGCCATTAAAAAGCTATTACCTGATTTTTTTTTTTCTAACCGGTGATTGTCTAGTGCTTAATTTCAATAATAAAAAAAAAACATATTGAAGGAGATGTTACATGAATTCCGCTTTTCCATATTAGTTTGAGTTCCATGGGTCATTTGTCAGCATTAGACTACTATCATTACAGCGCTTTTCTGACAATAAATAAACAATTAAATATTAAGAAAGTTTACTGTTATGTTTAGACCAGTAGACTCTCAAACGAAAATTGTGTGGATTGGTAGGGTTCCTGGACGCTTTATCTAAATGTATCGATAGTTTACTTTTTATTTAGGATAAGTAAAGCCTCGACTTGTTTGTAAAGGAGATGACAGCATCTAAAAGATTTATTTTACATAAATGGCTTAGACTTTTTTATGTAAGGATCTTACCCTATGATTATTTCGAAGAATGTTAATCTTGGTTGTAATTTCGCTAGAAATGGCTTTCATTAAGATTTAAATACTTTCGATTTTATTGGTTCATATATATATTTCAATATCATTAAATCATCACTTGAAAATGATTTCTTTCATGAAATGGAAACCTGGTCGTGTAATTGTAATTTAATTTTCTTGTAATTAAATTTTTTAAGTAAAATTATACAGGTGTGCAGGCTTCATCTTTGAATTACTACTATGTTTAGCGTACGTAAAACCTTGCAATTCTTAAATTTTTAATATTTTTATTTAAACTTTTCGCCTTTATATTAGAATTTGTTTTAATTTGTTTCTATACATTTTGAGCCAGAATCGTATTTGGATTCCGGACTCAAACATAAATTCTTCAAGATCGTTCTGAGAATCTACTGGATACCAAATTAAGAAAATTCCTAGTTTTATTTTTTTTTTTTGTAATGAAATAATTTTATAGTTAGTTTATAGTAAGTTAGTAAATGTCTATGACTTATCGTATTCTGATTTTTAACTTCCAAGGACGCTTGAGTAACTTTATTATTATTATTTTTAGGAAATAAAACAATGATTCACAATATAATGAAAAAGAAAAACACTTTGGAATATTAACTGTCAATATATTGATAAAAATATCCTTCATGTTGAAATCGTTAATCTCCACTTTGAGGAAAGCTTAGGATATAGGAAATACATTAACTTTCTCTAATGTAGAGGAAATTTTATTAAAATAAAATCCAGATTTTGTGGACATTCCATGAGACTATGGTGGCGCTTGCCCATGTAGAGGAAAGAGAATGTGGGGAGGGGCGGTAGAAAGAAAGGAGAAATTACTCTATTACACCATAGCACCAATTACATTGAGTACTGTTCTACAGGTGAGATTAAATACCTTTAAGAATTTTGTACGATTGTATCTCATGTTGAATAGATAGGTGTTTAAATTTTCTTTTAAATTGGCCAGAAAAGAGCAATCACGAATTTCCTTGGAATTTTATTCCAAATTAAAGAAGCTGAATAACTGACTGCTCTTCTTTGACAGTTGGATGGTGTTTGTGGTAGTAAAAGATTGAATCTAGTTATAAAAGGTTGGGAATTGGGTAAGTATTTAAAGTAATTGAAAGACACATTTCTGTTGATTGTTTAGTAGGTTAAAAGAGCTGACTGTAGCTAGTAGATTATATTAGGGATTATATAATAATGTAGATTATTGATTACGTTATTACACTATTATCTATTGTAGTTGGACTATAATAGAATATACTACCATAGTTATTATAGATTATAGTAGGGATTATATTATCAGAGAAATCAGGGAGAGTAAAGACGAGGGTCTTCATCGAGGAAACTAAGTACAGTGGAACCCCGCCATTCGTCCGCCTCTCTACTCGTACAACTCCTTATTCGTACAACTTTTTCAAGTAAAATTGAACTCGCCATTCGTACGCTTGCCCGCGATTCGGACAGCGTGACCTTGTTATTGGCCGCGCCATGCGGTCGCTTCAGCTCAGTCTCGTGCTAGCTTCCGTACGCTACGCATCATCCACGCAAGCTTCGTGAAACTTTGTGCAATTTTATTGTTATTTTTATTAAAAATAGTGCAGCCATGGGTCCAAAAAAGGTTACTAATTCAACCAAGCCTAAAAGGAAAGCAGGTTTACAAAGGTTTAAATAAGCAATCATCTGTGGGTCTGGAACGGATTAATTCAATTTACATTATACCTTATGTGAAAAAATGATTCGCCATTCGTACAAATCGCATTCGAACTGCTTCCTGGAACGGATTGTACGAATAGCGAGGTTCCACTGTAATGTTTTTGAACTTTAATTATTATTTTTTTTCTTGTAATTTGGAAGGGGTGCCCTATATGATTCTGTCGTAAGAAATGAATCAGTAACCAATGTAGATTTAGAAGTATTTGCCTAGAAAGAAAATACAATTTCCTAACGATGCCCAGACTTTTTGAGACTTCATAAGTAATTTGGTGGATAAGATTCCATGACAGATCTTCTTCTGAACTTCTTAATATGGAGTTGTTAGAATTGAAAGAGAATTTATTATTGGTAAATATTTTTATTTCTATAGTAAAAAAAAAACAACAACGTGTAAATCGTTTTGGTTGATTGTAAAGTAAGTGATTTGAGGATAACCAAGATTCAGGATCTGAAAGATCTGAAGATGCTCACTGAGAAGCAGTACTGGACAAGGTTCTTGACGTTTGCTACGTTTTTATTAGCCAACAGGAGGGTTCCGTCCTGAGCATAGAAAATGCATTTGGGAGTAGGTGATGTGAGAATGAGATCGTTTATAAATAAGTTAAAGAGAAGGGGAAAACGATAGATCCTTTGGGAAACCTCTCGATGTCCTGAAAAGGAAATAAACGTTAGGAGGTGAGTTGCTATTGTATTTGCGATAGATTTGAAGAAAGCCAAGGTTTAATACCGTATTGTTCTAATTTTTTTTAATTAAAATATTGATATTAATGAAGTGAAAAACTTCTAGAAAAAGTCCAGAAAAAGACCTAAGACCATCTTATTACCAGCCGTATTTTTCGTGATAAACTTCGTTAGATCAATAACACACTTTCGGTATTTTTCTCTTTGATGAAACCATGTTGTGCAGGGATATTTTTTTTTAATGGAAAAAAAAAATCATTGCACAACAACATGACTTCATCAAAGGGAAAAAATACTAAAACTACACAATTGATGTAAAAGAATTTATCACGGAGAATACGGCTCTACTAAAAGTTTACTGTGATCTAATTTTTCAAATATTTTTGAGAAAGATGTTACGACGAAGGTAGGACAGTAACAATCAGATTATTCATATCTGCTGCTTTCCATAAGGACCAACTTTAGACTGTTCGAAAGAAGAAGACAATACGCCTTCAGATATTGAGATATTAAAAATAAGATAAAGAAGGAATGCAATTTCATCCACGATCTTTTTGAGAAAGTTTGGAAAGACCTTATCAGGCCTAGAAGAATGTTTTTGAAAGTATTTTAATAGCTTGTTTCATCTCAAAAGACGAGATTGGAGATAGAAAGAAAGAAAAAGGTGTCTTGTCTTAATAGATGCGGGATTAATAGTTTTTCGAATATACTGGGGAAAGAATATTTGCAAGAAAAATATTAAGAAAATTATTTAGATTGTTATTAAAAGCCTTA
The DNA here is from genome assembly GCA_023159025.1 of Thereuonema tuberculata. Lineage (NCBI taxonomy): Eukaryota > Metazoa > Arthropoda > Chilopoda > Scutigeromorpha > Scutigeridae > Thereuonema > Thereuonema tuberculata. Next base: position 4,832,930 of record JAFIDM010012231.1, on the reverse strand, counting down.
TTTATATTTACTATGTAGTTTTGTACTAGCGACTACAGCTTATTGATTGCATATACTCCGAAGGCGACAGAGTAAAAAGAAAATATAATAGACTTGCTTATGCTTACCTGTAATACATCGAACACTAAAACTGTTTTAAGGCTTTTTAATTATTTCATAGAGGGGGTTATCCTTATAGGGAGCGGTTTTTTTTCTTCTTTTTATCCGTTCTAAGGTTAGGGAACAAGTATAACCCTGAGCAAGAATACATCAACAGAAAATCTCAGTATCGTTGTTTTCATATCAGATGAATATTGTCAGAGTTCTTATCTACCCTCAAAAAGGATAAAGTAATTAAATACAGGCTTATTACGTTACAATTGTATTAATATGATGCGATGATAGAATAGGAAAATAGCACTTTTCCTATTTATTTTTATTAATATATATGTATACATATTTCACATAGATGTTTTCATCGACTAGAATAGATTCACTAAATTGCTTGCACATTTCTATAGGTGTATAATATTTTTCTTCATTTCGTGATCCGGACTTTGACGACCGCTACATTTCGTTGGCTTCCAGAAGAAAGATATCTTGGTAAATATTTTTTCCTTTTACAGTAGCCATAGATCGAAGACCTACAACGCAGAGAAGTCGGCGGCTGTGGGTTTGCGTCATTCACGTTTTAGAAATATTAAAATGCATTTTTATTATGAAATTGTAATGGAACGGGTGTTTAATAGAATTGCTTTATTTTCATTTTATTTATATTGTACGAATATTTCCATAAACTGTTAAGCAAACACCATACAGAATACAAGGCGACTGAGGAAGAGCACTTTCTTGTAATGATTCGGAATAGATTATTTTTAATGAAATCCAATAGAAAACATTAAAACATCGGCGTTGAACCACTTTGTAAATACTTCACTTTGTAAACACTTTTTAAATTTCCTTAAAAGTAGGAAGTGAAAAGTAGAATTTTGAAGCGGAAATAATTGAATCATTCACAAGAACTCATAAAAAAACAAATTTTATAAACGATAAAATTACGTTAAAATTAGCATCATTTAATGTTTAGTTGATGCTTAGTTAATTAGAATCTCGAAATAAATCCTTTACTTACCAGATACCCTTGCCTCTGTAAATTGCCCATATATATGTTTCTTCGTTTATTGTTTCAACACTAGTTTTACTTTTAGCAAAATATTGGTTATAACATTGCTCATTTGAAGATAATGCTAGAAATGAGGTACAAGAATACTTGATTTTTAACAAGTAAAACCTAGATAATCATAGTCGCATCTAAGTTCTAAGTTGTCACATTTATGAAAAAATATTATCTTGATTTACATGAATAAGATTTGATATTAATTTTCACTTTTTATTTAGATTATCTTGAATTATGACTCATTTTTGTTTGTAGTTATTCTATAGTCATGTGTCGATTTTATAAGATTTGTGAAATCTGTCTGAAGTTGTTCTGTGAAGTTGTTTTCGATTACCATGAGCGTTTAGTAGTTTGTTCAAATTAACAAGTTATAATCAAAAATATTACTCTTAATTTTATTTTTTTTGTTAGGCATAATGATTTTCATTTAAAATTCTATATTTTTCAAGATAACTAGTCGGCTACCCGTCGCTTCGCTCCGGAAGCCTCCCTTATGTAACGGAAAACAATTTTTTATTTATTAAAAAAAACACACACACACACACACACACAAATTACATCAAGGAAACTAAAACTAAAATTTTTTAAAAGCTTTTTTTTAATTTAATTTTTGATGTCTATATTCTCTCAATCTACGACTGCTTTTAGAACCACCTTGTAAATCATATATCTATGATATATTTTTATTTTTTACAGAGATTAGAATGTAGGCCTAGTGGTCTAATGGCTAAGACGTCTAACTTCTGAGCAGTATTCTACCAAATAGAAATAGTGCATCTTTCTTTCTTTATCTTTTTTTTTTATTCCTATTGATACTTTTCAGTGGTTTTCGAGTTAGAAATAGTGATGGTTTTTGAGTTACAAATAGTGATTTTTCAGTATTCTACCTAATGAAATACTGCTTCTTATTTCTTGACTCTTTTTTTTTTTATTATTCCAAATGATACTTTTCAGTGGTTTCTGAGTTACAATAGTGTTCAGTATTCTATCTAATAGAAATACTGCTTCTTTCTTTTTTGAGTCTCTTTTTTTATTCTAAGTGGCACTTTTCAGTGGCTTTTGTGTTCCAAATATTGATGGTTTCTGAGTTACAGATAGTGATTTTTCAGTATTCTATCTAATAGAAGTATCGCTTCATTCTTTTTTGACTCTCATTTTAATTATAATTGTCACTTTTCAGTGACGTTTGAGTTACATTTATTGATGGTTTTTGAGTTGCAAATAGTGATTTTTTCGGTATTCCACCTCAAAAAAAGAGTGCTTCTCTCTTTCTTGACTCTGTTTTCTTTACTCCAACATCTGGCGTGTACACCCACATATTTTTCAATATCACATAGGATTTGGTTAAGTAAGAATATTTAAAATATTGCAACGTTTCGGCAATTATCGTTCTAATTGTCAGTTTCGAATTACAAATAAACTGACTGATATGAAATAAATAAACAATCTTGAGATTAAAAAAAAAGATTGAATACATTCCTTATTGATGGGGGAAAGGAAAGGAGATATAAGTCAAAAAACCATATGAAGAGAGTTGTAGTCCCTATGGCCTAATGGATAAGGCATCTGACTTCGGATCAGAAGGTTGCAGGTTCGATTCCTGTCGCGGATGTTTCATTGTAAAAATTATTTCTATTTTCCATTCTCTCAGAAAATTGCGCCGGACAGACACACAGACAGACAGAGAGACAGACAGACAGAGAAATAAAAGATTTTAGTAATATAGATTATAAACTGAAGTTGCTAAATAAGTTTCGAAGATTTTTAGAGATGTGATATAATAGATGTGTGTCTATAGATTATATAGTTTACGTAATTTCCATTTTAAAACGCAAGTAAAATTTTAGAGATTTTCCTTTTATTTGGATAAATTTCACTTGTTAATATTTTGCTAAACAGAGATGCTAAGAAAAAACTTGTCATTTTTTTTATATCTCTTATTGATATATTATCAAATCCATTAATTTTTTGTTTTTCACATTTTTGATGATTTTTAAAATTTTATTTAAAGTTGGGGCGGGGGGAGTGATAAGACCATCGAGCTACGATTGTTTCTGAATGGTAGTTTCTATCAAATTTTTACTACAAATTTTCTAAATTTACAAATATGTATCTCCCATCATTACAAATATTTCCTGTTCCTCTCTATTGTATTAATTTGTGTAATTTGTTATTTCATTTTCTGCAACTTTGTTTTATTTATAATAGTACTTATAATTTACCAATAATTCTCAACAGTCTTAACAATTTTTTTCTAATTTTTTATGAAAATAGTTATTTGTTTTAATATAATTGCCAACTCAATTTTTTTTCTTGCATTCTTTAAGATATAATTTATTTGTTTTGTTATTTTTATACTTGAGACGTAAACTATTTTTTTTCTTTTAAATATTTAAAATAATGTATCCGTCATCCATTTATTTTTAAATTCATATAAATTTTTTTCTTTGTAAAAAGTACTTAATTATCTATAGGATTATTAATATTTTCTACAGTTTTTTAGTTTTTTTTACGTATATGAATGGATTTCATCAGTAAGTTATACTTTTTTTAGGGTATACCGTACTTTGTTATTCCGGCTCCGATCCCGTTTATATAATTTAATTCTATAAGAAATTTGTGTTATTTTTGGGCTGTTTTCTTTATTTTTTTCTTGTTAATTTACAAGAGAGATTTTTCAAAAGTAATTAAATTAATTTTTTTGTTTTCTACAATATGAGGATTTTTATAGTTTATTTTGTATCTACCACCTTTTTTTGTGGTGGCGTAAATTCTGTATCTGATTGAAATTTGGTCTATTAAATAATTCCGATTTACCTGTGCTGAAATGAAGTTCGGCAAGAATAGTAACATTCAATGCAGGAAATTCTAATAAATATGCATCGTAAATCGATATATGATAATACATCGTAAATAAACAGTTTCTCATATAGGCCCGAGTATCGAGACCTGGTTGTGTACTGATGACTGCTCCTGGCTGATGATTATCGTGAAACAGCTGTACTAGGATGGCATTTAGTATACAATTTGGTCTCACCCTTTATTTGAGGGGGCTAGAATCAAAGGCAGCTAAATCCATTTTAATTATTCAATACATTTTAATTATTTAATAAAAGAATAACCTGTCATTATAGGCGTTCAGTGTGCTATCTATTGAGTTCTAATTCCTACTCTAAGTATTTTGAAGATTTCTTCATATAACGTTACCACCCTACAAAAAAATAAAATTTTTGTAAAATTTCAAAACATGGATTTAGCTGCCTTTGATTCTAGCCCTCTCATTTGACATTATTTATGTTTGTTTGTTTTGTTTCCATTCATTTCAATAAATCTCAGTAGTAATAGAGTAAACATTTAATTCTTCATGAGATTTACCTTGTTTTCCCCTCTGTTTTAGTGAATATTTAACTTATCTTCTGTATGAATTTGTATTATTTTGAATAATAACACGAATTCATTCAGTATTCGTATTATAATGTAATATGAATTGTAATATAACATTCGTATTATATTCGTCTTATAACATATTTTTCTAATAAATATTTTCTGATTTTTTCTTAATCCAAATGAAATACATCTTCGTTGTTTTTCTGACTATTTGCTTTTATTTTCCAAAAGAGTTCTTTTCTTTTGAGAACAAGATTCTCATTTGTAAGATCTTCTTGTCATCATTATTTTTGTAGATTTCATTCATGTGCTAATATTTAATTTCTTCTTCATACTTTATAGGTTTTGTCTTTTGAGTCACAAATAATTATTAGTCTTGGTTTCTTTTTAAACGATGGGTATCTGTGATCATTATTCTTCCATTCAGTAATTTTGCCAATTTCTCGATGATTTTAGTAATGATTTCATCCTGTATTTCGAGTCCATTTATTTCAAGGTTGCTTTTTCTTTTCTAATTTTCCTATTGGTAAAGTTGTACTTTTAGGTGTGGTTTATTTTTTTCCTTATTTTGCAAATTTTCTTTTTTTTTTTCTTTATTTCAAATTATTCCGTTTTTGTTTGTTTTGTTGTTGTTGTTTTCCGTTATCTCTTGGTACTGTTGATTTATAAAGTTTAATTCTTTCTTTAATTTCATTCATATCTTCTTTATTCTTTTTATTTCTGATAAAATGATATTAGCCATATTCATTGTGTAGGTGGAATCGGCATCGTCCATTTTCATAGATAGGGGGTGTATTTCTTTCTGTGTCTCTTTCAGTGAAGACTAGCTTGTTGGTGGCTCAGGATTAGAATCTTGTGTGATTTTTGTTCTTGTGTTGTTATATTTCTACCGATGATGCATCTCCATTGTTTATTCATCTCTATCTTAAATACCTCCACGCTTTTAGTGATACTCCCTGTCCACAGCCGTAGCAGCGTATTTTTTTCGTTTTTATTATCTGTTACATTTTTTGGCAGTTTATCTTTAATTTTGCATAGTCAATCGTTCTGCTTCATTTATCGTTGTACGTAAAAAATTTTAAATATCACAGTTTTTGTGAACTCACAAAGCATGAACCTTGTTTTCACGCAAACCCTTTTTTCCGGTCAATCATTAAGTTTTTTTAAAACTAAAACTTTTCTTTTTTTGATAAAACTACTGTTGATTTACAATAATATTAACTACAGTTTAGTTAAAAAGGACTTTTTTAGTTTGTGATTTTTAGAACTTTATTCACTTTATTAATTTTTTTTTTTTTTAATAATAGAAAATCTTTCTTTTGTAGCTTTATTTGGATAATCCTAATTTGCTCACTTAAAACCCATGCAACCCAGAAAAGATTAATAGACACCTTAAAAAATACATGCTATAGTCACATTCATCAAAGGATTTTGTCAGAATAATAATTGTTACATTAATGTAGAAATGTAATTAACAAACATAGCAGAAACATTTGATAAAGATGGATTATTTGTCGTTAAAAA
>JAFIDM010012231.1:4799793-4826853 GCA_023159025.1 Thereuonema tuberculata | reverse complement strand
TATTCTGTTTTAAACTGCGTTTACAGGTCTAATGTTGAGTGCGGTTAATTTGTAACCCCATTTAAAGAACAAAAGAGGAGACGTAAAATTAATATGAGTTGCTTCTAAGTAACTTCTGATGTCTTCAGAATTATTTGATAAACAATTCATTAGAGAAAATTCCATGAAAAAGATTTCAGAAAATCCCAGAATTCAACTGAAAAAAACTTCAAAAGCTTTTTTTAAACTGATCAATCGGAGGGGGGGGGGGAGCCTCTGTCCGTTTTCTTTGATTCACTTAAAGCTATCTCGATGAGTAGAATTCTAATACTTTTTTGTGTAAATGCGCGAAAATATTTCAGAATTTTCGTGAGTTGTCAATTTCAAATAAAGATCAAATAATAATAATAATAAAAAAAAAACCTGCCGATTTAAAATTACGCTAGGTATACTAGGTATATTCATCAATTAGTGGATGATCATTAACATTTGGTTAGAAAAATCCACATCCTTACATTGAGCTTCGAAATCAAAAGAAAAGGAGCAGTTTTTTTAAGGGCAGCTAAATTATTTTATTTGTGAGGAACTTTCAAAATATAGGTTTCATAACTTAAATCCCATCAAATCAAAGAACATTACTTAGACTGTACTTTCTTGACTTCCAATCTAAGACTATTGAAGAAGTTAATTACTAATTAGTCTACTGGACCAAATTCGTTTTATTTACAAATTTTCAAACAACACCAAATCAATTGAATTCCTATTTAAAGATTGCAGGTAAATAAGAATGATTGTTTTCCAAATTCGTAAAAGTCAGAATTTTTTTTTTTTTTGAAAGATCAGGAGTAGAAAAAAAAATCATGACACGTTTTGAATTGGAAAATAACTGAGAACAGTGCGAAGTTTTAATAAAATCAGTGCAGCTCTTTTTTTTCTGTGAATGGAATTTAGTTTTTCAGTGGTATTAATTTCGTTAGTGTAATATTTTAATAAATAATAGAATAGCGAAATGAAAGGGTTAATCATTTTTATATTAATGATATAAATGAAAGGTTGTATTTTTCGAATGATATGTATAAGTAAATGTGTGTGGAAATTGTGTCTGATACAATGAATTTTACGACGACGATAACTCAAAGAAATTAAGTATCAAATTACATAAAACTTCGTAGTTAAGAGTTTAATCTTAATGTTGTAGATTTTGATATTTAATCCTTTTATGGAAACTTTACGTAAGAACACTAGTAACTTAAAGAATAATGCATTGATTGACATCAAACCTTATATCAAAAAATTTAGTGTTATTCCATTGAAATTCAGTCACTTGTAAAACTGCTAATTAAGGAAAATATTCATATGAAAGTACTATATAGCTGGCTTAATAACATTTGTTATAGCTAACAAAGATTCAAAATTATTAAAAATTAATAATTACTTTATTTGTAAAAATATAATTTTTTTAATCGTTATAAAATTTAAAACTTAAATTTCTTCTAAATTCTGACATTTCTTTTTCTTCCCGTCCCACAACAAATTGTAATAAATAAATAAATAAAATGGAAAATACGTGATTATTTTATTTCAGCAAGTGGACTTACTCGAGAAACTATCTGCAGTAATAAGAAATATTGTTAACTCGTGTATTGTACAGATTTTTCCTAGTCATAACCGCAGTATTATTGATTGCGCAGTGCGTAGATATTTCCCGATGAGTCACCATCTTCGCAGAAGCCAAGCTTGTACGCGTATCAGCATCGGAGCCAATTTTATGATAATAGTAAAAGCTGACGATGGTAAAGAGTTTCCAAAGCCAAGTTCTTTTAACACTCTATTCCTATCCTTTATAGATATATTTATTCAAGGTCAAAATTTTTCACTTTTGTTGGTTTTATGTCCCTTATAAGAAATACGAATTTTAAAACAGTGATGATAAACATGTTCGCAGATTTTTATATCATAATGTTTCTCAAAAAAGGAACAACATAATAATAAAATGCAAAATGTCGGCAGTTCTTGTTCTCGAAGACAGTAGTTTCTACTTTAATTTTCTTTCATAAGCTTAAACCTTTTTGTTTTGACTTTAATATCAAATTAAACTCTGATAAATAACCCAAAATTTCATTGAAAACAACATCTGTTCGGAAAAAAAAACGTTATTCGTTGACCATAATGTTAAATTGTCTGATAGTTCTTTTGGGATTTGGAGACATACTTTTCTAAAGTTTGTTTATTTGTTTAGCTTGTGTTGTTTTTACTTAACTTTTCTTGTAATGAAAGATAATTTATATAACAATATCGTAGATCAATACAATGATGAATTAGCATCGTAATCTACTTGTCATATGCTGAGAAGAAATATTATTGAACCTGAGAAGTTCATAGTATTGAGAAGAAGGATTGTGTGATTTGTGATGGCTTCTTGCTTGGTTTATTCAATGGAACTGAAGCTCATTCCGAGCTTGCTTTAATACTTTAATGTACATGTGTACACTGCCATGTGCTTCATTTAAAGGAAAACTAGGACGAAGGATAAAGGAAGTCAATTTTATCAAAACTATTCTTGAACTTATTCAAGTCGTTTCACAATTGCGTCAGGACTTTTTCAATGTATCTCATTCTATAAACTTTCAACAATACGTACGGAATTAAGAACAATCTTGCCTTGCCCCTGATAGTTATATATTAAAAAAAGAAGAAAAAAACCCAACAACACTTATTTGAATAGTCCTGTTTGGTTGAAAGCGGATATTATTTTATTCTAGAATATTTTAAACGAACAAATGATTGTATTTCATGATACTAAAACTGTCCGAATGTTACAAATGATACATAGTTTTGAGTTTAAATTTAACTCAAAGTTAAAATTTGAGCTTTACAATGTAATGAGTGTTTACTTTTAGATTAGAAGATTTATATTTTTGATTTCTAAGGTAATCTAAGTGAGTGAGTAATTGTGATGATTGCGAATTTAAGGATCAGCATCTTCTTTTGTTTTGTTTTTTAACTTTGTTTCTTAATAAATACAGAAATCAATGAGATTCTATATAATTTCGGCTTCCGAGGTTATGTAGTTTTTGAGCTATCTTGATGAAATGAATGAACAAATGAATGGGAAAACATTCGTATTTTGACTTGAAAATGGCATTTAAAAAAACCTTTCTTTTTAAATAATTCTTTTTTTTCCTTCGATGTAGATTAAGGAACGTCACTGAAGCTATAGTTAGAATTCCAAACGTTAACTACTCAGTTGATTTATTTATTTATTTTTTTTAGATGAATTCAACGGTTTTTTTTTCCAAAAACGTCCTAGTATTGAGGTACTTTTATTTGAATAAATCGTATTATTTGGGAATAAAAAGGATTATGCACGGAATCACTTTGTCACAGACGGATGTAGGATCAGTCTCTGTATCATTAAGTTGAGTTTCTACTCAACTTCGAATATTAAGTTTGACAGAAATAATTCGTGCCTCCGTTTCTCCATCCACTTCTAGACTGGCTGTAAATTATATTTTCATGATAATTTTTACAAAATTACTTTGGAGGAAAAGTTGTTAGGCCCGTACACCTCTGAAAGGATTCGAATTTCTGAGTAGATTAGGTTAAGGAGAGTGCCAAATTGGAATTAGCAGCGCGCGCGCTCCTGCATTTTTGGCCTCGTGTCAGAAATCAGAACAGAATGAGAGAGATGAGTGAGTCATTTGGGGAAAATTGGTTGCATAAGAAGACTCCATTACAGAGGAAAGAGAGGAGAGTCCTTAAATACACACCTACACATCACGCTGTAATCAGAAACTTTCTTTTCAATTAAATAGTTAAGTTTTAACGAAATATTACAGCTTATAATCCCCTTTTATACTCGTGAATCAAGCAATGACATTGATGAATGCTTTCTTATTGTTAGATCTCACCGTAACAATGAATCTTAATTATCATTATTCATTGCTGATGCAACTTAATAGAAAATAGTTTAGCCAACTAACAACGACCCAAAGAAATCTGAAGCGGATGTGTTCTAGCAAGGGAATGTAGTTAGCAAAACAAACTGGCAGTGAATTACAATACCATTGGCTGAGTAACCAAGGAAATATAAGTTTATTTTTTACATTTTTTAAAGAAACAACGATACAGGTGATTAAAAATTAAGTCTGCTTTTCAAGAATTTTTCTGTTGCATTTGTCGATCGAATTATTGGTGATTGTGATTGATTCGGCAATTCTGTGAAATTGGAAAAACCGTTATCTCTTTGAATTTAAATATTTTATATAAAATAAAAAAAAAATAGTGAGAAATCATTAAAATAGTAACAGTGAATTGTCATCTCAAGTCAAAACGAAAACTAAACAACAAAATGTTATCTCAATTAATGTAATTCTTTCTTACTCAACTTCATCCGTTATCTCTTTTTTGGAGATGGGTTCAATTTCTTATCTCCATCTATAAACTGAGTTTATTTATAAGGAGAATCAAAGAAGTGTGTGACTAAGACTTAAGTTCCCCTTTTAAGAAATTTTTATTGCGTATTGTTATTATTATCATCCTCAGTAAGTAGTTAAACACAAGTAATTAATTAGTTTAGAATCTCATTTCAGATTCTAAACTAATTAATTACTTAATAAATACAAACTCATGATAATATTCCTCCACAAATCTTCTTTACTCCATAATAACAATATTGCGAATAACCTGACCGGTTATTCTTCATCAGGTCGAAAAAAAATTATTTCTTTCCTTGAACTAAAGTAAACAAACATGAACAATACAAATTTCAAATGACAATTGAGAAATGTTAAATGTTCTACACACTTAGATCCAAATAATAGACATGATATAGTACACTTTTATAATATAAACTAATTATTAAATGACAAATAAGAAGACAAACAATCAAGAGATGTTACAATTGTTTAAACAATCAATAGATGTTGTAGCTTTTTTAAGTTTTTCTTGTTTAAATATTTTTTAAAAATCCTGAGTGATATACCAGTATCTTTCAAAGTTTTGTCCTTATTAAAGCATTTATTTGAATTTCTAAAGCATGATTCAATAAGCAATCAATCTAATTCATTATTGCACTTGTAAATTACTTTCGCAATGAGGTCCGGGCTATGATTGAATTTTAGTGCATGATATGCCCAATCCGACAAATTTGGTTGTTTATTCTGAAAGCTCTAATAAGCGCTCTTTCAATGGTGGGGTTATTCGAAATATTGTTATTATGGAGTAAAGAAGATTTATGGAGAAATATTATCATGAGTTTGTATTTATTATCGTAACGGATAAGTATATATTTAATGAATGAATTAATTGTTTTTAACTACTTACTGAGAATGACTTGTTCGAGGTATCATTTAAAGACGCATTATTGATCATATCCTAATTCAAAGGATCTTAATTCTAGATCCCATCAAAGAAGTCCATCATCTAACCTCATTTCAGGTCCAAGACTTTAAGGAATATCTTTACGTTCGACCAAACAAATACGCACCAAAATTCCGGGGATGATCATTTTCTGACCTCTGAATACACTAGTGATAATCGTTTTTCTGTAAACCTCTGCAGTTGTTCACTAGAGTTCTCTGTTCCGTCAAACTTCGAACCCTTGCTTGCTTGCTGCTACGCCAGGCGAGATTGTGCAGTTGCTTGTATCGCATTAGTTAAGGTTTATGTAGTGAAACGAAAAATGGTTCGAACGTATTGATCAATCCAGCTAATGTTGAGATATCCTTAGGACGAAAAGTCGCTTTGAAGATGGTATTGATCTGAAGGACGAGTCATTCGCATATTTTCTTTGATCTTATTGCTTTGATCATTTTATTTAAGGATCCTCATATGCATTATCCTTAGCATAGTTGCACACTTTCCTCGTTCTAAAGAAAACTGACCATCAGTAATGAAGTCAGAGAGGTCACACTCTCCTATGTATAGATTTGCATGCAGATCCTATTCTTCAAGCTTCGCGTGTCCCTTGTGCTCAGAGACCTCTAGTAAACAAGTGCAGAGGTTTACAGAAATGATCACCAGCGAATTCAGAGGTCAGAAATGATCTCCTCTGAATTTTGGTGAATATTTGTTTGTTCGAACCCTTCTTGTAAGTTCGAAGCAAGTACTAAAACCATTTCAGTGATAGAACTGTTGATGGAAATGATGACAAAAGCAAATCATACGATTAAAAAACTTCAACGATGAAAAAGACTTTAGTCGTGTGATTTGGATATTAGTAAAGGTATGTTAGCGATTTCATATCTGATACGAGGAATACTTCTGTCATTTTCTTAGTAAATTTTTATTTTCTTCTTTGCTTCTTGGAGACACAATATTGTGTTGCTGAATTGAAAGTGCATTAAATCTGTATTTATTGCTGTGGATGTGCTAATAATCTCTAATTAACATGACTTTTAATAAGATTTATGTAGGGTAAATCAGTTATACTAATGTATTTAGAAAAATAAATTGTCCATTCGCCTACTATTTAATTATGTTTTGACGAGATATCAGTAAATGCGATCTGACAAAACTTTTAATATTTTCTTCAGGATAAAATGTAAGCAGAAAAATACTCGTTGGAGAAGGATTTTTCGAAACTCTGTTGAGATGGATATTAATTGAAATGGATTCAACGACTTTAATAAAAGAAAGAAAATAAAGAAATTTTAAGAAATAAAGAGTTTAAGGGAAGGAGGATTTAAGTTCTTTCCAATTTCTTTGTTTAAAGTTCTATTAATTATTAATAATTTCTAACAGAATAATAAAGAAAGTTAGCTAATTAATTAACTATGTTAATATTCTGTAATCTTTGTAATTCTGGGATGATTTACACACTTTCATTAACACCTCCGATCTCTTACTGTTATCGAATGTAAGTTTGTTTTTGTTAGTATTCGAAAATGACATCAGAATCTTTTAATTTAAATTTTACTGCAAGAAGATTGTAATAATTCTAGGTTTGATGAAGGATTAAATCTGCTTTGTTTGTGATCCCTAAATTTCATTTTGAAAATCAACGATTTCTGTTAAACATAGATTAGGAAAAATGTCTCCCATTAGGATCTTAGGAAACAGTTAAAAGAATTTAATTTAAAACTCTTTTTTAGTGACTCTGTAGTGTTTTTCGTTGCTTTCATTTTCATGAGGAAAATTTGCGCTAAACTTAGCGACGTCTTATTTTAATAAATAAGAAGGATAATGAAGGGGCGACAGATGGACCCCGTCATCCATTAGCCAGTTGTGGCATTTGATGAGGCTCAAGACCTAACGGAATCCTTAACGACCAAAGGGTAATGATGATCTCTTCTTAATGTGGGCGCGAAGACGCGAAATAAAAGGTAATTATGACGTAAAAAACCCCAGAAACCGACTACAAAGCAACTGCTGTCGTCAGCTATAAATTTGTCAGTTCTTATTTAACTGTAAATATTTCTGTTTGTTTTGCATTGAAATGACTTGGTCGTCCCATTGTTTCCAATGCTTTCAATTAAACTAGTTGTCTCCAGATAATTTATTGAAATTAAACATCATTAAGAGGCGGAAATACTTGAATTTTAAAGAAACCAAGTGCTTTTAAGAAGAGTTTCTTTGAAATATCTTCCCATCTGTTTATTAAAGAGGATCATCCATTGATGCCACAGATCTTGAACCCTTACTTTTTAAATATTTTTTAACAGAAAGGAAGAAAGCGACTTGACTTTAACAAATTCAAGAGAAGAACACAGACCACTCAGAATGGTCGTACATGTTTATTTTATCTACAATCAACATTAAGAGTGAATGTTAATAACAAAACAGCAATAAAATAATAATAATAAAAAAATAATAATTTGTATTGACATAAAAACATGAATTGGTATTGTTGAGCGTACGTAATCCTTTTAAGGAGTTTATTTAATCTTTTCTGTTTTAAAATAAGAGTTTATTTATATTTTAACCTTAAAATTTAATCTACAAGGTGGTTATAATTAAAGTTGGCCTATTTAGAGCGTCCTGCATCTGCAACCAATAATCTGAGAGACAAAAGTTGTACACATACTCTTCAAAGGATGCGCTCAACGATTCTGCAAAAAAAAAAAAAAAAGGTACAAAATCGGTCGCTAGAGGGCGCTTTTTCCTGCAACAATGAAGATAATTGTAGAAAAACATTAAACATGCAATGCTGTAACAACAGGATACGGTTTTAATTGTGACTTTTAGGGTTATTTTTATTGTAAAAGTGGTCCAAATGTCATCACAATTATATAGGGTTTATCTTTATGCAAAGAGAAAACAATCTGATTTGCATGCACACCAGGAACGCAGCCGACATAGGGCTATAAATAACCGGTGTGAACTGAGAATGTATTATTAGCAACAGCCGCGATGACGATGACTTTACAAGAACGTTCGTTAATGGTCAAGTTTTATTACGAAAGTCATGGAAATGCTGTAGCTGCGATTCGTGGATTTCGTCGGGCTAAAAAAGTAGGCCGTGGACCGATGTCATCCCAAGGTGTGAGGGTTTGTGGGTTCACATCCAACTTTATCCTGGGTCCTTATTTTTTTGAAGAAATTACTGCTCCGTGACATGTTCCGTAACTGCGGCTAGATATTGTGAGATGCTCCAGAACTTTGTGATACCCTAATTGCAGGAAAGACAGTGTCTTGATTCAACCTCTTTTACGCAAGATGGTGCACCACTTCATATTGGAAGGTGCGTGCAAACTTGTTGCGTTAACACTTTACCAATGATGGAGTCATTAGTCGCATGTTCCCTACTGCCTGGCCACCACGTTCTCCTGATCTAACTCCATGCGATTTTTGGTTGTGAGGATACCTAAAGGATGTGTTGTATATCCTGGAGGAATTTCAACATTAGCAGAACTAAAAGACAGTATCAGCAGGCTACATGTGCGAACTATAACGAGTGATCACCTACGGTCAGCGGTTGAGCATATACTTCATCGTCTGCAAATGACACACATTTGTCAGGGGAACATATTGAGCAAAATCACATGACTCGTTCAAACGTCTGATACTGTTTGTGTGAAATAAATGTGTTTTTGAACATTTTGTTTTCGTTTTCCGTTCATATAGCTGTAAAAGTGCCCTCTAGCGACCAATTTTGTAACTTTTTTTTTTTTTTTGCAGAATCGTTGAGCGCATCCTTTGAATAGCGTGTACAACTTTTGGTGTCTTTCCGACTATTGGTTGCAGCTGCAGGATGCTCTAAATAGACCAACTTTAATTTTAACCACCTTGTACTTTCACGTATACATGTCATTCGATGGATGTGTTCTCAGGCAAACGTACCATTCACCATTTGTCTCTTATTATGAAATTTTTAAGTTTTCAATGTTGGAGAGATACATGAAACATTGCTTAGGACTTCAATTTTCCTTCGTATATTCAAAAGGTGATGCTTTTTTGCGCTTTTACGGTTTTTACGACTTTAAAAAAAAAATCAGTCAGTGGAATCTTCTAATCGGTTAATAAAAACTAGATTAGTGACTTTGACAGTTGTGTTTTATTTTCTGAGTTACGTCTCACAATTATCAAATCTTTGTTTGATCTTCATCCTGCAGAGGTTCGTACTCTATCGCCAGAGGTAATAGAGCCAATTTAGTGTCACACGGAAGAATATTTAAACCAAATTTAAAGCTTTAAAATTTACTTTTTTGTTTTATTTTGTAAACAACCTCAGTAACAGTGTATTCATCATTAAATGCTAACAATCGAATCACAACCTAAATTTTTGGAGGGATATTGGAAGTCAAAGTCCATTGCCTTTTAAATATACAATAGGGCCCCCCCGTATCCGCGGTTCTAAGACCTATACACAACGTGCTATTCGTATAACGTGTACGTACTTACGGTAAAGGTTAAGTGATAAATAACGCACACTAAGACATTACCAACATTAAATAAAGTAATAATAAATTGTATTTTTTTTCTGTTTCAATCATATCCAGAATTTTCACTTTCTCACTACTGGAAGGACATCACGTTTCTCTTAGGTTTCGAAGCACAACCAGCCTCACTATTACGCTTTGGGGGCCATTATTACGGTAACTAAGGGCATTCTGAATCCAAACACTAATATGGACAGCGAGAACTTTGGGAAGCAGAATAGAGACAAGTTCTGCAGGGAAGCGTTGATTCAGGGACATTGGAAGAAGAAACAAAAAAAAATGTATTCTTTATTATTTCAACAGAATCATATCAGGATCGAAAAGATTCCTTAATGTTTCTTCAGAATCTGTTTTATTGAAGGCTGAAAATAAAGTAAATGAAATCCCTCATTGAGGATTTGGGTTTTTAATTCCTAAACTGTTTGAACTACATAAATAAATAAACATTTATTTGGACTTATTAAGTTTATTTTAATTTTATCATAAACGTGTCTATCAAGAATTATGGTAATTTCAATCTGATACGGGATGAATGTCTAGGCGGAAGGATACGTTATATCATTTCATAAGTGGTCTGAAGAAACTTGAGGAGATAAAATATGATTACATTAAGGATAACTGTACAGATTGTCAAGAAAGTTAAACAATATTATCTTCGTTATAAATACTACAAAACAAATTTTACGTATTTAAAATTTTTACGATTATCATGCATTATACCGAAACAACAAAATATAAATCAAAATAGACAAAATTGAAATTATTATTTATTTAAATAGTTAGATTTTTATTTTCCAACTAGAAAATTGGCTGTACAGGAGCCAGTTTTTAATTGTATTGTTATATTGCCTTTGATTAATTGTTTGTCAAGAGTTCTCTTACAATTTTTAAAACAAAATGGATGAGAAACAGTAAATTAATTTTAACGAAAAAATAAAAATTTATCAGTTTCAACTCATTTTATTGCATTGATTAAACTTTCTCATTGATCTCACTTTTATACAAATATTTTGTATGTATATACGCATCTCAGGCAACAACGCAATCAGATTTTCTCATGTAACGCTGAACATGTCTTGATGAAGGCTCAAGGAACCAAGCCGAAATATTGAATGAACCTAACTCAAATCCCTCATAGAAAAATCCCTCATAGAAGAGTTTATCCAATGAAATTCTAATGATTCTATTTCTAATTTAATTGTATTGTTTTTTAATAATTTTCATATTCAATGCTGTTATTTTTTTCCCTTAAGAGATCTATCAATATATAATTTTGAAATTAAATATTCATATTTATGTATTTAATATGGTGATGACTCTTCAGGTAAACAGTAGATTTCAGATTTTGATATTTCTCATTTTCTGATTTTTATACCAATTTGTATTTGCGAAAGCGTCCAAGTAAATTTAGGAATTCTAATTTTTTTGAACATATTCTTTGTCAGCTGTTGTAATAACATTGGAACTGCTGTTTAAATAAATGCTTAACTATCTAATGTATCAAAAGTTTCTGTTAGCACCAAAAGATGCTCTTCAATATCAGATATTCTTATGTCGAATAGTAAATCCATAGTATGTCCATAGTAAATCATCATTAGTTGACTATCCATTGACGAATGCTTTCTTTATTTTAGGTTGTCACAAGAATTAATAATGCTAAGTAAATAATAGATGATGTAATAATAGTTAATAGTTAAATAATAATAATTAGTTCCATTTGAAACATTCTGGAATAGTTAATAATAATAATAAAGTTAAAGGTTAAAGTCGGGTACTATCAAGAAAGAAACTGAAGGATTAATTTTTGCTGCACAAGAACAAGCATTACAGACAAATTTAATGAAAGCAAAAATCCAGAAAACCAGTGATAACCCAAACTGCCGACTATGCCAAGAAAAACTTGAAACTGTTTCGCATTTAATCTGTGAATGCAGCAAAATCGCACAAACGGACTATAAAAGATAGGGTCGCCATATTAATACACTGGGCATTATGCAAAAAATATGACTCGCCAGCATCTAAAAATTCATGGGAACATCATGTTGAAAAAGTTTTAGAAAATGAGGACGCCAAAATCTTGTGGGATTTTAGAATTCAAACTGATAGACATCTGGATCATAATACGCCAGATATAACAGTATTAACAAATAGAACTATTTTCATAATTGATATTGCAATCCCTGGAGATGCAAGAATTTTAGATAAAGAACACGTAAAAATTATAAAATACAGGGATTTGGCAATTGAAACACACGACAGTGATCCCCATCATCATTGGGGCACTTGGAACAATCTCAAAAAATTTTACCAAGTATTTGAACCAATTGCAGTTGTCTGAAATAACAACATCAGAACTACAGAAAACAGCGCTGCTTGGAACATCATATAAATTGTGCAGATACCTGGTGGATACTTAGGTTTCTGGCTGAAACTTGTATCAACTGAAGGCTCCAGTCAGCGAATTTTTGACTGTGTTTCAAAATGTGTATAATAATAATAATAATAATAAACTTGTTGTTATATGTATTCTTTTTTATAAATTAATCCTTCCTAAGCTTAGCGATTGCTAGCGGGGATTAAATTCTGCCCCTTTTTATTCTTAATTTATATATTGTTGTTTTTTAATATGAAGGATCATTATTTTGTTGACTCTTGTTTTCTTTATATGTTTATTGGGATCACTGACTGACAGATACTTGGCGAATCCAGCTGATGAAGGGTAGGAACCCTGAAACAGCTGTTCTGGATTCCCTGTATCGAAAAATCTAAAAACAGATCAATGATTCCTTATTCATGTGCGAGTATGCTTTATATTGTATTGTCAATAATAATGCCTAGTATTTTTATTAGATCTACTATATTGTTCGATGTCTAAATATAGTTCGATGATTTTTGAATGCATTTCGATAATCATTCAGTACTTTAAGCAATTTCTTAGGAGAAACACTGTTTTCTTGAACATTTTTCAAAGGTTACTTTTGACCAGGCGAAAGAATGTCTTCATCCTGAGGTTTAACCATCATCTTCCTGCAATCGTTTGTCGCCTTTTCTTCCGTTGGGATCCCTTAGAAGAAGAAGCAGTGGTCTGATTCAATCAGGAAGTCAGAGCCTAATAAATTGCCAAGAAAGTAGTTGTCCTTTGGTGAGTTTGGCTGCGTTCCAACCACCCACCCACCCACCGGACATCCAACCAATGACTCCTTTGATTTTTTTCCCTTTGCAATCGTTTAATATCACATCGATTTTATATCGC
This sequence comes from Thereuonema tuberculata, assembly GCA_023159025.1. Taxonomy (NCBI): domain Eukaryota; kingdom Metazoa; phylum Arthropoda; class Chilopoda; order Scutigeromorpha; family Scutigeridae; genus Thereuonema; species Thereuonema tuberculata. The sequence goes on along the minus strand of JAFIDM010012231.1, from coordinate 4,813,740 downwards.
GTGTTTCCTAAACATATTTTATCTTTATTTCGTGGGCAAAAGTTTAAAAAAAAAAAAAAATCGATTGCTTTATTTTCTGATCAATTTGTCATGTGGTTTTGTGGGAATGGAACTGAAACGCGTGGGATATTTGCAAAATAATTATTCACAGAACAAACACAGCTACTACATAGGCCGTTCAGTAATCCGTGTATATTTATTAGATTGATGTTGTTCACTGTAGAAACTTCGTTTCTGTCGTTTATTTGGTTCTTAATTTCCAGGCTTGATTAGATTACAATTTTTTTTTTCTTTTCTTTTTTTGTTTTGTTGCAGAAGTAATTGGATTCTAGTTTTTTTTTCCCAATTTTTTTTTCCATTTTTTTTTTTTTTCAAATGAAAAACGATGTATGAACAGCTAAAGAGTCGACAAACAAAAACATAATACCTACAGGGTATTCCTTGTACAAAAATTCCCTGTACAAACATTAAAGGTAGGTCAGGAATACAAAAATAGATCGTATTCATAGTGGTACGTATGTCCGCAAATGTCACCCGAATACGCTAGAAGGTACACTAAGGTTCAGAAATAAAAGACAACAATTAAGATAGAAAACATGTTTATTAGCCCTATGTTTACAATATGACACTAATGTGTACACTTACAGGTTCACAGTAGGTATTCAAAGTTCTTCCACAACAATAATACACGCCTCACAACATTGATGCATAGATTGCCGAACAAGTGCAAAAATGCGAGGATTTTCGCTGAAACATCCACCTGCCACAGCGACTGTTGCTGTCAATTTTCTTACTATTGGTGAAATTCGTATTTATTGCCAATCTTAAAAAAATTATCAAATAAATAAAAATGATTCACAAGCCTATAGGAAATAAATTTAAAATATTCATAGTTGATGAATTAAAGTTTTGATTATATTTCTAAAAGACTGATGCCATGTATATAATTGTAGGATAATAAACCACTTAAGAATAGGCGGGGCTTCGTAGTTACAAATATCCCACCAGGCTACTGCTTGGCGTGTGGGATAAACAAAGCCATGTGCTTCGTTTTAACCCGTGTAGATATAGAGGGTGAACTAAAAGATTTGATTTGGATGAAACGATTATAAGCCTTTCTAAATGTTCATATTGGATGTGGAGTTGATTATAGCCTATTAAAGAAGACGACAGCAATATATTATCAACGAAAGATATAATTTAATGGCCCACTTGAGAAAAGGCGGGGCTTCATAGTTACAAAATATCACACCAGGCTACTGCTTGGCTAGTGGGATAAACAAAGCCGTGTGCTTTGTTTTAGCTCGTGTCGATATAGAGGAAATATTATATTAAAGAAGGATATTCCGAGCGTTTTACAGAATTCTTACAATAAGGAACTGCACAGTTCGGAACCATTCCGTCTTGAAATATCAAAAATCGACGATTTTTTGAGCAATTCACACTAAATTATATGTTTATCCCACATGATCCCACATTACACGTCACACGTGATGTCAATAGGGGCGTAAACCTCAAGGGGTCCATTACTGCATTTAAATTTTGATGTCTTAAGACTATGCACCGATATGTAGTTCGGCAATGCGATATTTATGTCTTTGACATAATTTTGTTTCTAATGGCGACTCGTCCCTCCAATAAATACGATTGTCCTATACATTCTTTTAATTAGTTCACAGTAATGAAAATTCATTTGTTACGGTCATCTAACAAAAAGAAAACATATATCAGGGTCATTGTTAACAACTGACAATGGTCTATAGAAGTCTGAGATTGACTGTATAATGAAATCAATGAAAATAACAACTGTAATAAAATCAGTAGTTAAAGAAAAAATATGAAAGAGATCAATTGAAACATGATGACTTCTAAAATTATAAATGATAATGTGATTATTAATTTAGTAATTGATAACAAGGAAGATAATCATTAAACACTAATTGAGTTATTGAATTAAAAATAGTAATTCATTTATTGGCGAGTGTTAAGTGATGAGCAATAGGCCTACTACCTTATTTTCCTGAGAAATTTCCATTTTAGAATAGAGAGAATTTATTTGACTTTCTATTAACCTTCAAATTTATAAAAAAAAGTATATGTGAGGTTTGTATCTTATATAATCGTCGATGCTCACTTAAATAAGTTTTATTCAAAATTCCTTGAATAATAAATTCTCAGTTTCATGCAAAAGAAAATTCTGTTATATTTTATAATTAACAAACTTCTATCATATATAAAGCATATGTGACATCTACGTATATCTAAAGTGTATATATATATATATTTATATGTATATACTTAATGTAGCTAATTTTATAGCACTTAATCATCATTTGCAGCGATTTTTGGCTTGAAATTTTTACTTTTTTAACGAATAAATAAACTTTTTTAATCAATAAATAAAATCTTACAATAACAAGATTTACTTTTTCTTTGAAATTGTTTTTCTGTTTTCTATTTAAATTTCTTCTCTTTTCTCGTATATCTCTTTCGAATCATAGAATTTTAAAGATTTGCTGATTGGTGATTTTACGTGCAGATTTAGATGCACTAACGCGACCGCCTGCACAATTACTTGAACTAACCTTGTTTTACGTACTTTAAAAAATAAGTAAAACGTTTCGGGATCGCATTATTAGTGTTTGTAAAGATTTGCTCCGTTTTAATCAATCTTCATTAGTTATTGTTAATTTTTTTATTATAAATATTATTTTTTTCAATTTTTGTATGCAATTTTAGCTGCTTAGTATTGTCATTACAGAATGTGGACAATATAAAGAATGCAAATTTACGTAGTCATTGTAAATTGACTATGGGAGACATGACGGGACCTCTGCATCTTTCACAGTAGAGCGCTACAACGTTAAGGATCATTCTAAATAATAGCGTATTGTAACCTTTTTTCTAATTACTGAAGCGAAAGAATTCAATCAATGATCTTTGATCCCAATAACAAAATAGCAGCGTGAAAGTTAAAGATATTTGCCGCATCGTGTTTCATTGAAATAAAATTTAATATCCAAGAAACAATTTGGACAAAATAAAAAATAATGAATTAAACTTTATCCTCAGTCCTCTACATTCGATTTCCCTCGCTTATTTCTTCCTTACTTCCTGTACGTAATATACACGACCTATGTGTATATGCGGTATTGTTTCCTGGGGCTATTGCCATTAAAGACACTATGTCCTCTTACAGGATTCTAACAATTTAAAAGCAATTATTAATTAATTAATAATTCAAAATCTGAATTAAATATAAATGTTTTGTTTTCATTAGTAATTCTTTTCAGTGCTGGTTTCGTCTTCTTTTAATGATCTGTTGTTTTTTTTGTTTGTTTGTTTTGTTTTTTGGATGTATTTATAATTTGATGTGTTTTTATGCATTCGCTTCAGTTACTGTAAACTGACTTTAGAAATCTGTTATTGGATTAGAAGCCTCTTGAGAAACATCGTTGCATTACAGTGAAATTCCCTTCTAACAATAGATTCTTTAACCAATTCCTTTTTGCGAGAAGTGCACTTGGCAGTGTTGCTATAATTAAATTGCTTTCAATTGTAGTCGAATTTCAATATTCACATCCCCTCTGAGGGAGGTTAATTCAATTCATTTCCTTAACTGCATTTCCAGTTAACAGTCTCCTAATTGGTAAATGGTATCTGTTTTTCTGCTATAAACAACTCGCTCAGAATCGAAGCGTTCTTTGGAGCCAATTGGGTTTAAACTTTTCAAGAATAATTGAGCTTTACAATTGAATTAGGAGCTGAGTATCCGCAGTCTTAATCAATTGCTATTTAATCAGATTAGATTTATTTAAAATAGAATTATTCTTTTATGTAGTTAGAAATGTTTTATCTCTTTTGGTTTCTATTAATATATTTATAATTTTAAAAGTTATCTTTGATTAAATATAGCTCTACCAATCAGAATTTAAATTTTTTGATAAGAGTTTAATTTGTCTTTCTAAAGAAACATTAATGTTCTTGACTTTATTATTTGTTAGTTCTTTTACGAAGTAACACAAATGATTTACTCAATATAAAATAACTATTTACAATAAAGTACTTTTAAAAATTTAAAACTTCATTTAATAAAAATAGCCTCCTCTAGTACTTTACATCTATTGAACTTTAGATATTATATTTTCAATCTCTTTTTACTTGAATTCATAGTACTTAAAGGTGTTATTTTAATATATTAAACTCAGTTCAAAACTTAGTAATATCATCTGGAAAAATTTGAGAAGAATAATATACTTTAAAGAAAAACTAACAACCACTTTGTAATATTACTAGTAATAAAAAATACTGAATCGTTTTAAAATTTTGCTTCGTGTCATTCTGTTACCAGTCTTCTCGGAATGCCGAAATTTAATTCAATTTTTATTTACTTATTTATTATTATTTTACATTTTATTACCAGTAAGGAGGTGTTTTTACAAGAAATCATTCATCTTTCCTATTTTCCTTTTTAATTAAAAGACAGAGAATTTTATTAAAATTAACTTTATAATAAGTTAACATGAAACGCCTCAATATCCTTCGAATTTCTTAATAGCTTTAGCCTATAAAATAAGAGTGGCCCATTAAATCATACAAAGGACAAAAAACCCAATTAAAAAAAAAAATAAGAGATAATAATTGATATATATTTCTATATTCACATGATAGCCATAGGATATTATAAATTTGGTCAAAGCCATTAATGTGCCTTGTTAATATTAAAAGTTAGAACAGAAGACATTTTTAAACAATTGATGGTATCTCAAAACAAACAATAAATTCACAAGAAAAGACAAGTTCATGTGCCTATCTTTCACGAATCTCCAATACAGTTTTAGTAAAGAAAGGTCTCTATTGACTTTGGTATCTATGCGGCCTAAGGATAAAAAGAAGCTAGGGGCAAAATAAACTATATTTCATTTGTAGAAATTATAAACTGTACGAGTAATTATAAATGTTAGAAAGCGATAAAAATGTGCTTCAGATTCATTCGTATAATTTTTATGTTTCAGAAAAAACAATTCAAATTATAAAAATCTTTTCAGTTAAAAAAATTGGAAATCATGTCCAGTATATAATCTAAATTGAATAAAAATTTATCAACATAGAAATTAAAATAATAGAATATTACATTATAGTTGTATATTAATGTAAAAATAATAAAATTCTTGGTTTTCAATTAATCTACAGTCTATAAACAGGGAATTGTAATTATCTAAGAATGATTTTGTTCACATGAATCCGAACTTTAATCTATTGAACTAATTTCCTATTCAAAAACCACAACAAAGTTTTGAAACTTTTTCTTAGCAAATTTAGCTGCAATTTCCCCTAAACTCTACCAGATATTATTATCCTTATTATTAAAATTGCCTAATGTAGCCCTAAACGATATCCTCCCGTCGTTATAATTTCTGTTTGTGTCACTGAATTGTCATAAATAACTTCAACCTCTGATTATCTTGTTCATTTACATCCTAAATAATGGGAGTCAGTCATGAAAAACCTACAGCTCATGAGGAGAAAAAAATACAAATAACTTATTTTTTCGGTTGGACCATGGACTTCTCGCATGGATTTCCTCTTTGTTGTTTTATTGGTTGTAATCATGGAATTCCTACATTTGCCGGAAGTTTCTCGAAATACTTCGATGTAGAGACAGAAAAAAAAGTAGGAGGTTTTTATTTTAATTTGGAAAATGGGACCCATCACATGCAAACTATGTCTGGATACAGGAAACCCCTCAAAAAAGTTTTGATTTCATTTGAATGAATTAGTTAATGCCTCTTCACTTTTAATGTTTTAAAAAAATAATGTTTTCCTTCCTTTAAGAATCAGAATAATTTTTATATCGCGATGCAATTGTATGGTTTTCCAGTAATTGATTGAGCATCTGCCAAGTTGCATTCTTTTCCACTTAATAAGGGCTGGACGGAATTTCCTTCAAATTTGGTTGTTGGTATTAATTTTTCCACTTTGCCTATGATTAACTTGATCTCATTTATTTTGATCTCATCTCTTCAAAATGATCCCGAATTCTCTCGATAAAACGATTGAACTGATTTCGTTAAAATTTCATTCGATTCTTCTTTACAGTCAAACAATTCTTATCTTTCTCCTAATCTTAAAAAGTGTACCTTGCTTGTTCAGTCCCCAATGCATAATAGATTATATACTTAGTGATATCTACAAATGATTTCTATATTTAAGCCTTCATAATTCCTTGGTAGCAATCTCCACTTTTTACAAATTTTCTCTGTTTTGTAAAATACGATAAAAAATGAGTACCACGTGATTAGAAAATTGGCGAAAGTATTTTTTCTGATCGAAAGGAAATGAACAATGTGATTGGGATCAGTTCAACGACTATTAGACAGTTTTATAAGAAAAATGTGACACACAAAATTAGTATAATTTGTGGGAACTTGTAATCTTCCATCAATTTTTAAAGCAGTCAATGGATTTTGAAAATACCAAGAGAAGAAATCTGATTTATCTTTCTTCTACATACCTGAGATAACAAAACATCAGAAATGAAACAATTGACTTACAAGGTCTAACAGTGCATTTCAATCTTTTACTTTTATAATCCCTTTTGGCTTTGATGTGATTAATATTAATTGGATTTGGGCAACTGACAATTATTTGCTGATTCAATTTCATTTGTTACGTATCAATAATTCTGAGTCAATTCTTGGTAAAAATAATTAGTAAGAAGCTGCTGAAACCTTTCATCGGCATCTATGTCAATGAAATCTTGAAAAATTACCTGTCATCACTTCATTATGATTCTATTTTGAAAATTATTTAAAAAAAAAAAAAAGATTTCTGTAATTATTTACTTTTTTTTAAAAAAATACACTTAAAAAAAAAAATACTTTTTTTTTTTCCGGCAACCAATTTTACTGGTTAATGAGTAATATAATCTATTTGATCAGTTAATTATAACTGCTGAATTAATTAACAAATTCAATTTAATTAAACGGCTTTAATTCGACAGTTTATCCGATCAAATTACATCAATAAAATAAATTATTTAAATATCCAGTTATCAGAAATTAAAGTTTTGTTTCTGTATATTGTTGTAAATCCTAAACAACTCTTTTTTTTTTTTTAAGATTTCAAGATTTCAAATTTTTTGGATTGCAATAGCTTTCACGTTGCTAGATTGAAAACTTTACCTTTGGCAAAGAATAAGCATTCAGATGATTTTATGTGAAAATATAGTTTTAAAATAAATCCTGAAAACAAATAATCTACCTTTATCATAAATGCTCGATTGTGAGAAGCAAATACTTTCGAATTTGTTTGTTTGTCAGTTGATGGACGAATGTTTACAGACTGAATTAGTATTTTATTTATATCTTGATTGGTATTCGCATTGTGAAGCAATGCCATGCCATGACTTTTGATTGAAATAAAATTGAGAAACTTAAAAATTAGCAAATATTTAAGAAAGAAAATTTCAAGCGACGGTTTTAAATATTCATATAGGGATCAGGAATTGAAGGAAAAAAAATCCCTTTTCGATTGCGTTCCAGAATCTGCCAGAATGTAAAAACTGGAACACCTCAGATCATTACCACAACAAGAAGACGAGTAACATATGACCAAAATAACATACGAAAACCATACTAAAAAAATAAGATTCCTCAAAAGTGATAAGTTAGATACAAAATTAAATAATTAAAATGTAAAAGTCTATATGCTAAGTTATAAAACAAAGATGTATACTTATATATAGATAATATACATAGAGAGACAGAAATATATTTGACCTAATTTGGGAAGAACGTCTAAAGATCTTCGACGAGAATATAATGGGACAGTTTTTTCATACGGATTGCGGCTTTGTGTTGTAAAAGTAATAAGTTATCTCTGAACTACTCTGGAATAAAAAAAAATTGCCTAATAGAACAACAATTTTCAAAAAGCTTTCATTTCTTACTAATTTAAGCATCTACTTTTCTTAATTTGAGAAGATTTTGACTTTTTATAAAAACTAAACTGAAAGGAGGAATAAGAAGTTCGTGAAAGAATTTGAAACCTACTTTCTGTAAATTCTGTAATTTATTTTATTTCCGTATAATTTAAAATCGTACAAATAATAGAAATGTAAAACCTCTGTTTAAAAATTTATACTTTCTAATTATCATCATTTAAAAGTAAATTTAGTCTTTTGGATCTTGAAGTTTTCACATTATTTTTTTTATCTTTTTTTTTTTAAGAAATTTTTTTTAAAGAAAGTTTCTTAGCATCATAAGAAAAGTAGGCTGTAAGTTCTTACAGAAAAGAATAAAAAATCATCTAATATAGTTTTTTTGGTTATTTTAAAGTAGTTAATAAGAAAAAAGAGAGCTTTATAAAGAATGGAACAATAAACCGAAATTATTTATAGAAGTTGAGAGGCATTAAGGTAAATTGGAAACAAGTAAAATTCTCTTTTGTTCTCTTTGTTTCTTAAAAAAAAAAAATCTTGAAAATATCTGTTTCAATTAAGAATCTAGTGTTGGTTACAGGAAGACATAAACAAACGCAAATCCATTCGTTTTCATGATGGTTGTTCTGTGCTTAATGATCAAACTAAGAAGCCACTGGAAGAACAATATTCCTTGTTAAACAAATATTCTCTAAACAAACAACAATTGCTTAAATGCTCTTAAGGAAATCGCCATAAGTAAAAGAGCATTAGACAAGGAAATCGCCATGTCTAAGAAAGTTGTCTATAGTCTTATTTACAGCAACGCTATTAAGTAATCAGTGATCTACTGAATCCTCTCGTTGCTTGGAAAATACTTTTCTCTTTTTAAATTTCTATCTTGACCTTTGTGCTGATGTTGATGTCTAGGTGCTATCGAACTGACTTAACAAAATTCAAACTTCAGTTGGATTGTCTGAGTAACTTGAGTTTTTCGCAAAAATCAAGAGCCACTTCCAAGAACTGTAAATGAGGCGAACGTTTAACTAAAACTAATGAGAGTATCTCTCCAGTGGATTTTTCATGCCTTCTGGAGTCAACTATAAATTCATCTCCTCGAGTAAGAAAAGGGAGAAGTCAAAATGAAGCTATTACATGAGGTTTTGTTGATTTTGTTGATCATAGAGAGCCACTTCGTATCTGAATCATTAAAATAAACAATCAAGAAAAAGTCGTAATAACACAGAAATGGTAAGAGGATACCAACTCGGACTTTCCTAGCATAGATTGGTTTATTATTAACACGTACATATGTGTGCTGAGATATCTCTTAATTAGATTATTTACCTAGTAGCGTGTTACGCCTCCTTTGGCCTTTGAAATAGCCTAAATTTGTCTCGATAAGGTTTTTATAAAACAACGGAAGCATTGTGCAGGAATTATTAGTTGCTTCAAATTGGACGGAAGCACAGCCTTGACTCAAACAGCCTTCTATTTCATGTCCAAAGATGTTAAATAAAGTTGACTGCAGTGAAGCAGGGAAAACTTGTTGTCATATTCCTGTAATCATTCCATAATGATTCGGGCCTTGTGAGAAGCCGCATTATCCTCTGGAAATGCTTTACCAATGAGGATAAATTATAGCTATGAAGGGATGAACATGGTTATCGACAGTGTTCAGATACCATGTGGCGTTCAGACATTATTCTAAGGGTTTTGCGATGTAGCTCAGATAAACATTCCTCAAATCATTTCACCCCATCAGCAGCCAGCTTGTAGTGTTGACATCAGACATGACAAATACATTGATTCATGTTGTTTTTGCCAATTACGATGTTTTCATTATCATGATTTAAAAGCCTTAATTCGGCAAATCAGGAAACTATTTTCCAGTTGTCAGACTGTATGTTGGTGTTCCAGTGGTTACAGGAGACACTCTGTCTTGTTCTGCGCCAACATTTTTGACGGTGCCCAGTGTTTTTTAGCTATTATAGTCCATTCGAGACAACGTTAGCTCCGAAATGGTGTTGTCCATACTTAGATGGAATTTGATGTGACGGTAGTGGCCCATCCGTTAGCTTGTTTGATTCGTGCCTTGCTCCTCTGATCCACAAGCTGTTTTCATTTTTTACAGAATCGCCGATCACTGGAAGGTTGTCTTTTTTTTTAATTTTTCGCACCGCTCTCAGCAAACTTTTGAAACTGTGGTGTATGGAAAGTGCAGGACTACAGTAGTTCGAGAAATGCTTGATCCAGTACACCTAACAGCTACTACTATGCCACGCTCGAAATTACTCAATTCATTTGCTTTCCTCATTTTGGAGATTTCTCTACGCCTGGCTGGTGTTAAAAGGGCTAAGCTACTATTAAAAACCTCTGTTAGGTAATACGTGTTTTACGTGTTGAGGACATGTGATATATAATAAGGCGTATGTCAGTGCAAGACCTAACATGGATCCACTCGGTAAGTAATAACATTTAAAAGGCCCTTTCGCTTTACGGCTGTTGGCGGAGAAACGCGAGAGAGGAAAGGGAGAAAAGGACGAGAATCTTCTTTTCTACTATACGTTGCCAATTGTTGGGTCCCATTACTTAATTAATTCAGGATAACGTTCCTATTGTATTACAGCCTAGGAAAGGGTTTTCTCATGAAATGGTTAATGATTTCTTTTCCTTTCTCCTTAAAGATGCAGAGGAAAAAAAAAAGTTAAGTGGAAAACGAAAAACCGATATGTACAGCATAGGATAAAGGTGTTATTTTTTATGATGCTTCTTACTGACGATATCAGTTTATTTTTTTAGGTGCACATACTTCGATAAAAGCTATCTTGTTTTTAGAAATTCTAGAATAACAAATGTTTCTTTAATTCCCAATATCCTCTGTAGGCAACAGAAAACGCTGTCAATTTCATGATATGTTTTTATCTCTAAATTGTTCATTCTCCGTTTTATCCAAATGCGATTTTCATTTTATTTTTGTTTTTCTCGTGGCTAATCTCGGACCTGAGCTCCCAGATCCTTCAAACCCGAGAAGTTTCCTCTGGCATCCTTCACCCTCTCAGTAGCTATAGCTCAGTGTATACTTTCTATACATATTTAAAAAGATCGATAGCAATAACGAATAGGTTATTAACCAATGATTATGATGAAATATCAGTTTTCTTTAATGAATTATTTACGTTTTGTTACTTTTGTCTTCAGATTTTTTTTTTTTATTTCTGGCATAAAATTCTATGATTTGATATTAAATTTCGATTATTAATTTTATTTCTTATTCTGAAGTTTCTGAGAATTATTTTATGTCGTTTTGAATTAAGCCATTTTATTGTTTGAGATTTGAGTGTTCCAAAGACATAATTGTCTCCTTGACTGAAAGATCTTTCTTTGTATTTTTACAAGGTTTTTAAGTAGTAGTGGTTTTTAAGTTAGAAATTAGAAAAAAAAATATTTTAAAAAAAAGGGTGTCATTAAAGTATGTTGAAAGAAACTGGCGGATGATACGTCATCGGGAATTGTGTTTTCCACTCGGGTTGAGAGACCTTAATCGATATTTGGGCGACACATTGGACCAGAAGATGTCGCAATTTGAAACGCCTTCTTCCAAACTAGTGGATATTCAGGAACGCTGCCAAAGGGGAGGATGGGTTCTAAATTGCCTCTGAAAAGAAGGTCCGCTTTTGCCAAATTCATGGTGGAATTACATCGCAGGGTTCTTTTGTTTACTATTTCTAATCATCGGATGTCAGCACTTGGATCTCACACAATATCTGGGTTCTCTTTTGGTTTCTGTTAAAAACAAAGAGTTCGAAGCTGAGTCACATTCATCCAATTGTTATTTGTATCATTTTGTTAATATTCCTAAAGATAAATTGATTTGAAGTTCTTAACTAAACTGATGACACTATTGAATCTTGTCAGAAGAGCAGTTACATCCATATTTAGACCTTTTTTCTTTCTATTTTTATATGAAGTAGTTTCTAAAATAACAACTATATTCAGAAAACAAATGGCTACCACTGATGGGAACGCTTGGGCATCTGTTTCGTACTTACTAGTGGTCAAGCCTATGGAGTAATTCAAATGACGTATTGAACAGCGGAATTCTTAAAATACAAAAAAAGAGGAAAATTCACTAAAAACTAAGACAGCCACGAATATGCTCAATGGTGTTTAATTAAAAAATATTAAAAGAAGTTTTTGATATCAAACATTTTGAAAATCGCACTAATTGTGGCAGGAGACTTCAATTATTTAGGTTTCAAGTACGCATTCTAATAATAAAATAAAATAAAAAGTTATTCAGTTCAGTGAAGCTCAGTGTATTATTTGTTTTTTTCAGTGTACAATCATGTGCTTTATGAATAAAACCTACTGATTTTTGCATTGAATAAAATATTGATGGCTTATATCAACTAAAAACTTATTTGCAGACGAAAAACAAAAACAAAGCAAGAACTGCTTTGATTAACAAACCATTTTAAACAAACATCGTCTATTTGGCGAATTAATTTTTGAAACTTACTTCCACGGTTTTTATTTGTTTATTTTTAAACATTCTGCGTTCGATTGCATTTAAATTATTAAAAATTGGTTAATTTTTAGTGTCTGTGAATGAGATTTATTCTGTAAGTGGTCTCTATATGGGCACATTTTCAGAACCCTGTAATTTGCCTGGAGATGACAACGTAAGTCACTAGAGGTACACCGCTGATACAGGCTTTTGTTTTTTTTGGAAGATTTCATTAAATAATAGTAGCAAATGTTCCTTGCAAAATTAACTTAGAGCAAAATGAAATAAAAACGATTTAGGGAAAGAAAACAAACCTATTTTCTATTTATTATTAGTTGGTGTCATTGATGATAATGCCAAATTTTTTTTTTTGTAATCTGAAAGTACTGTATAATTTTTATTTCGGTGATAGTTTTTAGCCTAGTCAGCTTTAACATTGCAGCATTCTTTAGACATAAAGTTTTGATTTGTATTGATCCAATCTGTCATGGTTTTACGAAGCGTATTTTTACTTGTCAATCAATTGAATTGGTTTAAAATTTGATCTTCATGTTCAGTTAAAAATTAACTGAACTTGAAGATCAAATTTTAAACCAATCAAGTTGAGATTTTTTTCCCATCGTTTCACTTTTTAAAGAAAAAAACAAACTAACCAAATAAAAGAGTTTAATCCTATAAATGGAAAGAAATGACTCAGCAGAAGATACTTTTCTTTAGAAAAAGAAATAGAAAAAAATATTCATAGAAAAATAAGGATACGGAGAAACGGTCGGTCTCTGATGGGTTCCTTGAATTGCATGAATGTACTTTACATATATATCATAAACAAATTAAGAACATTCATTTCTTTCAAGAAATCACCTTCAATAGAAAAAATGTACTCATTGCCTCAAAAATTTGCGCATCCAGAACGAATGATCCTGGAAAGACGAAATTCCGTATTAGGCACCGTCACGGGCAGTCTATGCCACTGATTGCAGTTAGGTTGCGATTGCCCGTTGAGAACAGCCACCAGTGACTTTAGTATCGCTACGGCTGTAGTGATCGTCATGTGACCGTTTTGCTTCATAATCAGTGTCGTTGTGGCCTGCAGGTCTTTGAGTCCTTAACATTCCCTGATGACGCATTCGACGCAGTTGTCATCAACCTACAGATTTTGAGAGACAGAGTATCTTAGGACTGAAGAAAACAAGTTGGTCATTAACCACCTGCACCATTCCGACTGCACTGTGCGACTGTGTTGGGAACCCTGGAGATATGAGAAAACAGGCGCAGGGAACGATTTTGGAGACCTAAGCGGAATATTAGAAGAGAGGATCATGTCATCGTCCGATAGGCGCGAACTGATCCAAGAGTGTCTCTGTCCACCATCCAGAGACATGTAGCGGCATCATCAGAAATTCTGTGTGTCTATTCGCATGTTTGCGAGATGACTTGCAGAACGAGACTTGCATTCTCGATATTTCTTTCGCCATCTACTAATTACACTCCACCATTCGCAGCTTCATTTGCAGTT
>JAFIDM010012231.1:4787818-4799783 GCA_023159025.1 Thereuonema tuberculata | reverse complement strand
AAACAACTTATCTGTAGAATAAACTTATTTAAGTTAATCAGTTGCATAAAGTACAGTTTGTCTGCTAGAGGCTATACTATCCATTGTACTATCAATGGACATATGGCCCAAAACAAACGACACTGAACAGTTTTCAACAGAAAACGCTGCAACCGAAAGAATAATCAACGGTGGCTGTTGACAAATACATGTTCAATGTGATCTCCTCGGCGCTCTAAGCAGCTCATAGCAATTCGTAGCGGTTGCATAGTTTGTCCACCATATCCCGGAAGAGAGGTTGTTCCATTCCCCCCTAAGAGTTGTCTCAATCTTTTGTGTCTGAGAAGCCAATTTGAATATTTATTTATTTATATATTTTTTAAATAAGCTAACAAAGTTAAATAAGCAAAATGTAGGCTGGGAAATTGCGCAACTTCTTCAATTGCCGCTAGAGACAGTACTGTTGCTGATTATTGCTTTCTTTGGCTTTCATTTATTTTAATTTTAATCTGCAAAATGATAAAATCTGTTGTAGTTTTTTAATTAAAATGACTTGAACTGTCTTATTTAGAAGACAATGAGGACTTTTATCGTCAGTCAATTATCGTCTTTCAATTATCGTCACTCATTAACGATGAGTCAATTTTAGCAAAAGTAATTAATTTATTACATTTTCAGTTAGTAAAAAGTTTAGTTAAGCTTTATTTCAGAGCTTGGGAACTTATTTTCCAGTAAACAATCGAAACGTGACGCAGACTCCAGAAGAACATGATTTTCAAACACACTTTGATGGCTTATAATAGCAAACTATACAGTTCTAGCGAAATTTATTATTTTGAAATTTCCAATATGTTTGATTAAGTAATTTACAATTTTGTCAAAATTTATCAAAATTTCAAGAAGTTCTGATCTATAAAGAATCAGCAAATCATCGAATATCGGATTGCAGGCGTCAAAATTGGGCTTCATTGTGATCATTTTTTACTATTCGTATAAAGACACAAACATACAATGATTCTTGAACTAACAGTTAACAAAATAAGTTTTATCTTGGAAATTTCCAAGATGACTACGGCAGATTTTTAAAGACTTCCATTGCTGTAATGAGAATAATTTCACAAGATTTCATAGTGATAGCAGTAGAAGACAACGGTTGGAAGACCTTTAGTACGTCTAGCAAAATAAGTTTCACTTTCATTGAGATAAGATCTGACCCCGCAGAATATATTGATCTTTCTTCCTGGACATTCACCTGACATTCAATCTTATAAAGTAAGCTTCAATGTCTCTAGTGGAGAGTAATATTGCTATCGACATCCTATATAAATCTTATAGTCATGTACATTTTTGAAGATTAGGTCTCAAGAAATATCATCATCCCTCCCTCCCGGCAGTGTAAGTATTAATCTTGTGGTCCATATAAGGGCCCTCAGAATCTTAAGGAAATGTTGCAGTCCCATCAGTTTACCATCGGTAATTCCTCGACGACGTGCTCGAAGATAGTAGGAATCTTCTAGTTCTTCGAAGATACGGGCAATAGGACTTCGAGAGAGGCCTCATCGTAGGACTGCGAGAAACCGGCTGGTTATTTAGACGAGTTCCTTGCCTTGAATTCTGGATCGTAGTGACGCCTCTGTAGGAGGGTGGTAGAATCGATGGTTGCGTGAGGGTCTTATTCACGTCGTCTAGGCTCTGGTCGGCCCAACAGTACCACTGCTAATTCAATATTTGAGTGTCGGTGTTCAACTGTCATTCTTGAAAATTAGAAATGACTCAATTCAGGAATGCTGGCAGGTGAAATGAAACAATTCCATTAAAGGAAACCTTATTTTGGTTTATTAGAAAAACTTACAGAAAAAAAAAAAGGAACTGATTTTTTTTTTGTTTTTTTATTAATCAATTTTTAATAGGCTATAGTGATTTTAAATCTTACCTTTTTAGATTTGGTTTAAATTTTAGTTCTCTCTCTACTGTCACAGAGTAGACTTCGAAGATGCTGACTGTGTTTAATGGTATTGCGGAAACTTAGATTAGAATCAGACATAGTTTAAAA
The DNA here is from genome assembly GCA_023159025.1 of Thereuonema tuberculata. Lineage (NCBI taxonomy): Eukaryota > Metazoa > Arthropoda > Chilopoda > Scutigeromorpha > Scutigeridae > Thereuonema > Thereuonema tuberculata. The sequence goes on along the minus strand of JAFIDM010012231.1, from coordinate 4,797,751 downwards.
TCAGATCTTGTTATTTAATGGCCTTCCTGCTCCTGGTTTTGTTAACCTATCTTTCGGGTTTATTCTGAACTGAAACTTTTGCAAGATTGTTCTTCACGTGTAATTTTTAATTCGAATACTGAAAAACACCTGCACTTGAGCAAACTGGCTAACGTTTTTTATGTTTTTGCATTATGCTAATTTCGGGTTGATCGGATGCGTCCTTCCTGGTGTAGCACTTTTAATGACCAGCAGTGTATGGTTTAAAGAAATTACGAAAAGGCTCTGTTCTTTGTCAAAACTAGTCGATAGTACCGAATTAAAAACAATCGTTGCCGAACTGTGAGACATGAGGGTATTTAAGAAAAAGAAACAAATAATCATTCAAAAATAAAAAATAAATAAATAAATTTGTTATTTGTTTCATTTGAGTCTCATTGCAAAATGACTTTCTTTGTAATAAAAGCAGCGCCATTAAATTGTGAGTGATGTAATTAGTTACAGTTTAAATTAAAAATTCAAAGTTCGTAATCAAATACTAGAATAACAAAGTTAGTTTTTATGCAAAGAAAATTTCCATTGTGTGATTTTTTTTTTTAAATACGAAGAGTGATAATAGGCTTTTCAAAATCACTAAAGTAATCTTTAAAAGTATTTGGTATTAGTTGTTTAAGTTATTTCTGCAAAACAATTAGAGATTCGAGATTTTTATCTGATTTCCTTCAAATTATTTATAATATTTGCTTTTTACCGAATAACTTTTAGTAATAGAAGACGAAATCTGAACAACTCATATCAAATAGAAAATGCACAATTTTTTAAGTTCGACTTATTGTAATTTTTTAATTTGTCGACTGGATACCTTGAAATTGTAAAATCTTGTCGTATATTTGATGAGTTTTACTAAAACTCCGTATCACAGTTTCAAGTATCTATCCCTATATGTGGCGATAGTAATAATCCTCCTTTTTCCCTTTCTAATAGATGGATATCAATGGAAGGTCGTTGATGAAAATGATAGGATTGCTTTAAATCACTCTAAAATATTTAAGACAGTTTATCTCTTAAATTGCTCTGCCGAAGCTAAGTTGCCTTCACGAATGAAAGGTCATCTAAGATCAAATATTCAAATTTATGCGTTGCCAAGTTGCTCAGACAATCAATTTTTGATAGGAAATCACGGAACTGGAAAACCAAGGTCACAGTTCAAAGTTTCAAGCGATCTAATTTTGGAATTTAAGTCAATTTGGGAATAGATTATTTTGGAGCTGCTTCGTTTTGCTTAAAATACATTAAGATTTCATGTAGATGTCATTTGTCTCCGAATCCTCTGAAATATTTATGTAAGTAAAAAACAAAAGCACCAATAACAAAATAGTCCATTCAGCAATTTTAAATTTCGATAATATTTTAATATAGCAGAACAAAGATGTCTATAAATATTATAAATACTTATTTCTCTCTTTTATTTAGAAAACATCTAAATAATGAAATTATCCAACTTTTTTTACTCAGTGATTTCAGGATCATTTGTTGATGATCTTTTGTTCTTCTTTGTCCATTTGGTAACGAAAAGTGGACTTAGTCTAAAAATAATACAACTTTGAAATCGTGGTTTTCTTTGGGAAAAACACGACAATTGATTGAGTTTTCACAAATTTTACAGTAAATAAACAAGTGTATAAAGCTTTTAAAAGGATCACTGTCAGTTTATAATTCTGGAGAATTCAGTTGATACATGATCACGTTCAGAGGAGTCAGTGTCAGATCCTTTACATCTAATAAGCACTTTAGTTCAAGCAGAATTTCCTAACTTACATCGGGAGTTCAAGAAGATCTCAGATGTTAGTATTGCTTTTAATTTATTTTTTTAAAGTTTAACCTTCTTTTTCATCTGGTGCTGTAAATAATGAAGGCAGATGATTTTCAGATTTTTTTAAGACCAGAATTATTTCTTGTTTTTAGACACATTCCTAGAATGAAAATTCGCCTCTGCGTCCTTTTCGAAGAGTACCATAATTTGACTCTAATGATAAAAACCACATGATAAACTCATGGTTAAAGTTCGATCAATGCAAAATTAATAATCATTTAAGATTGAAATTAAATCAAGATGAAAGATTGGTTTTCTGTCTACCGTAGACTTGAAGCAAATCGACCACCTATAGAATATTCAGGAAACTAGGAAATGGAATTGAATGAAATTTAACGAACCAATTTTACAAAATTAAAGACCTTCTGCCAGTTCGTCCGTCCGTTTTTACTTTTTACATAGACATTTTGCAATAAAGGCTGTGACCACAGAACGTGTCCCCATCTAGCGTCTGCTTTCAGAATTTTCTATCCTTCGAAGCTCATACATAACGAACTCTGATAGAAAGGCTACCTTTCACTGAAGTTGTTCTGGTTTTGTAATAATGTTTTCATTACTTAAAACAGGCTTTGTAATAATATGATAAAATTTTGGAAAAATCCATGTTGAGATTGGATGACTTGTGAACATGTACAAAGTCGAAACATTAAGTGATAAGTTATTATGTATATATATATATATGACTTATCACTTACATGTTTAAGTAAAAAAAAAGTTAAGTATAAGTAAATATAATTAGAAACAGAAATGCACCTGGCTAAATTGCAAAACACTTTTACTATAAAATATAAGATTACATAACTAGTTTCAAATACAGCAGAGTGCCTATTATCAAGTGACCAACATACAAATTGTTGCGGAATATAAAGACAAAAATTCCGTCATGCAAACGGATATCTCATCCTGCTTCATTCTGGAAAGTGATGTGATCCCATTTGGTGCCCTCAGCTGGACTTAATGGTAACTGCTTGGAAAAAATAAAATAAAAGACTAATGGTTGTGCAATGATAAGATATTTGTGGTTGACTACGAAAGGCAGCCTGCAAATACATGAGATTAAAAGAGATAAAATTATGAATTAAATTTAAAAATAAAATATTACAGATAAAGTGAATAAATAATTTATTGGAAAATCAAGAGATGATGATGTTAAAAACAATTGATTGAAAAGAAGTATAAGTATATATATATATATATAAAAGTAAAAAAAAATAGTTAAAGTATATGATACCTAAGGATTAACTATTTGTATAACAATATTAAAGCTGACACTGTTAACATTAGAGACTGCAATCCATCTACGTATCTGTTAATCTGATAAAACATTTTCGCGGTCTACGTTTTGGATCTCATGATAAACAATAATTGTATATGAATTTTCAAAGTGCAGAAATGCTCCGAGTGGTTTTTACTTTATTTTGATTTCCGTTCAACAAACTATTGTTGTTTTTTTTTTTTTTTTTTTTTTTTTTTTAAATTGCATTTTAATTTATTTGTTAAATAATAAAATTCAGAGCAATTTCGTAACGGTTTTTATGGATTTCAGCCTCAGAACTTTTGTTCTTTCTGAATCAAGGCAATAAAAAACTTGAGTTAAAGAGAAATTATAAGTTTTTCTTTTACTGCAACCGAGTGAAGTGTTTTAAATTAATCAAAATCCCAATTGTTATTTGCTTGTTAAATTTTCTTTCTTTCTTTTTTTTTTTTTATTTTTTTCTTTGGTAGGAAACTCATCAGAAATGAAATGAGTCCACGCCCTCTGGAGTGGAAACACTCAACTTTCTCCATAATTCATTTTCTGAAATGACTCTGCCTCGGGTTAATGTTCGAAACTGAAATTAACTGAGCACAAATTCTTGTCGGGTTCCCATGAGTTTTGTTGGAAAAAAACATTATTTATAAAGTTGAACAAGCTATCATTCTAATTTCTTTTAAATTGATATAAATTTTGTTAAATATGTGGATTCGTACGCAATTTTGTATATGTTCTATATAACAGATAAATGTCACTTTTTTTTTTTTAAATATCTTTTTATTGATCAACAACTAATTACGTATATCTAAAAGCAAGAAAGGGGAATCATTATAATTATTTTGGATTGTAAATTCTACTAAGCCATTAGCCTAAAATAAAATTAGTATATATACATTTTCCCAAATTGTATATCTGTACAAGCTTTGAAGGTAGGTCAGGTACGCACACGAATCGTATTCGTAGTAGGACGCATATTCGCAAACGCCACCCGAATATTCTAGAGGGCACTGTATGGCAGCAATTAGTTGGGCACTGTGAGCTATCGTCATTTGAGACGTTGACTTTATAGAGTAGGATGAAGCGCTTCACTTATGCTGAGAGGACCGATATGCATCTAGCGAACGGAAACGTACGAGCAGCTGTGCGATTGCATCGTGAACGGTTCCCCAACAGAAGTGTGTCCAAACTTTCGTGCGTTTCCACCAGAGATTGTGTGAAACTGGATCATTTGACGGAAACAGGCATGATTGTGTAACCTTACTGTTATATTGCAAACATAGGGTTAATAAACATGTTGTCTACCGTATTTGTTGTCGTTCATTTCCGAACCTTAGAGTACCTTCTAGTACATTCGGGTAGCGTTTGCCATTATAAATACGCTTTTGTATTCCTGGCCTTTAAAGTTTGTACAGGGAATTTTGAATCACTATATATATATATTTTAAGATAACGACATCGAAGAATTAAAATTAAGCATCATAATTTTAAGGAAATTGTTAAATTAAGTTACAGTGTTTCAGTTCATAGTATCCATTGGAAATTGCTAATAAATACATTACAAAATAAATATCTTCTCCTTGTAAAAAAAAGTTCTTCACTTTGTGTTTTAAAAATGTTTAAATGTGAAATTCTTGTGTTTAAGAAAGGCTTTCTACTCTTGTTAATCTTTTTACCAGTCTTAATTAAGTATCGAATACAACTGCTTATTATTACAAACGATATGGATTTCGGTAAATCCATACGCGATCACAGAGAAACTCTAAGAAATATAAACTGTAATACAAACATTTGCGTTTATTATTTTCACAGTCGGCTCTTCTAAAAACAGTATATCAGCAGTTTCCTCCTGTTTAATTAGAATAGTTAAAAAAATTCATAGTTCTTTAATGTTTAATAGTTTCAATCTGTGGAGATGATAGTACTAAAACTAAGTAAAAACTTCGTTACAGATATTAATCGTAATGTAAGGGTTACAAGATCTATTGATAATCAAACCAAATTTTAATACTATTATACTGAAATCTTCTGAAACTAATTTATTCAAAAATTTAGGCTCTGAAGTCGATAAGATTCAAAATTAATATTAAATGTGTGTCTTGAGTTGATATTATAATGCATTTGTTTGTCTGAATTATCTTAGCTATAAGATATCCCTCGACAAATCAAAATTTGTTTAACAGATTTCATAGTACGTATGGATTTCTTATAAAAACCTAAAAAAAAGTTATTTTGCTAAAGCCCAAATCACACCATCATATTTTTCAACATTGTTTTCATCATTGACCCTATCATTGACGGTCTACGATCGTGTGATTTGCATCTGTTGACCATTTTCATCACTGATCCCAACATTGAAAAAAATTAGGAACTGCTCTAAACGTGACGTTGTTTTCAATGATGATCGTTAATGAGCTCCAATCAGAAGAGATCCTACAGCCGATTGCAAAAAAAGTCGGCCGGCACCATTTTTTCCATCGCTTCGACTGAATCGAAGTCTATTATGAATTAAGTATCACAGTGAGGAGATTATCTTTCGAAAATAAACAATATTTTTTACTGAAATAAATTAATTCTGTGCATCAGAATGTGCAGATGTCAACTGTTTAAAGAGATATTTCATTTCTTATCGAAGTTGAAGCATGCTTGCATAGGATTGTGGGATTGCCGCTTTTCGAATCGAAATTAACGCTAATAGAGATGCTAGAATACAACATACAATTAGTTTCGAACAGATTGGCAGGTTGCTAAAATTAATTTCAAATTCTACGGAAATTGCGTTGCCGAAACACGATTTTAACCTCTGAAAAAAGATGAAAGTCCATAGAATCGGACTACACACGCCGTATTCCAAGCTAACACACTGGGAGTTGGCTTGGAGTTGCCGCCAAAACCTTTCCAGCTCAACTCTAACTGGCTAACGCTCTGCCAATCATATGCACTATTTCATCATATTTCGTCGATCGTGTGATCGGTTTTCGGTGAAAAACAATGATCGTGAAACAATGATCAATAAAAAATATGATGGTGTGATTTAAGCTTAATTATTCAAATCCTCAAAGCAGTGCCACATTTTATAAACATAATTTCAGGCAGTCATACAGATTATCCAGAATATAATCTTAATTTTACTTCAAGGATGATAACTGACGAATTATCCCTGACAGTGGAGTAGCTATCCTATGGACCGAAATCCAACGAATCCATATGGAGATTGTGTACTTCGAGAAATATCTTGCTCTTTGTACATTGAGGAACCCTTCTGATGATGTCGAGATGCTGGATGATTGGTAGATATCGCCTGCGTAAGAGTTTCAAGATTCGATTCTGTTCCTGCTTGAAGATGGCACTTTAGACATCTTTCATTAAAAAAATCATAAAGAAAATCGTAATATGTTTTACAATTAGGATTGTAAATTGTTAGCAGAAGAAGATTTTTCTGACTCAGTTTAAAAAAAAAGGAAGAAATGTTTTCTTTTGGTGAATCCAAAAGTAGTTGTTACAGAGGAATTGAATTGCCTTTTCAAAAAATATGTCAAATAAAAATACATTTATATATATATATATATATATATATATATTTTTTTTTTTTTTTTCCTGGAGTTTGATTTGGCTTGACATGGACTTCGTTACTTTACTAATGATCGTTGTGAAATGAGGAAATCACAAACAACATTTAAGGATCGTTCACTTATATTCCTGAATGTATCTAAATCGTATAATAAATCCTCAGGGTGTGTCTCAGAAGTGCAACCAACATTTATTACCAGAATGATGTGACTGGCTTCTCGATGAAGATTGCAGGACCTAACCCTTACAAGACTCGTTAGGACAGATGCTGAGCTATTGAAGAGATCCTTCCTTTCTTTGACCCAGAATCCATATCCAGAAGGTTTGCTTATGAAAGATCTATGCGTGAGCTGCTCCTTAAGAAGTTTTTACGGTATTTTTTGGATATGTCCTTTGGTGCTTAAATATCAATCTTAAATCATTTGCAAAGATCTTGTCTCTTGCTATGCATGGTTTTGCTGCCATTAAGAGCATAGGTAGTAAGATTTTATTTTTCTTTTGTTGTAATTAAACTACATATGTAATAACAATCATATTTTCTTTTTTTCTTTGTTTGTTTAGAAATCCGTTTATTTTCATGTCAAACCTTTCATAGAAAATTAAAGAAAGCTGAGCGCCCATGATTTTTTTTTCTTTATAAGATATGGTAGAGAATCTTTCAAAATAGCATCTGTTTTGTTATCTACGATTTCTATTCTATACTGTTTTACCATTCATGGTCCCCTCCATGGTTTTTCCCAGACTTTAAAAATAGCTGATGTTTCATTATTTCAGTGTGTGTGTGTGTGTGTGTGTGTGTGTACTATCGCTCGCTCTCACAACATTTTTTCTTCTCTCTTTCGCTCCTCCCTAGTTCACAGATGCCTTTTTGTGCTGCGTAGTCATAGTCAAATATTTCACCACGTGCCTTGAATTATAACATTGTATATGATAACATTTCTGCCTTAAATCAGATTTACCAGAAAATTAAGATTGTAAATTGTTGTTAGCAGAAGAAGATTTTTCTTCTCAGTTTAAAAAAAAAAAGAAGAAATGTTTTCTTTGGGCGAATCCAAAAGTAGTTGTTTCAGAGGAAGATAAGCGGATAATCTAAGTTTACAAGTAAACTTTCATCTTTTCTTTGCAATTGAAATTAATTCATAATTAATTCCTATGTAATTAGTGTTTATTATCTTAAAAAGAAATATATACTGAAGTTTTAAACACTCCAATTTTTATAAAAATTAAAAGAAAGGCAAAGTTTATCTGTCATTAAAAATGATTAAATGTGATCGTGAACTTTGCTTTTTTTTAAATTGCAGCGAAAATACGATTCCAATCTCTATTCAACTTTTACATTTGATTGAGAAACATTTCTTAGACGGACAGACAAACGTATTTCTATTTAAAATTGCTTTCTAAAACATTTTTATTTTCCACTCCGATGCAAATATTAAAAAAGAAATATATTTACGATTACATATTAAACACTAGTGTATTAATATCAGTATATTAAAAAAAACCCAGATTAAATTGCTAAAATTTTATATTAATTGAAGAATGAAAAAATTAATAGTTACAGATATTTTCTTCGTATAATTTCCGCTTTCCCCCATTGAAGAACTCATTTATTTTTGTGTTGGCGTCATTTTTCCTCTTCCGCCTTTGCCATTATTACAAACCCCGGAGACAAGATGATTTCCAACCGTCCGGAACAAATCATCTCCTGTTTTCTATTTCGCCAGAAAAACAAGATGGAAATGAAAGAAGATGTCGATTCATCATTCAGTCCAAAGTGGTTTCCGACCCAACGATGCCTTGGACGATAGAAATGTGGCAAATCTCAGATAGCCAACGTTTTGAACCAATTGCTTTGCCTTCCTACATTCACACTGTCTTGATCAGTTTTTTTTTAGTATATATATCTTTCCTGGCTCTTTCTTCGCTTTATGATGCTTTTGTTTTTATCTTAAAATATATATTTTTTTAAAGAAGTGTTTCAGACACACAATGAGAATTGTTCCTTAAATCCGATGATTATGAGCAGAGGTAATTTCATGACATATTCGTCTGAACTTTATAACTCACTTTAGTTCCTGGATTTTTATTAAAAAGGGAGTAAATGAAACAGTTGTCTCACAAAATTGAAATCTTTAAAATTTAAATTAATTTTGAAGCTTTGTAAAATGTACAGCAGTATTGAAGTAACAAATTGAATAACGAAACCACAGCCAAAATTGTAATGGAAGTTGCATGAAAAAATGAAAACAATGGAATTGATAATATCAATTTCTTGATTGTTATAATTACAGAATTTTGCTGTCAAATGATATATGTATTTTATAGTAGCTAATGTTTCAAGTCGTTGTAGGAATGAAAGAATGAATTACCATTAAAAAATAAATATATCTGAAAAGTTGCTTAACTTGCAAACAACTGATATAGAGTCAATCCATATCAAATTGTCCAGAAAAAATTAAATTGGTTGCTTAGCCATTTTTTAATTTTTTTTTTTTTTTTTTTTTTTACAGTTATTATTCCTATAGATGAGTAGTTCAAAACCGGCATTATTTTTCTTTTTTATTTGACTTCGTTTAAAAATGGCGTCTATTTTTGTTTTATGGCTTCTGGCATTTTTGGCCTTTGCAGACAGTTGCGGTAAATTTAATAACTCAGCTAAGAAAAATGATAGAAAGCTGTGGTAAAAAACATTATTTTCAGCACATTGTAAGCTACATTTTATGTCTTATACCTTTTTACCATATCTGTAATGCAAATGGCTGAAATTTAGAACTAAAACTGATATTCCTTTCGAACAAAAATCAAAGTTACCTGTGAAAAAAATTTTGAAGTTTGATATTTCATGAATAAAGTAAACAAGATTCAGCACATGTATAGAAAAAGAAAAAGAAATTGCCTTTCTGATTCGATTACGGGAAGGAATTGGGGACGGCCGTTTCGTCCTTCTACGGATTCCTCAGCCCAATCCTCGCCTTCCCTTAACAGAATCAGAAAGGCAGGATCTTGTTAGTGGAAGCCACCGCCGACCCGACAGTGGTCCCACTAACAACAAAAGGCAAGAAAAACAATTTGCTGCGCCTCTCGACGCTGCATGTGAGCGGCATGTTGTCAGTTCCAAAGCAGAGATTTTTCGAAGAACATTTTCAATAGGCACCCATACTCTTGTCAGCAGATGACTTTTTGAAGGAGGTTCTTGGGCCTGCTGGGTGATAGAACAATACATTAACATCCTTTTTTTTTAAACTGATGTCCTCGATTT
>JAFIDM010012231.1:4642042-4787418 GCA_023159025.1 Thereuonema tuberculata | reverse complement strand
GGAGCATTATGAGAAAAACAAACCTGTAATCCCCTAATTAAACAAAAATGTAAAAAAAAAAAAAAATACTTAAACTTCAGTCGGCAACCTTTAACTGTAGGATGAACGTTCAATTACTTGGAAGTGCTTATTTGAAGATCTATTTATTGAAATTCATCAGTTGATTTAAAAATGTGAAACAAGAAAATGCTCTTTTTATTTTATTTTTTTTATCTATTACTTTTCATTTATCGGTTGAATTCGATTTCTCAGTTGCTTTGAAAATATCTCTCTCTTCTTTTCAACGCCAGATTAGCATGAAGTCGATCTTCTTTCAAACTTCGTGGATGTTTAAATTACCAAGAATGCTCATTTAATCCTATTCGGTTCAATATAAAGAAGTACTAAGAAAGATGAAGAAAAGAATTATTATTAATGTTTAACGTTTTGAAATTTTAAATTGTAGTTTCGAGAATTTGCAGTATCATAGAACTTTTTTTTGTTTAGATTTAAAGTGTTGTAATTTGTGTTTGTAATTGGTTTCTTTCCTGTTCGAATTTCTTTTGTAAATTTCGTAACGTGTCTTGGTATCGAAACTCCCAATAGAAAGTTATTAATATTTTTTTATGTATTAAGAAGTGATAAAATTAATTATTTTTTTTTTATATACTAACTTTTCTGATTTATAGAAGAGATATTTGGCTAACAGGGAATCCCAGACAATAAGTTGGTATTCTTTATGAACTGCGACGTCTTCTCTCCATCAAAAAACAAAATAGATAAAAATGTTGGCTGTTGTGTCAGATCAGAGTCCTTATCTACCAGAACCTTAGAAATGCCAATCGAGATGGATCCGTATGACATGTGAGGGTAGGGGAATGTGCCCTCTTCTCTACCCTCGAGGGCCTCCAGGTGATGGAATCCTCGTGCTGCTCCGCTCAGGGAGCTTCCTTCGCCGTGTCTTTCCACCACATTGGTTCACGGGGATTTATTGGTAGGACGGCGACCGAATGAAGAGCGCCCTATGGGCTCAGTCCGGAACCGTGTCACTGCCGTCGTATAAGAGTTTTTCTTGTTATTGTTTGTGTTTTCTTTTCTCCTTTGTGATTCAGATATGCTGCAAAACCTGCTGATAGCCAGTCTGATATCAGAAATAAAATACCTCTTCGAATTTCCGGAGATTAGGGACTTTTTCTCATTTCCCCATCCGCCCCTCCTTCCCTCCATATCTGCACATTTCCAGTTTCGATGATTTATCAGTGCAATATGGCGAGCCCACCTCCCACCCCTACATTAGAGGTGTTATCAAGCCCCTCACCCCTCCTTCGGCATTATCCCCTTCTGCATTTGCTTCCACTCATTTCTGGAGCGCGTGTGCAAATTTCGACTTAATGTCCCATGACCACCAGGGGCGCTGCTGTTGCTGCTTGCATTTGCACAGTGCGCTTAATAATGTTAAATTGGAACCCCCTTCCTCTCTCTCTTCTGCACTTTTGTTTCCGAAGTCCTTCGTTGGTTATTTCTTTCTTTTTGCCAAATACCTTTATGTCAGAAAAATTGCAATGGATCTTTATCATTGGAAGAGTTTTATGAAACTGATAGCGAATTATTTGATGGAATAGATCTTCTTCCTCTACTATAATCGGCTTTTGCAGAATTACAGGCACTATTGGCTACTTTTGCCATTTGATTTAAAACTTCTAATTCATTTTAAATGAAGATCTTATTTGACTGGAGAAGAAATGGAAATCAGAAAATTGCAATAAAAAGGGAAGCCCGGGATTTGTATTGAATTGAACTTTGCAGGAAATAATAAAGGGGAATTTTTTTTTAAAAAAGCGTACAACTTTGATTACGACATTTCTGAAGTACAACGTAAATGAACCGGAAAGTAAACAAACAATCTCGCTATTAATGAAGAGTGGCAGCTGATTAGCAAATAACAAACCCCCCCCCCCTTAGAAATTTTCCTAGTGTTCCTCTTTAGTAGGAAATTTCGAGAAAGATCATGTTATTATTAACGTAACATGTTTATTATTTTCTTGTAAATTATTGTTATTACCACAATTTTCACAAATGATATTGCACAGTTATTTATTTCTTTAGGGAATTATTAAATCTTGAAAATTAATGTAAATTTAAAATTTTTAATGGATAATTTTGCTGTCATCACTGCAATTTACGTTTTATTGCGAATTATATTTATATTTAATAATTATATTTATTACGTTTTTGCGAAGATGTACATTCTATAATTGTTTCTCTCTCTATTATAATGATTAAAAACCTGATATTATTGTAATGATTGGAATATTTACAATCATTATATTATATCGAATAAAATTTTAGTGCCATGATGTTGATTCTTAAATTTTGAACTGATTTGCTTGATTTTTATCAGTAATAAAAATAAGAAGGGAATTAAATGAGTAAAAGACACTATAAATTAACAGTTATCAAAGAATTTGATCTCAAATCCTTGAATTATTTGAATATTTTTTTCCCTTTATCCATTGAGGATTTTCAAACTATTACCAAGAATAAACCTCAGATGAAGTTCGTTCTTTGTTCAGGGTGTCTCAGCAGGAAAGGTTCTTGAGATCATTCTAAGTTAATAACCTGTGTTCTATTGCGAATAGTTGTCGTCTTATTTGAATTATTAATAAGAAAGAGAGATTAGGTATATAATATATAAGTACAATAAATAATACAATTAAGCAATTTAACGTGCATGAGGTAAAGTTATCATATTTAAAAAATATAATGAGGCCAACACACACATTTTAAGATTAAAAAATTTTAACACATTCAAAGGATTACAATATTACAGTTTCAGCTCGCTTGTGAGCCGTTAGCAAATACTTAGCAAATAAATAATACAATATTACGTAATATAATACCGTAAACGTTATTGTTCAGTGTCAGATTTGTTACATTTTATAATAAATTTTCAAAAATTCCACCGACAATATGAAGCACTTTACAACACTCGTATGCATTACGAGGACTGCTTACAGCGCCAATTTCAAAATACTGTATATTCAAAGAGTTCATCTTGAAACTACTCTGATATATGTTCGTATAAACTTTTTTTCCTTAGATATTATGACCTGCCAGAACATTGACTCCTCCTGACATCATATCTTTGAATAGTTTGAAGTAATTTCCCAACAAAACGTTTTATAATTTTTTAATCGAAAACGTTTTAGCGTAAATGATGTAACATAGTATAAATATATAGATATTAATATATAGGCGTGGTCGTGCGGTCTAAGGCGGCGGTCTGCCGTGAGGCCAGTGTGCCAGTACCCAGGTTCAAATCCCGGTCGAGAGCATGGATGTTTCAAATTTCCTTTCCTGTGTTTGTCAGCCTCTTCTTCGCTTTCTCTTCGGTCTGACGTCATTCCATAATGGCGTCCTGAGGAAGGCAACGGGAAACCACCTCAGTATCTTTCCGTAGAAATTCTCGGCAGTCTGCTAGGGGTTCGCCATATTGGGAACACTGGCACTCCCTGGAACACGGATGCTTCGCTACGAAGATCGCATTTCGGTGCGTACCGTACCCATTAATTATTATCAATGTAAAGGGTCTTTCAAATAAAAGTTTATTTGCGCAGCTAAATTTTTGGTTACAGGAGCAGAATTTGAAGAAAACCTAATGCGCTCTCAAATATTATTGTTTAATTGGGAAAATAGTATTGTTTTTTGCAAATATTTAAAAGCTACACTAAAATTTAATCAAATTTAAGCAATTACAAAACCTTTCAAAATAAAATTCGAGATAGGTTATTCTTTGATATCCAATCAGATATTTGATATCCAAACCAAACTTGATATTTTGAAGTTTGATACAAAGCGCTGATGTATTTTTTTAAAAATTAAGCTGCCCACAGGATTCTCAACCACAGACACGGAAATCAATTCAAAAACTGTCCAAATTTTTTTTTTAGAGCCCGAAAAACACAATTTTTTTCAATGACGCCACATGCATATTTTATTTGATTATTATTGTTCTGTCTTATAAAGCAGTTTTGTCAAATTATCATGATATTATGAAATAATAATAAAATGCATTTCTATATCATGTGTGTGTGGTTACTGTGAACTTACTACACGTTGCTGTCAGACGGAGAGGGCACAAAGTTCCGAAGATTTTCTTTCTTTTTTTTTTTTCAAAAATTAGTTATTTCAAAGGTCATCCTCTTCGAAACCTAAAATTTTCCTTACAAAATGCTTACATTTTAAAATAGATCAATTTCTCTTAATTGTTTTATTCAATTTTGGAAAGAAAACTAAAACAAGACGAAATCTTTTTGATTCGTATGTAACCGAGTGTATTGTTTAAAACATTAGAATAAAAAAAAATAGAATATATTGAGAATAATAATATCAGAATGACGTGATCTGATTGATTGATTTTTATTAGTCGATTGACTTCGAGTAAAATGTAAGAAAAGGATTTTTACTGAAAATATTCTGATGTCTTTGATTTTTCTGCCAAATAACTTGGAAGTTTGCCTCCATCGGAGATCAATGGAACTTGTGGAGTCGTAAATTCGTTTCGTGGGTGACATCTTTCATAATGATTAACTGTCCGCAGGGCGAGACCACAGTGAATCAAAACAAAGAGAATTAATTTACTGAAAAGCTCACGGAAAATATGGCCCTTTTCCAATTAATGAATTAAATGGGTTTCTTATTTTGAACAAATTATTCAGCTCCAAATTAAAATAATATCCTTAGGGTACTTTTAAGAATCAATGAAAACAGAATTGATTGCTTTTACTTGAAATTTGGAATTCATCTAAAAACAGAGGGCATCTAAAACGAAAGAATAATAATAATAATAAAAAAAGAAATATATATTGATTATGTAATTTATTAATTTTTTTATGAATTTTATATAATAGCTTTCTGTTTATATTATTATTATTATTATTTTTTCAAAAATTGCAAATGTTAGTTATTTGACTTTGCGCCTTGTGCCTTCTTAAGAGATGGAAATTTCAGACTGTTTTCAAGAGTAAATTATTTCCTAAGATTCACCCAATCCGTCCTAGCCATGGAAAGAAACGAAGTTAGAAAAAAGAAAGATCCACATCCAAATTCAAGCTTGTCCACCTTAACTATTTGACTATGATTTCTTTTTTCTGTATAATTGTGGTGTAAATAGATTCTGATTCATTCTGGAATTCATTAAACACTTGATCAAACCAACCTTACAAAATTGCATAGAAGAACCAGTGTAAGAAGTAACGGTAACATCCAAAGGGAATGATATAACCATCGCTGATAAACTATGATCGAAGGAATGGAATTAATGAACATGTGATTCATTGGAATTGCCTATGTCAAAATTAATCTTCTTAAGAAAGAACTTCTGTTGGTCACTGATGTAAATGATTTCCCTATATTCCAGATTATTTAATTGAAACAAAGAACTGGTTTCAAAAATATTTCTGTGAAGAAAAAATAAAATAATATTTACAGTCAGTTTCATTTGCATTTTTAAGCCTCATCGATTTTGGATCAAAACAACTAAGAATAATAAATAGCGGTGAAAAAAAAGAAAATGAAATGTCGAGAGGACGTTATTTAATTTTTAAAATGGTTCTTTCTTCAAAATAAGCATCTGCGGTGAATTATTTAGTTGCTGCAAATATGTAATTATTTATTTATTTTTTTTGTAAGAAAAGACAGAACGTCCTGTCTTAAATAGTACTCCCTCCGTCGGAAAATACGATATACATTTTAAAACACAAATAATTTTTAAATGTTTACGGACGGAGGGAGTATAATGAAAGAACGAATGAAAGATCATTAATGAAGTAAGTATTAAAGTAAAAAAAAGCATTAATTGAAAATAAAAAACTAAGTAATGTTGAAGAAAAGAATGAACTTTTACTAAAATTTAATAAATATCTAACAAAAAAAAAAAAGGTGATTGTATGTTTCGGATAACTTTGATTTAGTTTTTGTTTTATTTGCATTCAAAAATAAATTGTTTTCATTGTTTGAGCGTTGCCTTAATTTGAATTGTATTTTTTTTAAATTTAGAATAATTAAATGCTTTTGTATATTTTAAGCTTATCTTCTTTTTGGTAAAATTTCTCTGCATTTTTTTTTTTTCCTCTTCAAAGGAAGAACCCGTAATTACGGTGCTTTCCTTCTCTTATCCTGTTTCTACGGACCCTGGGTTCTGATCCGGCCCTGATTTATTATTTTCCTCTTCAACAGATTTCCATAATCGCTTGGATTTCTTTTTTTCTTGGTTCCATTTTGCGTCTGATGAATGTTTTGTTGTCGGCTGTGAATTTTAATTCGGGATTTCACAGCTGACTGCTCTTGCATCCAGCGAAGGAACGAGACTCGATACGAATCAAAAGAAAACACATGATTTACTCATGTTTATGTTTCCAGATTAAGACTAAGGAAGAACTCGAGATGAAACCTTAAGTTTCGCCAATTGCTTTTGTTTTCTGCCACGTCTTCACGCGATTGGATGATGTTGTATTTAGTTGTTTTCTTAAAGATATGATTAAGTATCTTTTAACTTTTACGAAAAGAAAAGGTTTTTACTCTGTCTCTCACTTTATTTATAAAACCAGAGAAATGAAAAGAAAGCAAGGGAGGGGGAGGGATTAAAAAACAAAAACAAAATGCCTTTTTAATAATTAACCTTTTCAGGGTCTTGAATATATTTAAGAAACGAAATTGATAATATGAGTATATCTAAGAATCAGTTTCAGCTGAAAGTGTTTCTTATTTTGTTGTTTCACTACAGTTATCCCATTTTGTGAAACCTATTGAAATATAATTTCTCTTCTTCTTCTTCAGCCCTTTCTGGCTGTTCAGGTGGGTGGGAAGATGCATTTTATACCTACTGCCAAGTGGTGTTTTTTGGAACAGATTTTCCAGTCCTTCCTCAGGAAACTATTATAGAATGGCTTCAGACCGGAAGACAAAGTGAAAAAGAGGCTGACAAACACAGGCAAGGAAAGGAAAAATCCAAGCTGCGCCGGGATTCGAACCCAGATTTCGATGTCTCAGCCTTGTGGGAGACCGCCGCCTACACTATCTCGGAACGGTATAATTTGCTACATTTGTAAAGATAAAGAGGCAAACTTTTTTTTTTCTTTTTCTTTGAGCTTCAACTTTGATTCTGAGGTAAAACGTATTAAATTCTATAAAATATTTCATTTTTTTTAATAGAATTTATTAAGTTTTTATAGAATCGACGTTAAGTCGATTTGACCTGAAAAATTAGTGAAGAAATGATTATAAAATTGTAAAAATACCCAATATAGGAACGATTTATGAAAGATCACAAACAATATCGAAAATTGTGCATAATGAGATTAATTTTAAAGAATCTAAATTTAGATTACAGTAAAGATATAATAATAAATAACCTTATTTTCATTTCAAAATTCGATGTATCGTAACAGTTTCTGATAGAACATCATTGTGGAGATGAAAACATCTCGTAAAACATCATTGTGCAGATTATTGTTTTTATAAATAACCATTTTAAATCTGCTAATGTATCTTTAAAAAACTCTAATTTAGAAAAGCTTGACTACAAAAGGCTATAATTACAATTGTTATTAAGTAATTATTGAAAACTATGAAGAAGGAAAAAATATTTTTATGAATTGATGAAATCAGTAATAAGTGCTTTTCTTTTGTATTTATTTTTTTACTATGTGTACAGTTGTTTTTTTTAATTTTACGATCAGGAGCAAGATTACGTTTTTCTTTTAGTTTGTTTGTCAACGAAAGATGCTTTAAAATTTTGATGAAATTTAGAATTAACAAACCAGGAATTTTAATTCCTGTTGTAGCTTCTTAACAAAATGCTAACAGTAAGAAGCATTGACATAAACTTCATCTTTATGTATTTATTTATTTCTATTTTTTTTTTTTTTGCACTTCTAAACTTTTAAAAAAGTTTTATGTTTTTTGTTTTTTTTCCCTTCTTCTCAAAATCTTAGTGCAATTTTCTTTTCCTTCATCATTCCTACTTAGACTTTTGAGCAATGATTGTCATTCCCGGAGGAGTTGGAGATTGTTCCTCCTGTTCCATTCCGTTTCTTTTCATCTTCTCTTCGTTATTCTCAAGTCTGTTCTCCTCCATCACATTGTTCTGAAAACAGACTGGAATTCACATTGTGCCCCTCCCCCCTTCTGTCAACTGGGTTGATTTAAGAATGTTTCATTCCCTTTCATGTCTTGTTCCCAAACCTAACAGTTTGCCTTAAATTAGTAGGACATAACGGACATCAAAACAGTTTCTAATTCTATGGACTTTGAAGACCTTATCGGCGACGCAAATGGACTTGAAGTGGACTTAAATGAATTTCAGTCTATTTACTTCATTCTATTTACTTCAAATTCATTGCAATGTTATCTTCCATACATTTATTAAGAGAAATACAAGTTGTTAAATATATAATGTTGATGCAAGTTCCTTTGCAGATGATTCTTTCACTATTTATTATTCTTAATACTTGAACAACCAATACCAAACTGTTTGCTTAAGAAATAGCCTCCACTCTCAAAAGCTTACTTTTCTGTTTCGTTTCAAAAGAGAGGTTTGTAGATTTTTCTGAACGATTTTCTCCAGAACCTTCTCCATCGTCTTTCATCTTATTCCCTTCGCACCTTCGAAATGGCGTTTCGTGTTTATCCTAGACCGTCCATCGATATCCACCCCCTCTTGCAATTCATAGACCCATGACGAATACTCTTCCCTACGGCACTGTCGCACCGTTTCCCCTCGTGACACCGGCGCTATGATTTGTATTCGGTCCCGCATCCCCTCCGTGATCAATGGGTATTATCTCGGCCACGCTGACCGGTAGGGGTGGGTGGGATCCAAGACTCTAGAGGGGGAGGATCGGCAATGGAAAGTATTGATTAATCCTCTCCTCGCCTGCACTTGTGCGCCGGAAATGCGATGGTGTTTGCTGATTAGCTTGATGGGACTAATTAACAGTTTACAATCTCCAAAGGGATCAGGGATAGCTTCCCATTCCCTCCCCCTCTGTTCCTTTGGAATCCCCTTTTCGAAAGGAGACAGGTTGACGTTATCAGACATCCAATCCTTTGAGGCTTACCTTTGTTTTCTTCGATTAAGAATTAGAATTGCAGATAAACTGACAACACCGTTAATCCTCTTCTTCCAAGCCTTATTTATTTTAAACTCACAATTCAAACACATGGATCCGTCTTTACTTAGCTTTGAAAACTAATAACAGTAATCGGACTAGGAATTGGTTGAGGTAACGAATGGTAAAGTCGCAAAGCTTTCTCGTCATTGAAGCCATTCATTGAAAGCAAAAGCCTCTGAGCATTTATTAATCAGAATTCCTTGGCTCAGCTGCATCTAATGACTGCTTTTGTTCAATAGCACTCGCGTAACGTAGATCTGAAGGAGGAGCAGACCGTGCTAATAAATAAATGATGTAAAAATGAATGCGGATTTTTTTTTATTCTACACAGAGTTACTTATTATTTCGGCATAGCATCTTGAACTTTCTTCGGGACAAATTCATTAATAGATCCGTGGCATTGTTGTGTCCGTCTCAATTTTTTTTGGTCTAAGGGTTGCAATCGCCCACATTTGAGAAAACTATTGAGAGGGACTAAACAATTGCATTATTAACATACTTTTGAATTTCCGAAGACGGATCAAGGTACCGAATCGAAATATTGAGCAATAAAAAGATAAGTCCTCATTGTTTATTTATCTATTACTTAATATCTGATATTAAGTTATATAACTTTAGGATTTAACCCAGAGCACTTACAGGCCAAGGAATATAAATGCCTACAAAATGTAAGCAAAATCTAATTTAATACAAAATACTTATTGTACCTGTAATCTAAAAGAAACTGAATTTGTACACTTCTCCTTTTTAGGCTTCTGATACCGTGAAGCCTTATATCCCCGGTTTGTCTGTCTGTCTGTGGACAAGTATCAACTCAGCAACCACGAGGGCTAGAGACTAATTAGGGTTTCGTTGAAAAGATCTTGCCGAGAGTAGTTCACAGCCGTAGAGTTTGTGTCTCTAGCTGATCGGGCTCCAAGGTAGCGATAGGGATCAATAAACCAAACACAATGCTTCGAAACGGCTTCTGATACATGAATAAAGAAAATTATTCAAAAGTTATTGAATTCAGTCTATTAACAAGGTTTCTGCTAAGAATGACGATTATTTCATATAAATATTGATTTTTCTGTATTTCACGTAATATGGAGAAGAGCTACTTGCATCTCTTTCTTAAAATCATCATTAGGAATTCAGTGTATTAACAAGGTTTGAGTTAAGAATGATGATGATTCCATATAAATAGGGGTGGTCTAGAAAATGCGCGTTCGAGTCTGTTTGCGACCCCATGCTATCTTACCCACCCCTATTTATAAGGAATAATCGTCATTCTTAACTCAAACCTTATCATCCATAACTGCTGAAGGAGAGTTAGGGTAGGATCACAAAGTTAATGACTGTCAAAGTCGGCGAACGCCGAAAATACCAAATCCTTTCAAAATATAAATATATTTTAATTTGTACGCAACCGACTTTTCATTCCGCTTATTTATAAGTACGCGTTTTGTATTAATTTTGAATAATTTTCTTCATTCACGTATCAGAAGCTGTTGCGAAGCCTTGTGATTGGTTTACTAATCGCTATCGCTACCTTATTATATTCAAGACATAATACGCAAGATATACTGTATAATTAAATCTTCTTTCTTATGATATTCTGTGGCCATGGAAAGTTTTTCTTTTTTTTTTTTTGGCCAACGCCCGGGCTCTTAGAAGTGAATCTTTTGGCCTCAACAAGGGGCAAGAAATGTGAGCATTTATCCGTCGTAACGTTGCCCAGGGTACGCCATAGGAGGCAGCTCACGCTATACCCGCAGAAACAGACGAAACACAGAAGAAAGAAAGGGAAACAGCCATGCCACTGCCGGGATTCGAACCCAGGTACTGGCGCACTGGTCGCCATGGCTGGCCGCCGCCGAGACCGCACGACCACGCCAGCACGGCTGTGGCCATGGAAAGTAGATAACTTTATTTAGGAATCCTGCTTTCCAGTATTTCTGGAATTTTGTAAAAGTGTTATGAAATTTAAATCTAATTATAAACTTAATTTAAGGCACAGTTATTGTAATAGTTATAATTTGATATAAAAATTCTTAATCTTTTCAATGTTTTTCTTTTTCTGTTTAGTACATATAATAATCACTCCTATTCTGTTATTTATTTGTTATCATATTAACATATCAAAAGGAAATGTAATAATGCAAGACTTGTTGAATAGTTGCTTTTACAAAAATGATTTCTTACGTTAATATTGCATCTTATCTTATTTCAATAGCTTGTAGCGTAAATAATCAAATACATCTTCTATGTTTAAAATCTTCTATGCTTTAGGACTTAAAATTATTCAGTAAAGAAATGCGCTGATACATTTCTTTTTAAAAGGTGAATTTATCTTGTTTCAACTGAATTTTCCATTAAGAGAGTTATTCATTTTCTTTATTCCAATGACACTTAACAAAACTTTTAAAACTGTTAATAATAAAATTGTTAAACTTTTAATACTATTTCCCTTAGATGAGTACAGGCATTTTCTTGCCTACTTTCAGCAAGTTGACTAATTGATTAAATATTAATTTAAAACGTTTCCCTTACGGAAAAAAAAAATCTTTTAAATTTCTGAAACACTCCGCTTTGGAATTATACAGAAGAACTGTAGCAAATATTCATTAATTTTCTTTTTGAAGGGTTTTAATATTTCAAACAGAAGGAATTCAACAATATCAAAGAATGAATTGATTTTCATCGTAAAAATCCAAAACCGTCTCTTGGAATAATAGATGTTACGGTTTTAAATAAAATAAATACAAAAAAATATTTAATACAAAGGTGAACAATCACAGATGGCGAAATAAAGATAAATCGACTTAATCCGAAAGAGAAGAGAAAGACCATTCCGGCAAATGTTCCGTTTCTGTGTCGATAGCATTTGTAGGTTGGACACCATCTGTTGGCACTTCTCTCTCTCTCTCTTTTGTTTCTTTACTCTTTTGTTTCAGATTATTATTAATCGTGGTAACGAGGAACAAGGATTCAGTCTGTCAGTGGAAAAATTGATAATCCAATGAGTTTTTCCCAATTATAACATCCTTATTGACATAAAGTGCTTAATTTATGCTTTTAAAAAAATAGCTTATTAAATGTAGGAAATTACTTAAATTTTGGAAAGAAAACATATTGTTAATATCGTGGACGTGGTTTCAAAAGGCTACAATTCATGCAATAGAAGAAAGTAAAACATTAAAATTAAAATAGGAAACCTTAAATGTGTATCTGCAAGATAGAGTATTTTCTCCTGGATTTTTATCACTGAAAATTTCTTTATATTCAATAATAATCTGTAAATATCTACTTAACAAACTTATTAAAATCCCTGATCATCTCAATAATTTTATCAGTAACTATCGCTGATTAGCACCAAATAAAAATTTAAAAGAAAAAAAAAAAGCAAGCATAAAGTACGAAGTGAATCGTTGCTCTTTTATAAATTGTGATTTTTTTCTTAGACGAGTTTTGCACAACATAAATTGCGAGGGCCAAAATTTTAGGAAC
The DNA here is from genome assembly GCA_023159025.1 of Thereuonema tuberculata. Lineage (NCBI taxonomy): Eukaryota > Metazoa > Arthropoda > Chilopoda > Scutigeromorpha > Scutigeridae > Thereuonema > Thereuonema tuberculata. Next base: position 4,774,777 of record JAFIDM010012231.1, on the reverse strand, counting down.
TACTATTCTGTTGAATTTCGCCACTGGTAATTTTTCAGAAAAAAACATCCGTTGAAGTTTCCAAAACGATGATGTTATTCAATTATGACATATAAGTAAAATGTCTTCTTAAATGTATCATAACGAATTATGGAGGAATAATAAGAAAGAGATTTTTTTGTCCTCAATTTAACCTGAAGAGTTTTCTATTGAAGAAAACGAAATATCGTGAATAAAGAATGGAATTTTATGAAGGCATTTTAGTTGTACGAGATCTGTTGAAGTTGCTTGCAATGTTCGAATCCTATTGGTTTTCCAAACAAAAGTATCTTCTTTGTCAGATCAAGTAAAGTATTAATTCAGAATTGTTTTTTTCTTTATTCGTGATTCCTAAAACATTTCATTCGAATCTTACAATTTTTTTTTTATGCCCCGACTGTTGATGTATATGGAAAACGCTTCATATAAATAGAGGAGGCGAATTAAGGATGGCTTATTACAACCAGTGATTTTTAATTAAACACTTGAATTTTGATCCCATCTCCGAATGTCAACAACCACTTTGCGAATTCCAGTTCCGGCTACTAATGCCATCAACGATCGACGGCTCAGTGGTGAAATGTCAGCCCAAAATAACTCGAGTTTGGAAACCATCAGGAAATTTAAGTCCAAATGACCAAGATTTCTTTTCATCTCAGCAATGAAATCAGCAGATTACGTTTTATAATTACTGCTAGAATTTTATAAAATCTACTTTATGAAATAGTCATTAGTAAATAAAAACGAAAAGGTTGATACGCATTACGGATAGAAAGACGAATATAATTTTTAGAAAAACTTCCAAGGCTTGTTTCTTCGGCTTAGGTGCTCATCAATAAGCAACTAAGAAAATTCCGTGATTTAGAAACCAATCTTGACAGAGGAGAATTGTTCAATAGTATGTTAAGTGATTCTTTATCAGTCTGATACATCATCTGATAGCATAAATTTGTTCCTTGATGATTGTATCTTAAAGAGAATCTCGGCGTTTGTATTTAGTCTTAATTTTATTAGATGGGAAACTAATTCCTCCGAAAACCATTTAATGATAATTAGCAATAATTTACGCAAGTTAATAACAGTAATTTAATGTAATATCTAATGAATTAATTTAATATATTTAATGTAATATGTTAATAATAGTAAATCCTGACTCTTAATTTCCAATTCAGTAATTTCACGTGCCTGAAATTTGCTTAGAAACGTTATGTTTGCAAAAATTGAAATTTTTATGAATTTTATAGAGTTTATAGAACTGTAAAGAAAGAATGCTTTAAACTCATGAAGAACTAAAATATTATAAATATATTCGAATTGTAACATGTAGCTTTCCCCTCCGTTCACGCGAATACTTAAATTTCATAATGAAACAAAATACTAAAACACTTACGAAATCAATACAGTTTGATTGTTTGGCGATATTTATTAAAAATATAAATGTATTCAGTAAATGTGCCCTTAGTAATATCATTATAACTTAGAATATTATCTATCTGAAATTAGAAAAGAAAAAAAAAAAAACAACATATTTATGACCTTTTTTTTATGAAGGAAACTCAACAAATTAAAAAAAAAAAAAACTCTACCACTGGTAGAGTCTTATCAGTTAACACAGCGATGCGTAATATCCATGATATTCCCTAAAACTTCCACTGCCTTTTCTTAACCTCCGAAGAATGTAATGCTTGCTTTCAGCAAATGGAAGCCAACTTTATTCTTTTAATCTTAAAGCTTTACTAGCTGTTTTACTAGTAAAACTTTACTAGTTAGGCTTCCAACATCAATAAGTCTCTTAGTTCCATACTTCTCCATAACCAATGAACGAGTGAAAGATGTTTGAAAATTCGCATTCATATTTATGCACCACCAATGGCCATATTCGTATTTAAGAAAAAATCTCCCTGTAGATTCTGCTGAAAAATTTGTGCGTAAAGAAGAACTGAATTTTTCATAGAAAAGCATTAATAGCAAAACATAATCGATTTTAAATTTGCACGTGCATTGTTAAGGTTTATCAAAGCAAATTTAGTTTGATTTAGACGACGTAATGCTGATTTAAGAAGTTTTCAGAGATAAAAAATATAAGAAAAGTAGATTGTTTTTGCTACTTACTTGTGCGTGCAGTTATTAAGAATTCCAGAAAACTATCCAACATGGTGGAGGAAAGAAGGATGATAATTCCCGGCGTAGGATACGAAAGAGCTCATCCCATTTACTTCCATCATATGGGAAGAAATTCCAGAAATTCTTCTTTTGTTTAATAGATTGTAATAGTTATCACAATGTATATGCATATTTATAACGATACTTTTCCTTTATATTGTTTTAACTGTTTTTAAAAAATTAAAAATAAAAATTCCAATATTTTTGTAATGTAGGCTGAAATTCTTTCTTTTGTTTCTTGTCCAATTAAAGTTGGAATCTTAAGATAGTATTCGATGGAGATTCCCTCCCCGTCTTAATTTGCCATTTTTCGATTTAATTGGCTATTCCACCAGTTAACGTATCCTTGATGCAGTTTTTAATTGCGCTTGGATGGATTGTGTGAGTGGTCAGTTCCCTAGCGGTTAATGTGATTAATAAGTTTTTAACATTGGAAACCACCTCTTCGATGAAACGCTTGATTTATTTCTATATTTCCGTTCGTTTATCAGTGATGACAAATAATAATCACAGTCATGTCTTTTTTTTCAATCTGGATGAAGAGTTGTTTTTAAGTTATCAGAAACTTATAGATTTATAATCAATTATTGGGACTTAATGGACACAGAATTTAAAAAAGGACATTTAAATAAGTCCTGAATAACTAAATTGAATCATTTGAAAATTACAGTTTGAAGTTATTAAATAAAATTTTAAATGTAGTGTATGAGTTTGTTTGAAGTGAAAATTACATCTGTGATTGCTGATGTAAATAAGCAAAAATTATAAGAAGCACTGTCTTAAATAAGAAGTATTACTTGTTTTCGTAAACTTAGAGGATCTAAAAAAAAATTCATTACTTGAGAAAATGAATAAAAAGTCATTTATCGTTTCATTAATGTTTAAATAGGAAACAACAAAGCTCTCTTCAGTTAAAAGTTTTCTTCATATCTGTTGTAATGAAAGTATTGTGATTTAATACAAAACATTAGTTCGCAAATGATACTTCTACAAGGCAAGAATTAATGTAAAATATTCTTTTTGTTCTTTGCTGTTTTTCCAGGACTGGAGATCCATTGTACTCCTGTTATTTTCCTGTATTTGTGGCGATGTAGGGAAACATGGGAACTACGTCAGCCTTTTCATTTTCCAATCCATAGCATGTAGCTGCAGTTTATAATGATTCAATAAATCTTGAAAGATAAATTTATCCCCTGGAAAGATTAAATACGAAATAATTGTGGTTGTTCAGAAATAAATGATATTGATTTGTTAATTATATATTGACTATCTTAATCAGCATAAGACATGGTTTTGCAATTACTCTCTCATGATGAAAAGCTTTTACTGTGAATGCTGAGAATATTGAGAGATTAAATGAGTTGCAGCAAAAGCTCATCATTTCATTTTCAGGCGAAAAGATCGCCGAAAAATTTGACAACAAAATAAACATTTGCAGACAATAATTTACTATTATTTTAGCTTTTCCGTTGCTTCAAAAGAGATGTCTTATATTATTATTATCATTATTATTATGTTTGTATGTTTCAAACCTTGGGTTTCCCCAGCAAAAACAATATGGCGGGTCAAGGACCAAAGCACATTTTGCCAAGTGTAAAGGCGTGTGCAAGATTGACTAGGGATGTGTGGTTGAGTCCATAAATTTCCTAACTATGCGTGTAGTGTTGAGTACCACAGCGTTCTGCAGTTGTGCATAAGTGTTTTTGTGAAGTCCTAGTGTGCTGAGACTGTGGTGCAATGTGTGAGGCACCAGACCAGTGGCAGACAGGACGATGGGTCCAACATGTACTCGATCCTGCCTCCACTGCTTCTGGAGCTCGTGTGCTAGATCTGTGTATTTACTGATCTTGTCTGCGTGAGTTTTCTGCATGTTCTTGCTGATAGGCACTGCAATATCAATGAGATAGGTCTGTTTGTTGACCTTGTCAACAAGTATGATGTCAGGTCTGTTGTGGTGTATGGTTTTATCTATGTGAATGAGCTGTCCCAGTACAGCTTATATGAGGGTGACTGGGACTGCTTTGTCAGTCACCGCTTTGAAATGTGTACTTGTAGTACGGGACTGTATTTTTAATAAATGAATGTTTGTGTGCTAGCTGTTGATGAAGTCTTGACGCTACCTGATTGTATCGGTGGAGGTAGTCTATTTGGGAGAGATTCCCTTGGGGTTGGCGCCCCCTTGCGGTATCTAGCCTAAACTCCTGTGGTAGGAGAGCGTCCATACCCAGTATTGGGTGTTACGGGCGATATAGATAGATAGATTTGGGAGAGAAGAGAACAACTTGATATTATGTGGTCGATCGTCTTATGCGTAGTGTGGCATTTCCTGCATATGTCATGTGTGTTTGCGTTGTGTAGAATGTGTTTCTTGTAGTTGTGTGTGGGGATGACTTTGGTATTGCGTTCGGTCCCCCCGAACAGTTCACCGCTCGTCAGTCATCTGTTCGGCATGTCGATATGAGGCTGGCTGAGTTCGTGGCGATGTCTGCCATGTAGTTCCTTATGAGCCCATCATTCACGCAGCTGCTGAGTGTGGTTGTCGATGGTGGTAGTGTTGGATAAGCGTTTTTGAGGTCGAGGGGGTGAGGTGTGTGTCAGCCTTGACAATGGCGAAGTGGTGTGAGGAGTATTGTGCTCTTTGGTGGAAGTGTTCCCTAAGTGTGTGTACTTGTTTTTCGAATAGGGTGATCAAGTTGATGAGTTCATGGCCTCCCTCCTTGCGGGGAAGAGTTACCCTTTCCGTGGCGGACGTGGGGTTGTATATGTTGTGTTTCGTTACATTAGTGCATGTTGTGAGTTGTAATGCTTCGGTATTTGTACATGAATTTTGCCGAAGGAATATGTTAGTGTAGGGAGGGCAAAATTGTTGATGGCTTTAATTTTATTTCTGACCTTGATTTGTGTTTTGAGGATGTTGTGAATGCGAGCACGGTATGTGTTCTTGAGTGCGTTTTTGCTGTTTACATTGTCAATGACATGCGCTTGCTGGAAGCCCAGGTATTTGTAGGTCTCTCCCTCTTCCGTGGATTGGATGGCCAACCCATGGTTCAGTTCAAATCCTCCAAATTCGAAGTCTTCCCGCATGTTATATTTATGCATTTATCGATTTCAAATTCCATTCAGATGTCTTTGGTGAACTGTGTGGTGACTTGTAGTAAATTAGTAAGTTGTGCGTTGTTTGTGGCGTGGAGTTTAATATCATCCATGTAGAGAAAGTGTGTGATTTTGTATGGTGTCACAGTGCCTGAGGTAAACCTATAACCGTATTTTGTATTGTCTAGCATATGACTCAATGGATTCAAGGCGAGGCAGAACCAAACAGGACTCAAGGAGTCTCCCTGGAAAATACCTCTCCTTACGGAGATAAGTTATGGAGGTGTTGGAGGCTTAGGTATAATGTTGTGTTCCAACTCTTCATCGCGGCATCCATTAATGACATGATCTTGGAGTGTATTTTGTAGAGATGAAGGGTATGTAGGAGCCAGGAATGAGAGACCTAGTCTAATGCCTTCTTGTAGTCGATGTACGCGATGTGAAGTTCCTATTCTTTGCGCGCGCCTGCCGCAGGATTACCGATTATTATTATTATTATTATTATTATAATAGTTACTGTTTATTTATCTTTGATTTTGTCTGGAAGATATTAAGAGCAGCAAGATCAGTTTATCTAATTTGCCTTATAATGGATTTCAGTAATTAAATTTAGTCTCTTAGCTTCCATTGAAATTAAGATTACAATGAAAAATATTGAGGAAAAGAAATATGTTTAGTATTGCTTTAATTGATGCGTTCAAATGATCACCACAGTTCTTGTCTTACCATGAGAACAGAAACAAAGGCAGTCTATTTGATATCTGCTGATGCCTCCACCGCTGAACTTCATTGATTTTCGTTGTATGTAATTCGTCTTCCAGTCGCCAGTGGACAGTTGGATTACATTGAAACTTCATAATCAACTTTAGTGGAAAATTGACCTTATAAACTCATTTATTAGATTGACTGAACACATGGACTCCCCTTCTCAGAACTAGACTGAATACAACCATTTTTTTTTCTTCTTCTGAATATTTTAGGTATTCAGGTTCCTTCTATACATTCAATTCAAGAAATAAATAAAATAGTAGCCTTTAATAATAATAATAATAAAAGCTCTTTATTTGTTTTGTACCTGATCCATCTTTTTGATATTCTAGAACATTCTCTGAAAACTACTTTTGCATTTAATTGCAGTTAGTCGTAACTTAAGATTAAACAGGTTTCCTTGTTTTATTTATTATTTCGAGGAATCAAATAAAGCAAAATTATTATAGAGTCTCATAATGGAGAGAAAAAAAGCAATTATTTTAGCGCAAATTCCAAAATTAATTCCCTCACATTGTTTTTCATTGTGAAAAGTTTCTATAAAATTTGTTTTTTCTTTTTAACCCATAATTTAGGATGTTTGTAGGGAAGCATTCATTCCCCAACTTCAAAAATACGGCCCATACAACAAAATGTCGTAGAACATTTTCAACTCAAAATGACCTTTGGAACCCGTAACTTATCGCTGTGTCTATCGTTTCCGAAACATCCTATATAATATTACAAAACACCACATCGACTACCAATAAATATATTAAAATAAAATTTATTTATTAAATATATTTATAAACAGCAAATTTTCGGAAAGATAATATGAATAAAATGAGGTCAAAATACTGTGGATTGAAAAAGACTCCACAACTAGAAAAATAATAGAAAGTATATTTATAAAGAATATCAAAGGACATAATTTGAATAGAAACGACGGAATAGAAGTTGATAGTAATTTTGTAAAATTAGCAGGTGATTTAATAAATAATTTGTGTTTTGTTTGCCAAAATAAAGTAAAATTTGAAGAATTGGACTATTTAGTTTAAGTTTTTGTTGGGTTGTTAATATCAAAAATTTTATTGAATCTGAGGTTTGTTGAAATTTTAACAATATCATGAATGTTATTTCATGCTCATGTCAATGAATTGTTGTTATCGGAATTACTGAAATAGGCTTGATAAAGGGAAGAAGATGTTATCTTTCCGAAAATTTTGCTGTTTATAAATATATTTAATAAATGAATTTTATTTTAATATATTTATTAGTGGACGATGTGGTGTTTTGTAATAAATTACTACTACGAGAAAAGGAATTAGGAAGAAATACGGACTTGATACCCTGAAGCAACTGAATTAATTGATGTTATGGTATGACGAATTACGTTATTGATTTCGTTTATTTTTTTAAGTTCATTAAGTTAAAGTTTTGATATCCTTTTTATTGTAAATACGCATTCTTGTATGACTACAAATATAAAATATCGTAGTGCATTAAATTGTAAGTTAAGGAAAATTCTGTAATGCCTAGTTTTTCAAATGATATACACATTGAAAAAAACATTAGAGCCAAATATCGTTAATAGTACTTAGATGATATATTTTTTTTTTACTAAATTATGCTAGTTTTTCTTAACCTTTTTATTAATTATGTACATTATTATTAATGCAAAAAGTAGTAATTTTTAGTAATTATTAATTTGCTATTTAATATAATAAGAACAGTAATAAAAGGAATATGGCTGTAAATCGATTTAGATATATAACTTCAATATAAAATTCAAATGAAAGGATTTAGTATTATTTTCTAAAGATTTCATTTAATTCTTGACATTTTCATTTCTAGCAAGATCGTGAAATTTATAGAATAATATCTTCCTTATTTATTAAGTAATTCTTCGTAACAGTTTGAATGAGAATAGCTTCAAAATGAAAAGAAGTAGTGTTTATTATTAATTTCATTAATATTCTGTATACATTTTAATTGTTTTCTAAACTTTGATTGGATAATTTCGCCTTTCATAAAATTTTAGTTTTATAAAGAGAAGTTTAAGAAGCACTGGTAAATAGTTTTCCTGTACGGATTAGTAGTCAGCTGACAGGAGCACTCGTCCGATTTGGACTCTAGCCATTCAATTCCCTTTTTATTTTATTTTGTGGGATTAGGCCCATGTCTTAGTAGTTTTGTCCGTGCTGAGAATCGACGACCTTTTCTCGTACAGAAGTGGCTTGGAATGGAGCTCGGCAGCTGTCTGTCGTCGCATGGGCTTTGGCTGCTGCTAATGAAAACCAGGCTGAGGCCATTAAGGATTACAAGGGGAGAAGGAAGAAACATTTCGTCGCCTAAAAGAACGAGAAATACCAGCCAGCTCTTTCTGATATTGTGGGTGGGCTTTTATTCTGGGAGTCACATCACGATATTACTTTTTCGTAAGTGTATTTCAGGCTGTTAACACGATTACAAGAATTGATTTTTTCAGAAGAAATTTTTTTTTTTAGTAATGGCTGCAAAAGTTATATATGAATGCAAGGCATTGTTTGATCTGGAAAACATTTGTTATATTTAGTGAAAGTTTATTTTCAATCGTTTCAATAACTCGCAGAGTTTTTTTAAATCATTCAGTGACTAACAAACACCATTGTTGTGAATCTTGAATAAGCTTCTGATGTAAAATTTTTAAGATCTGGATGCGAATCCCCTTTAGACTGGATGTTTCTTTCGCTCCCACTTGGAGTCTAGGGAATGTCTAATTTTCTCAAATCCTCTAACTTATTGCACTGACTTGATCTGTAGTTGATGTGTAACACGTGCAAAGTAACCTCTGTTGCTTTTAAAATACGGACATTGAGGAATAATGCTTTGAAAAATAATCATAACACGATCAACAGTAGTTTTATCTGAATAGATTTAATCAGAGGTTCTTAATCATTTGAAACTTTCGAATCCCTTTCAGCATTGTATATTTATTTTAACAAACTCCTTATGAATCCAAACACAAAAAATTGGAATTATTGCGAACAATCCTTTATGATTGATGGCTATGTGTCTTGTTTGTAATGAAGAACCATTGCAGACTTTTTAGTGCGATCCTCTGGACATCTTGGCATAGCGCCAACGGATTCGTGCACCAACAGATGCACAAGATGCGAATCCTGTGCTATATGAAAAGATTTGGCCAGTTTTCTTTGGCTAATTGTTTTCCTATAATTTTTATTTTTTCCTGATTGATATATTTCACAAAACTGATATTTTCTTTTCAGTTTAAAATAGTACTTTTCGGTGATATTTTTATTTCATCATCATCAAAAAACTTTACAATTCAGAGCGGGTGCTGGCTTCTGCTATAGAAGTGTTCCAGTTCATCTGCTCTTGGGCCATTTTCATCCGGTTGTTAATTTTCAAGACTTTTGCATCTTGGTTTACATTACGAAGCCATTCTGTTTAAGCTTATCAACTGTTTGGGTTCCGTATAATTGGTTCTATATTTGTTTGACTAAGTGTACAGCCTCTATCTTGATGGTCATCCTATTGTAACCTTCCAGCTTTAATATAAGATATCATGTCTTGATTCCCGTAAGATTCTGTATGTCACTACTATATCTTCTCCTCTACAAGTTTCCTTCCTTTACACCGCTAAAACAATCCTTTTCTTAATTTATCTTTCAAACACTAAAAAATATTTTTTTTATCTGATTTACTCATTTTCTATACCTCAGATCTTGTATATTAATACAGGCCTAATCATAGTTTTTATAGATCTTGATTTTAGTTTGTCTAGTTATTATCTTAGATCTAAATTCACTGTTTATATAATAACTCTTACTGGCTTGCATCATTCTGTGTTTTGATTTCCTCTAATGTATTATTCTTCCTTTTAATCTGCATCAAGAAACTTGGCTGACAGCTGTATTTAGAAGGAGTTCTCCTAAGATGCTCTGTCCTCTTTATTTGTTATTAGCATACTTTAGTTTTTTGGTTCATTCACCTCAAGTCCTATGACAGTTTCAGTTCCTTCTATTTTAGCGAATGTTTCACTTATTGCTTTTACAGTTCATTAGTATAAGCTAGAAGTTGAGTTAGCTGTATTTTACATTACACCTCCTGTTGTAACAGAAACATATCTAATTATCTTTTCTAAGATTATATTAAAGAGATTACAAACTAACGCAACGCCCTACCTACGACCAAAGGTGATGATTCGCCAAACTTGAAGCCTCATACGCGAAACATGAACTTAATAAAAGAACGAAAAAAGAACGAAAAAGTAAATTGAACATGGGTGCGGAAATGTATTATTCAGATGTTATAGAATGATTAACACGTATATAGGCTAAACGTGTAGCCACTGCTAGATGAGGTTTCGAAGTGACGTCAAACATGTCTCACACCGTCAAGTCGTTTTGAGGATTGCCGGATAGGCTCAAACATGCCCGGGGTAGCGGGAATCGTTGTACACCCATTCATAATGCTGTCACTCAATGTTTGTACATAGGGAACTGGTGTAGCGTACACTTGCTTTTTCAGATAGTCCTAGAGAAAAAATTCCGAAGGATTTAGTTCAGGTCAAGCTTTGGGTTCTCTGCCAAGCTAACGGTCACTTCGAAACCTCATCTAACAGTGGCTCCATCATAGCCTATATATATAATAATAATCATTCTATATCTGCATAAAATATTTCCGCACCCATGTTCTTATTGACTTTTTTCGTTATTTTGCTACAAGTCTTGCCTTCAAGTTGGGCCAACTATTTCAGGACCACCCTAAAGGTTAAGAAAGATTTTCTTTTTCTTTTTATAACAATACATATTTGTTTTTCTTATCTTCATTTCTGTGAGCTGCATTTCACTATATTCCTGCATTTCTTCATACAGCGTCCTTCTTGTTGTACTGTCATATTAAAATTCAACTAACAGTTAGAATTTTGTATTCTGACATTCTCACTAGCATTTGTCTGATTACATAAAATTTCAAGACCTGATCTTCCAGGTCTAAAGCCGCACTGGTATGGCTGCAAAATCTTTTCTTCATGAACTTAGTTTTTCATTCAAATTTTTTGTGAACATCTTATAGGCCACATTTAACAAGGTAATCCCTATATAATTACTAAATTGTTATCCTGTCTCATTTTTTATACAGTGGACATATAATTCCCAGATTCTAATCATTTGAATTCTTTTTAATCAATTTTTTCATTATTCCCTATCTCTTTTTAAGGTCAAGTAAATATCTGTAATGTACAGTATGCGCCAAAACAAACAATACTGAAAGTGGATATTGATGTTCACTGATGACTATCTGTAAAAAAAAAAAAAATTCAAAATGATGTCCATTGTGTTTTAAACAACATTCATAATGTTCACATAGATTCTCAAACATATTTGTACATAGAGGTTAAATGGAGGGATTTCTGTCTGATAATGTCTGGCTGTTGAAAACTAAGGATAGTCTGTCTATTGACGTATCTATGAAGATGAATGTGATATTCGTCCGTAAACCATATATTACACAATCGATGTACGGATGTCGGACTGATACCCATTTTCAAAGATGTTCGCAGGAGACTTCTCTGCAGAAACTGAAAATCTAGTTTCAGGAGCAGTCCATGATTCTCATTGTTTGGCACTGTAACTGATCTACCTATGAAGCCATTTCGTTGTGTGACGACGCTTCGTTACGGCGAAACTTGTCAACCACTTGTAAAATAACCGTGTTATTTGGCGGCGACTTATGAAACTTCTCACGATATTCATTTGAAACCTATTTCAAACTTGGGCTATTTCCACGTCCAAGTCTTATGAAGGGAAATAATACTCAACAATAAACACTTTTTCTTTTGTAGTGCAACACTACACTTAGCACTGCATCTACAATATGACTATGGTCCTAGCATATAAATGAAGTCCTGGTTCATGATTCATCTGCGCATGAGCCACGCGGCAATTTCAGTACTGTTTGTTTTGGCTGTATTTTCTTCGTTTCAGCACTTCATTTGGTACTTGCCAATCCAGAAGATCTGTTATTATTTAGGCCAGTTACGCAGTAATTAGTTTTTCCTAATTCTTCTAAAGTTGGTGGTTCACTTCCTTCTGTATCATTTCCTACATCTCTTCTTGTTCCTCGTCATCTTCCTCTGATAATTCACAAGTATCTTCTCCTTCTAGAAGGGTTTTAAAATTATTGATCTATCAAAATGTCTCAAAATTTGTTCTTTACTCAATGTAGTCCCATCACAATCTTTGCACTTGTTTACCCTTGGCCTAAAATTCCATTTTGTTTAATTAATGTTCTGATAAAATTTTCGAGCTTCGTTTAGTGACCGAAACTATTCGATGTTTTCTAATGGACTTACTTACTATCTTCTTACTATCTTTTATGTTGTTTGCGTATTTTTTCCCTAATTTATTTACATTTGATAAACATCGATTCTGTTGATGTTGTGTCATTGTTTTTTTTAAGTTTGATTTGTCTTATTTGTTATTTTCTCACATCACACAATTATATACAGTATTAGACTTGATTTCTTTATTCACACATTAAACTTTCTAGTATCTATAACAAAGGAGTAATTTCGTAATTACACCTAATAGGACTGGTGAACATCAAAAATAACAAAAGAACACTAACCTTCTTTTCTTTTGGATTATCTTTTTCCTCTTTCGTCGGTTAGTGATGTTAAAACCGACTTACACTTTCCTAGCATTCATTTATACGATCAACTTTATTTATCATGATTAATCTATTTTATTTCTAAATCTGTGTTGCATGTTCATCTAAATCTGTGTTGCATGTATCTCTAAATGATGTTTAGTTTCTTTATATCTTTTGGTTCTCTTAATATTTGATATTTTCCCTATAATTTGACTTTCCATTAGATAATAGTTTGAATCTCTGATCGTTAATCTGTGTGATTGACTGAATCTGTGATCATGTTTGCGTCCTTAGAGGTTCTAACACTGAATATACAATGTATGTGATTGGTATCCAATAGTTAACGAACGACTTGATGGTTAATGTCCATCTGGTGATTTCCACGAATGATTTGTAAATAATTTTCTATCAAACCTGGTGCTTCCCAATTCGTGAGAAGGCAAAATGACTAAAGCTTAGACCATTATCATTCTATAACTCATGTGCACTATGTCTGCCTGTATACTTTCTACAAATAGGCTCCTTATCAATTTTGGCATTTATATCTTCACAATTTTCAAGTCTTTCCTACTTCATTTATTATAGGTTGTCTCAAGTGTTTCATAAGACAAGAGATTATTTTTCTCAGCAGACAATGAGATCTTTGTCATTTGTGAGAATATGGGCATTTATTATATTACTTTAGGAAACCCGACCTTAATTCTTAAAACCTTCCTCAGACAATACTGGTCAAAACAAACAAAAGTGAAACATTCCTCGTCCCCAGCCGATAATAGGGCGTGTCCGAACATAACGTGAAGTATTAGTTTTGAATCAGTCGACGCAATAATGGTTCTGAGCACAGATGAAAAAGTATTTTTAGTCGAATATTACAACCGTTCATATCGAATGAAAAGACTTACAGCTTTATGCAAGTTTTGGAAACACGCCCCAAGTGACAGTCTGATTCTTAGCATCATCCAAAAATTCCAACCCGGATAGCTAGTGTACTGACACAGCGTAAAGGATGTACGGGATGGTCACGAATCGTAATAATAAACAAAGAGTCACGGCCTTCTAAGTATTTATGTAAGTGTTCATTCTAGCTGCAATATAAATCCCAATTTGGTCGATATATTTTACTTTCCAACGTATTTTTGGCAATGCAGGTAATTCCAGGGGCAAAATTCTAGAAAATCTGCTTAATTAGAGGATTTGGTCGATATAAAGTCCTTGTATTCCATGAGAATACTTTATAATCATTTGCCTTTTTCATTTGCTTGATATAATCTGTCAGAGAAGCCTTTGATTGTATGAACCAATCCGAGGCTTCTCTGATAGATACCGAACAGTTTTGCAAGAAAGCCCCACGCCCAACCCCCAACCTGAAGAAGCAACTTCTTCTCCCAGAGCCAGGATGACCTACTTATACCCCTTCATTGGGCAGTTCAGGTATCTCGGGGAAGGTCCATCCTATACATACAACTGTTAATTTTTAGGGGGATATTTTTATTTCATCTATTTTTTATCTTATTCATTGCTTGACTTTTAATTGGTCCTTAATATTGACCTTGACCGTTTTGAATAACAGGGGAAGGTTAATATTAAGAACCAATTAAAAGTAAAGCAATGAAGATTTTCTTTTTATTCTTTTATGTTTTGATTTTTACGACTCCCTCTGGTTTAAGTACTATAATTAATCACAATTAATGTTTTGCTGAAATTGTTATCGTTTCAGGCGAATTTTAATGGCTAATCGTTGATCTATTTCTCCCAATAAACGACACACTATTTAGTTGTCATTCTCGATTAACGCATTCACTATCCTTTCGGTGACCTCTGACCCGCAGGCACTACGATGACAACATCGCTGCAATAATCTTGGACCTCGTAGTGTCGCCACAGGAGGAAAGGGGCTGTAAACTATGGGTAGTTTCAATTAAGGCCACATTTGCCAACCGCGATGGACTCTAAAGAGACCTGGGGACCATCACAATTTAGCTGTTGTCGTTCTGACATGGAAACCGCTGTTCCGCTCAGACTTAGTGGTCACGTAATTGCCCAATTTATTCCATAGGTTTGTGGACATGTTACATTTTTCGGGAAACACCTTCTGTGTTCCTCAAACATATGACTTCGACCTAAGAAAACCACCAAGTGATGATGTTGATAAAGAAAGCCTTCCAAAGCACGAGAACGGTTAAAAGAACGCATTTTACGATGAAAAATCCACTCCAATGTTGCTTCAGTAACCGAATCATTTTGACTAACCCTCCATCATAAAACGCGTTGCTTTCATTATTGTAAATAATAATGAATGGTTTTCTAAAAATGGTTTTTGACTAATAAGTTTCAGTAAAATTAAACAAAAACGATCTTAGGCATATAGATAAAGCTATTTTTAAAAATACCTTATAATGAGATTTATTTATTTTTAAAAATTCAATAAATACATCTCATTATCATTTACAGAAAAAAACAACTTTTATTATTTCTTATTATTTCTTTAAAATCTCTCTCTCTCTCTCTTTCTCTATCTCTGGCCTTGTTCTCAGATTCGTCTGAGATGCATGAATTTTGATGAGTATAAAGAAATATAATTTTGGGAATTAAGATTTTTACGTTTCTTTAAATTAATCTGGTTAATGTAAAGCTTTTATTCATTCGACTTTCATTGGTATTTCATTTTATTCATTTTTTTCAATGGAACAAAATTAGAACAACCAGTCGTTCATTTTAACTACTAAGTCGTCAAACGATGTTTTGCATCAGTGTTGCTTTTTTTTCATTTGTAAGTATGCAATTGGTGTGTTCTTCTTAACTGTTCATTTTTATTAATTTTTAATTTTTTAAAAACTTTTATTATCTGTAGCCGGCGACTCTCAAATGCAGATAAAGCGTCAGTTTGAAAGCTGCTATTGTTAGCGCTTTAAAGATTATATCTGAATTGTATTCTGAACGCTTAAAATGGTTAGTCATTAAAATGAAAATTAAAGTGAATATAATTTTGTGCTAAAGGTGAAATTTAAGGGCGACCCGTAATAATCCCCCCCCCCCCCGAAATAATAAAATAATAATAAAAGAAAGTTCATTAACGAAAGAAAAAGTAAAAAAAAAGTTAGGAAAAAATATAAAAAGAACATTAGGAAAAGAAGAAAAACCAAAAAATCCATGCGGATATTGAGAAAAAAATATTAGGGAAAGAAGAAGAAAAAAAAAAACATAAACAGAGTCTAGTAGATAAATGGATTCGAACTGACAACATTCAGCAAATGAGTCGGAGAACCTACCGATCACGTTATAGCTGACAACCCAAATGAGATGGGTGAATTTCTGACATTTAAGCAAACAGCGGAAGTCCAATGAAAACAATGCCAAATATCTCGAGCATGAGGGGGGGGTGTTGGTCTCTAAAAATAACCTATTCCTACAGTGTTTGGGCCTCTGCACACGATGGCCCAAAATCCGTTTGTCGAGCAGACTTTCCGTTCGGGAGTTGTAAGGGGAGGTCGACACGGACGGACAGGACAAACACAATAGCTATCGATTTTGGTCGCTATCACAAAAGCTCCCAAATGGATCGCTAAATAACAAATTCAAATGTAGTGAATGTTGTTTAAGAATCCTTCACAAACACTCCACAGACTTACTTGCTTGAAGCACTCTTCACATTAGAAGTAGCATGAACGATTGCATTAGATTAGAGATACATTTCAACGATATCAAGTTAGTTAAATTAGAAGGATTTGATATATTTAAGAGTTGTTTGAAGCGGCTTTCAATGAGTTATAAGTGAGAAGATATTGCCTTCATGTTTCCCTTCAGTTGTTACAATATTACAAGATAATCTGTGTTAAAAAGACATTCTAACGATTGCTTTGCCGGAAATTGTTAACAAAGGAAGACTTATTATACCTTTCATTTTTTTCCAGATTATTTTGACAAGTTCTGTAGTCGGATTTAATGTGAATGACAAAAAAGATTTTAATCTTGTGTCAATATTGGCTTCACTGCAATACAATGGAGTTAGAATGGCAAATCACTTTGAGCGTTTTTTTTTTTAATTAAATTGGATTTCTGTTGTTATTTGTCAGATTAAATGCTTGTAATGTCGAAGGATTTTATATATAATTTAAATTCATAAAATGTAATCACAGAGGTGACACAAAATATCTTAAATAACAAAAACCTCTATTTATTTATAAATAAATTTCGCCTTTTGCTGTTCACGTCACAAAGCAGTTATTTGTAATTAACACAAACCAATATGTAGGGGGAAATCCTCTAATCAAGATACCTATTATAGAACTGTGATTAGATGCAGACTTTATTCCGGATTTAATAGAAACCATCTCATATCATTTGTAATATATATCAATTGATTACTTATAGTGCAGTGGTCTCAAGCTCATTTTAGTCTGCGATCAAAATGACATTTCGCGGCCGTAATATGATGTTCAGATTTACCAGCTGGTCACAGATAGATGAAGCAAAATGTATACGATCTTAACGTATTTCTCTAAAAATTAATAGAAATTTTCAATGTTTTTTTTTTTTCTTCCTAAGGATACCCGTTTTCGTTTTCTTAGAGTACTGAAAGAGAGTTTGATTGTATTTCCTGTATAATATTAAGAAATAGAATATATAAATATTAACAATTTTTGAATTAAAACAAAACGCAGTTTGCAAATGATATAAGTTACAAACGCCTGCTGGGCTGCACAAATGTCCTTTATGTTTCCGATCATACTCCCATCACATTAATGCGCTAAATACGAATACATTTAAACCTATCCTGATATTTTCTGCTTCTAATTTTTATTTCTTTCTTATTTATTTCAGTATTCTTCAGAGTTGTCCGGAGCCATTACATCCTACCATTGTGCAGTTCTTGCGTGACTCTTTAGTAGACAGAATTCAAACTGTGTCCCAAGAAACCAACGACACCCATTTACGACAAATGGTAGATGCCATAACCGCCTGTCTCGATAACTTCTCTTTAGGTGAGTGGGGTTCTCTTTAAATTCAGGTGGACATTACGATGGAATCAAATTGTTTCTTAGTTAAGAATTCTCGAAAATGTTTAGATGGAAACTTAGGATAAACTCTTGGATAACGAATAGATTATTACGCTTATTTTCATTCTCTACCTCTAAGCCTTTACTTCTGTTAAAATTTATATTTCTTGTGTTTCTTATAATCAGACTTTCCAATAACTTCCTTGCCATCTTTTTCTAACATCAAAATATGTTTTTGTATACTTAGCTAATGAAATGGTAAAGAAATGTGTGAACGAAAACAAAAAAGGAGTAATAATTGAAGAGTTCAAACAATTGTGATTAACGTTAATTGAAATAATAAAGCTTGTAGCATTTAAGGGCGAAAAATGTTTGTTAACAACTATGTCTAAAGCGGTGTGAACACGATGCAGCTTTTGCTGTACAACTCGGTGAAAAAGTTGGACGCAGGAAAGTTGCAAACGACAGGTATGGGAGAAAACGATGCAGCTTGCAGGGCGACGCCGTGCGAAAAACACACGAAGCACAGGACGAATTGCAATGACGTAAGTTGACAATACGTCACGGAAATTTCGGTGCTGTCCTGCAACGCAGGAACTGCAATTAACGCCAACAAAACAGAAATAATGCGATACTATTATTAGCCGATCTGTATTCGCAGGGGAAAGCAATAATGCGATACACGAAGAACAATGATCAACAGCCGCTATTATTACATTGGGAATTGCCAACAATGCCCGTCCCGTGGCTTTGTTCAGAAATTGGCAAACTGGCAGCAATTGTTGTTTTGGTTGTTGCAGTGAAAAATTGCAAATATCGAGGTTTATCAAACGTTCTGTAAAATTCTACCGCAAGAAAATAATGCATTTACATATAAACTTTATTTTTGCGTGAAGGAATTTCGGAAATCTCTGGTATTCTTTCTGTATTCGTGAATCTGAAGCGACGACAATCTGTGTCGGCGCCATGTTTTTCCATGGGCGTGACGTCATGCGTGATGTGTTTCAACGCTGTGCTATGATTGAATGCTGTACATGCAGCTTTTGGAGTTGCATCCTCGGGTCTTGCAGCTTTTGCTGCATACAAATCCGGATACAACTCTGCTCAAGCAGCTTGCAAAGCGCTCAAACAGCAAAGTTG
Organism: Thereuonema tuberculata; assembly: GCA_023159025.1. NCBI lineage: Eukaryota > Metazoa > Arthropoda > Chilopoda > Scutigeromorpha > Scutigeridae > Thereuonema > Thereuonema tuberculata. Next base: position 4,755,962 of record JAFIDM010012231.1, on the reverse strand, counting down.
CACATGCAACTTTGCACAAAGCTGCTTCGTGTTCGTCCCGCTTAAGATGTGTAATTGAATGACATCACCTGAACATGTATTGTTTTCATCAAAAAACTTGAAGAAGGAAGAAAGGAATTATCTTCCGAAATTCGTATTAAATATATGTTTTAATATAGTAAGAGGTGTTGCAGAAGTATTTATTTTACAAATTTTGTATATGTATTTTCTAGGAAATCTACTAACAGTTTCTATAAGGCATCATTACTTTTGGCTTCATAATGGTATTCAGATATTGCTGTACTTTCTGTGATATCTTTGTCGTTATTTTTAAGCTTTTGTTGTTCTTCGCCTCAACGCTCAGTATGAGCAAATGTTTCTAATTTAATTAAGTCTCCTAAATATTAAAAAAGTAGTACTTTACCACAGCACAAAGAGTGCTTCTTTTTTTTTTTTTTTTTGCCATAGCACAAATAGTGGATTTATTCAAATCAATAACTTTACTCATTTCTTTTTAGAAGTTTTTAAGCAGAATATATTCCGGTAAGTCTAGCAATCATTAAATTGCGCCTTTTATTTAAAATTCTTTGTTTATGTGTATTATGTGTATATTCTTTGTTATGATGGCAGTCCTACCCCCTTCTCATCTAAAAAAAGGTGAATTAAATAAAAAAAAAAGAAAAAACGCTGTATCTCCTTTGTGAGTGAAAGTACCGTATCACCCAACTGGGCTAAATCAAATCTCTACCAATAACATATAGACTGTGACGAACTACCATCTCTACGTATCAAACTGAACTTTATTTTTCATGCATTTATCGTTTCATTGTTTTGCTTTTAGTTGATATAATTTCAAAAAATATTAGACATTTCAGGCTCTTAATTTTCCCATGGTTTGCTAAACTCAAACGTGCCTAAGTCTCCATTTTGTTTCAAACAACTTCTCAACTGCCACAACTGCAAAAACGTATGGAATATTCTACTGAATGAATTTTCTATCTGGATAAATGATCTTAAAACTGATCAAGATTTGCACTAAATTGAGGAGTTTGAAACCATGCATTAGGGATTATCAATATTGAAGAAGGCAAAAAAAAAAAAAAACCCACGAACTTTTGCAAAAAGTAACTAATTAATGAAATAAATTAATCATAATTTGAACCATAGCAGAGAAACGCAAGAGAATAGTTCGTTTTTGATTGAAATAGATTGAATGCCATCAATGGACCTTCTTTTCTGGAAAAATTGCATATATGAAACAAGTTCTATGAAACAGAGATTAGATACGAAAGTATTTAAATTTAGCTCCAAAGTGAACGAGGTTTTTCTCGTTCTTCGTGAAAATAGTATAAAAGGTAAAAAAAAATCGGTTAAAAGCAGACGAGATATATAATGCTTAAATAAGAATCTATGGCCATTATCTTTGATCCAAAATGGCGATGAACATGGCATTTTGATAGGTTGGCAAGATCACTTTTCTTATACTGTATAGGGTGTAAATGAATACACGCAACAAACTATTAGGGCTTATAATGGAACATATAATGAAATGGAACACACAATGATCACGTGAAACCAGTAAGCATAGCAGGGGGTTGTTGTTGTGTTTCATTGTTTACAAGAGATTTTCGAAGTGTCACAACGAATTTCAGTGCAAGCGTTGCAGCAAAAATAAACGCATAAAGTTCTTGAATAGAACTTCAGAAAATAATGGAGGACAAATTAGCTTACTGATTTCGCGTGCTCATTATGTATTGTGCTAAATGTTATACGTAGCAATCTACTGCATTACATTAAGTAAAACATACCAAATCGTTCAAAATATTAAAGAGGGGATGTAAAAGGGAATAGGTGCGTTTCCTTATTTACCTTATTTAAAAGTTTTTCATTTTCACTTCTCTACACGCTTTTGAAGTTTATTGCATATATTCATTTCCACTCTGTCTTTAGTGGTATGGTCCTTCAGAAACATTAAAACAGTGATATCTTCTAATTAATTTGTCTTTCTATTGGAATTCATTTTTCGCGATGTTTATCGAAATACACGTTCCATCTGTGGAATTCCGTCGACAGTCTTTTATCTCTTCAATACTGTTCTCGCATAAAATGCATTCAAAGAATCCAGATCAGTGGTCTGCGTGTTCTCCCAACTGTCTTTGTAATCATGTGAAGAACTTTTAGGATACATTTCAACTCCCCAGCTTTTAAAAAGTTCTACATTACTATTTTTCCATCTCTTCTTTGGAAATATTCAAAGGGAAATCTTGAATTTTCACTTCGCATATTATCGAGCACAGAATTCTTCAATAGCTTTCAGTTATTAGTATTTAACGTTTTGTAAACAGATGATTCTAAAGGATCCTCATTCCTTTGAGCAGTAGTTTTCTCTGAGAAATCTTATTCATTAGTCACACTTCAATACTTAATTAGATCGTTTCAAACACGATACCATACTTTTCGGTGATATACGAAGTTACCTTGGAATTTCTGACATGAATTTATATATTCTTTTGATTTACAACCTTTCAATATACAATCACATCCCGATTTGCAACAATTCGCTTTCTTACGCTTCGCTTATAGGACAGTTGCCATCTTTCCAGGTTTTACGACAGCTGATTCACGAAGCAGCTTCGGCTTCCAGATAGCGTCACTTTGGTTACAGATACGGTTTGTGCTTCTAACCATTCGTTCTCATTTGGTTAATCTTCTCTTAAAGGCATCCTTCAAAAAATTCGTAAAGATTATTAAATTGACATGGCTGGACACATGGGACGTATCTATTCTACACACTTTTACTTACGTTTTCTATTTTGTTCTTTTACTATATTTAATGCATTTCCTAGAGAGAGTGCTCTGTCTTACATGCTTGACTGCATTGAAGATTCTTATTTTTATTGTTTGTATTTATTGCTTTTAATTTATTACATATCCATTGTTGCTCTTGTATCAATAAAATGAAATTAAACAGAAACATTGATGATGTCGCCATAATAATATTAATTGCAATAAACTTTAACTAGTTGCCCGTGCGAATAATTCGCAACAAAAAAACACCTTTGAGAAATAATAAACAAATCCAACAGCTGTCGTGCATATTAGTTAAACACATTGTCAATACATGGCGCCTTTTTTTTAAAAAAAAGGTTGACTCATGCGAATAATTCGTATGGTATCTTGATCAGTCACCGAATGGTAATGTGGAAAAAAAATAAGTGAACAATAGATGGTGCCTTCTACATTTTTATAAAAAGGTTTTAAAAATAAAGTTTTTTAACGAAAACATTAATTTTAAACCATTTGTTTATTTTTCGTCATTAGCGATGAACGTAATCTTCAAAATGATATCTCAAATCATTGATTTTGATGAGATTTTGATTTTAAGGGAAATAAAAAAAAAAAAAAAACCTTTGAGAAATTATATAAAAGTTGATAAATATTAAATATTAAATATTTTTATTGTAATAAATTGTTTATTTTTATTAAAATATAAATCTTTGTTTGTTTTTTATCTGTTCTTATTAAATAAACGATACAGTAAAACCTCGATATAACGCTCGCTTATAGCACTATCCCGTTCTTTACGCTCCTTTTATACGGTCCCTTGAATTTTCTATTTATCTCTGTATACTTTTACCCTCTTATAACGCTTCAAATCCCGCTTTTTTATATCGGAAATTTTGTATCGAAAAGACATGTAACACTGTAAAGATTCTTTTTTTTTTCCTGATAGGAGGGAATCCTTGAACTCTGTGTTCAAAGTACGGGTCTGTGATACACTTGTGCAAAATGTCGAAGCGGAAATCCCTTTCTATAAGTGAAATATTGCAAATTCTCCGTAAGTACGACGAGTTAGAAGTCAGAAGGATACCGCAGAATCTCTAGGAATTCCCTCGTCCAGTCTGCGAACAATAATGAAAAACAGGGATGCAATTACCGATGCAGCGAAGGGTTCTTGCAAACGTAAAAAAGTAAAGTGTGCACTAAATCTGCTCCGAAAATATATTAGTATTGCTCCTAGTGGTGTATCAATTGACGGTAATATCTGAACCGCATTGAAAATGTCATAATTCATAACAGTAGCACACACACACACAGCAAACCACAATCAAAGATCTTTTTAATAAGAAATAAGCTCATATTTGCAATATATCTATTGCAGAATCATGTATGTTTCCTGTAAAATGGTGTCCAAATCTTTCCCCATCTCATAAATCATTTCCCGTCTATAGCGCTATCCCGCTTATTACGCTTGTAGGTCATGGTCCCTTGATGAGCGTAATAATGGGGTTTTACTGTATTTGAAGTTTACGACGCTACAGAATTATTTGAAATGTTGGTTCGCTTTCGAAAGATAAGTCGCTTCTGTTAATGTTTTTAAAATAAAGTTTTTTAATGAAAACATTAATTTTAAACAATTTGTTTATTTTTCGTCATTAGCGGGGAACGTAATCTTTACAATGATGTGTCAATTGTTGATTTTGATGAAGTATTAAGGGAAATATGCCGTACCGACAACAAAACACCTTTCAGAAATAATACATAAGGATATACCTAGTGTAACTGGATTATGGTATACCTCAAATATATTTTTTTACGTATCCTTGTAGTATAATGCAATTTGGCACAGTACTGATACATAAAAGAATACGGAAAACACTATATTCCCGTTTGAAATATTCTTTCCGGTTTAACAGAAATGACATCAGCCTTGCAATCTTAAATGGAACACCCTGTATATTTAGACATATTTAAATTATACTCGAAATTTGAAATTCAACAATGTATCACTTGTACGTGTTTCGTTTGAATGTGTTATGTGTGATGAATATTTTAAAACACATAATTGACGTCGAATGGCATTGAGAAACCACCGGCATATTTGATTCTACTGTATTGATAATACGTCTATTTATTGTTAGCAAATAAAGTTATGTATTTCGACAGAAGTATTGTTGTTCTGGAAAATGGAATGTTACGTTGGATTGGAACCAATGGACCATTGCCATCTGGATCACCAGATCTGACGGTATTACTTTTTCATCTTCCCTCACCTTAAAAATATTGTTTATTCGAGACCACCTACAACATTAGGTGATCTACAGAATAGAATACGAGTAACGATAGCCCGTATAACTCCTCAACAGTTGAATAACTGTTATGCAGGAACTAATTGAGTGTCCATAATTATGCAGGGACACTCATGGTGGACACTTTGAGCAACTTATATGAGCCAATGTATTTCTTTTCTACGTTCGTAGCTGTTATTACAATGAATATTTGTTGTAGTTCTTTTATTTTCATTCTTTAAAGTACACGAATAGATAGCCAGGTTTGTTTTTCCAGATTCCTCATACATAACACATTCGAACGAAACATATGCAAATGATACATTGTTGAATTATAAATTTCGAGTAGAATTTAATTATGTCCAAATATACAGGATGTTCTATTTAATATTTCAAAAGGGAATACAGTATTTTCCGTATTCTTTTATGTATCATTACTGTGCCAAATTGCATCACACTGCATGGATACAAAACAAATTATTTGAGGTGTACCACAATCCTATTATACCCGGTATAATTTATAAGATTACTCAATTTAAGATTTGCAAACGGAAAATGAGAATATTAAATGAGTTACTTCAATGTATTCTATCTAATCTAAATCTCTCTTTGTTTTTCCTTCCCTGTCATGGTTTTACTTTTAAATATTTAATATTGATTGCTAAATTTTAAGATGCTTTTTATTTTTTTACCATTGGCCGTAATTCTCCTTTTCATCTCTTATAATTTCGTCTCTAACCGTTTCTCTCTTATCCCTTATTTCTTTTTCTTTTTTTATTAATATCAGTAAGTATTCTTTGGTTTCTGGATCGGTTTCTTCAATTTTTCTCTCTCCAATTATATTTGAATCTTTGGCTCTTTCCCTATGCAAATGCTTCATTGAAATACTTGAAATTCCAATTTCTTTGCATAAATCCGCATTAAGTCGGAGAATGCGATTTCGAGAAGTCAGTGGGCGGCCATTCCACACATTCCTTCGGCCAGGAATAATGAAACACTGGCCATTGGACGCATTCAACCGAACAACCAATAATAAGGTGTCGTTTTGCCTGCATCGGCAAGACATTTCAAAATGGCTGGCAACAATATGGGCGGATTACTAATGAAACCGCTTCTTTTGTTGCTCGGAATTAATTTCACAAGGGATATGCCATTAATATCGCTAAAGCCATTGAATTTCAAAGGCTGTCCGGATACCAACCAACTAAAAGATTTCCTTTAAATTTTTTTTTTAAACTTTTTAATAGAGAATTTTACCTTTTAAATGAAATGCAAAGCAAAACAAGGTTAAACAAGAAGAACTCCAAAAATTATGTTTAACCAGTATAATTACTAAAATTGAGATAGCGTAAACTTTTCATTTGTATATTTTTTACATTTAATTATCTTTTTGTGTATTTGGATTGAAATCTAATTATTGTTATCAAACCTATTACTAACCATGTATTAATTAAGAATTATTGTTGGTGTTTAGGAAATCCTGGAATTAACGCAGGGTAATATAATTTCAAAATGCAAATAATAATGTAAGTTAAGTACTATTTTTAGCTACACGAAATACCTTATGCATTCGACATAAGAATAGAACAAAACTTTAGTTATTCCCATTAGGAAGTTTCCTGTATTCGGTTGCAAAGGAAAAAAAAAATCTAAGGTTTTAAAATTTACTTCATAGGTTAATCTCTACAATAATTGTCTGTCCTTTATAATTTTTTCCCCTCCCTCATGAATGTAAAATTGCTTGTATTGGACGGAATTGTCAGTCATTGGCAGTCACTGGCAGTCATTGGATATTTCACGTGTTTAATAGTTAGAATCCAAATTTACCAATATCTTCACTTATTCCTTCCTTTCCTGTTAAAAGACATCATATGCTCATCGTTTCATTTATACCTAACTGACTCAAGGCAAGTGATGTTAAAGAATTGTCCAACAGTTTGACTTCTTCTGCAATTGACCTCAGTAGCAACTGGCTCGTAGTTATACAGGAAACTAGTAGAAGTGTGAAAGTGAAAATGAAATAGAAAACATATAAAGGGGTTAGGACAAGAGAGCGATAAACCACACTAAGTGTGGCTTATTAATTACTTGCAAAGAGACGATATACCCTGGATAACACGGATTTTAATGCTCTATTGGGAGATGAAAGTGAGCACTTCCTTGGAGCACTTCAAAAATATATATAGGTTTGGTAACCAACCTTTCACTGATTTCGAAATATTTGACGTAGTTTTCATTGACTTTCATGTAATAACTTAAATGGTTAGAAATGCGACAGTTCTGTCATTATTGTCGGCGATAGCTCAAACGATAACGTTCTGTCCTTTAATGATCAAGATACTGGGATCGAATCCTCTGTATATATTTCTTTTTTTTTTCATTCTTCATCATTGACTTTTTATTTTTGTCTTCTTTTTCTATTTTAGTTTTCTTTTTCTTTTTCCATATTAATATACTTATTATTATTATTGTTCTTTCTTGCTTCCATTATGAATGCAACTAGGAATTTCAAATTTTATCCCCTTTTAATTAAACAATAAAATAAAATGTTACTTTATTTTTTATGACTTATTTATATCAATGATCAAATATTATTTAATTTCTTCTTTTTATTTCTTCAAATTTTTTCTTCATCCTCGTTTTCCTTTTCATTATGTTAATAGACTTTTTTTATAATGTACATTTTAATTATAACCCAGGAAAAAAAGCCCAATTAGAAAATGTAAATGACAAATCCCTTTAATTTTTTAATGGAAATAACCAAACACAAATTCATTGACATAATTGAAAACAACGTTAAATATCTCGAAATTCGTGGAGAAATGGATCCCCAACCTATATATTAACTGCAAGTATACTTTCATCTCCCAAAGGGACATCAAAATCCATGTATTCGGGTTTGACGTCTACTTGTTAACAAAATTTAATAAATCTGAAAAATGAAAATGCATGAAAATTGAAGAAAAGTAAAGCCTGCTCTCCTTTCGATTTTCTTATTCTTATTTCAGTGCTTTTTTTCACTTTCATATTTCCAAGTTCTCATTAGTCACCGAATGTGGCTTGATAGTGTCTTTCTCAGACACAATCGCATGACAACAAAAAACTGCTTATATAAAACTCATAACAGTCTAGCTCATAATATTATCTTGAAATTTAAAGGAAATCCCTAATGTTCAATTTTGCTAGTTAAAAAAAAAAATCACCAATAATCGCCCCCTAAAAACTACTAGATTCCTAAGAGTTTCCAAAATTAACTTTTGCAAAAGCAGAAAAACTTTAGTAATGATTAAAAGTCAAATTTGATTCCATTCTTCGTAAGTGTTTTGAATGAATCCTACCGCTTCTCTCTGAGAACTAGTGAGTTTTGTTTTTGTAGCAATTATGTATATTTCTGTGTCTAAATTTGGAAAAGCCATTTCTAAAGCCTTTGTTCTTTCCTTTCTTTGTTTTGAGTAATTCTTGTCCTGAAAATTCTCCTATTATGATTTAGAGGATCAGCAATAACTTGTCTAAATAATGGACAGCTTAAATATTTAAAGCTTCGCTTCAATCCTAAAATGAATTAGAGACATTTGAAATCTGTCCACTAATAACTTTTGATCGTCACCAGAGATATGTTTTAATAATTGAAGGGAACTCGATTAATGGGGCCATTATAAATGCACGACCTCATAATTCGCTGCAGAGAGAGACAGGTGCAGTATGCGAAATGGTTAAAGTAATGAAGAGGATGCTGTTATTCTTACTCAAAGATTCGGATATATCTTATCAAAAAAAGACTCTCCTCAGAAAAATATCGTAAAAAAAAAAAATCGTGTTTTTGCTTTTGTTTTGACTCAATTAAAGATGGGATAGCATTGAAGGTAAAGGCACCTTCGTTCACCAGCCCTTTGGAATCAGCTTTATTCCAAAGAAAGAAGACTACCAATTTGATATATGACTAGATGAACCTATGAAGAAGATATAACTATGGGGGGAAAATATCCTCTCTATCAAATCCGGCTTCTTAGTGAAAACCTCTTTGTCTTTAAAATGAATGTTTAGATTTTCCTTTTTCTTTATTCAAGGAAACACTGATTTTTATTTTTACTTCTCTTGATTTAAAGAAAAATTACAGATATTTTTACTGGAAAGTACTCGCAGAAAAAATAAACAGGAAAGACAATACTTTAATTTTTTTTATTCAAAATTATTGGAATGAATTCATGAGATGATCATTTGACAATGAACAGGTTTCTCTTTATATTGTAATTTTAATTTTCAAGTCGTAAATAAGCATTTATTAATTCCTTAATTTTTTTTTTCAGAGAAACTATTGTTCTTTGTTTTGTTTTTGATTTTTTCTTGTTTGGCTGCAACAGGAACTGATTTTTTTATAAATTTCCTTTCCTTACAACTATTAGCAATGATCTCTTTTCTAAAGATTTAAACAGTTTAAAGACTGTAGATATATAACATCGTAATTAAATAAACTAAAATATCGTAATTAAATAGCCAATCGACGGCATCATGGGTGTGCTCAACCCTAACAATATTGTGTATCTATTGAACCTGGAAGTTCAGTAAACAGCAACGACCTTTGTTCTTTTCAGGCCGATTTTCACTTATGGTGGGGTTGGATTGCTACTGGGTGTCTGTGCTGTCGTTTAGCCAAAGTGTGAAAAAGTGACTTCCGTAGAATTATCAGAAAACAACGGGTTTACCATGGGGTCAGATGCTGGAGCTCGCTCGCAATGGATCCTTAACGATCACTTGGGAAGTGATTAGTCAGGTCACGGCCCTTGGGTGTTTGGTAGAACCCACGCTTTTGAATACTGTCCCTTTTGAAGATATGGATGGTTTATTGTTTTTGACTTCTGCGCCTCTAACTCAGATGGTCCTAATTTTCGGAGGTTAAAAATGAACATAACATACAGTGGTTCATTGAGAAGGCAGTAAGGAAAAGCTGTAAGGACAAATAAGGAAAAGCAGTAAGGACACCGCCGCTAAGAAAAAAATCAGTCTCCATGTCTTGGAAAGGGGGTATCAGTTCGTCTCCCGATAGCACTTCGTCTCCAGACTATGCTTGATAGGCTTGAAATCGGAAAACCCCTAGCTGATCAATACATACCGTACAGTATCTTGAAGAAACTGCTCTACTATGCTAATTCGGCGTGGATGTACATTATCATCTTGTAGGAAAAATGTATCATCTACTGCATCGTAAGGATAGAAGTTATCATATAATCATTGTCTAGCATTCATGTATCCTATTGGAAACACAACAAGACTGTAAGTCTACCTTACGAGATGCCACCTCATTAGTTCCGTAATAAATGTTCCTTTGAAAATATTAGGGATGTTAATGTTTCTCTCTTTTTCTCCAATAAGAACATTCCTGTAATCGCACTACTAAGCAAATCTGAAGTCATCGGTGAATAAAACTTCCATCAGTTTTTAGTCCAAATGGCCTATAGTCTTGCCTCATTTCAAACGTGCTTTCCTCTGTAGTGGCGAGGGAGAGACTGCTGATTGCCTTCTCTGTGAAGCCTTCTGCCACAATAGAAAAAGATACCAGAGTTTAGATGCAGCAAAGATCTCACTGTATCGAGATTGTAGTACTACGCCTCTGGATAGGTAGTCGAAGATAGTGGTCATCCACGAAAGTTGTAACCCTAGGCCTTCAATCGTTTCCTTCGGGAATCTGATAGTGTATTTTGAAATTGGACCAGAAAGCGGTTCACATTCAACCAACCTTAGTTTCACATTCTTCGGTCTGCCTCTCCAAAATTCATCTGTGAAATGATGTCTCATTCGGTATCTCCTTTCTTCAGAAAATGCAACGTGAATTGGCAACAAAACTCTTTTTACTCTGCGTGTTATTTCCATCATCCGCAAGACAACTCACTCACCGAAGACGACACACTAATTACCATTCCTTTTCACGTCATCTATCCACATTTTATGCATTTCCAACTCATTTTCATTCCAAAATCGTGATTTTCGTTTCTTTTTTCTCCTTAATTAATAAAAATTATTATAATACAATCTTTTTATAATATTATTAAATATGTTAAAAGTATTGAACAGTTTCACCTCTTATGAACTGGAACTTCGAAATGTTCTTTTCTTTTAAGAGAACTGGAATATGGACATCATATTTAGGAATTTTGTAAGTTATTTGAATGGTACAAACATTTCAACAAATTTCTTTTTACCAAAACATGTTATCAGCTAGAAGATATTATATTTCGTTTATCTTTTGAAATTTGTAATATTACCTAAAACAAAAACAACGGTTTTTAATTACAATAAAAAAAAAGAAAAAGAGCTATTTTCTAAATTGAGATTTTAAATGAAGATTTAAGTATCAGTAGTACTGTTAATATCTGCTTGTTTTACTTCAAGTTATTATGTTATCAATTGATTATAGTGCTTTTAATGGTAATGTTAAATAGCAGAATTCTCACTTAGTTAATGATTGAATTCCAATCATAAGCTTCTCCACCTCAGCCCCTCTGTATCTCCGATTTTCCGTGCTCCCTGCACGACCCCTGACCTGTGCCACATACTGTGACATGCGCAGAGATATCTTCGTACTCGCCTCCCTCCAGCTTTTGCGGTAATTAGAATAAAGCACCCTTTCATCCCGTGATGGATATTTGCATGGTTCGCTCCTGCATTACATCAGGTCGTAGTGTCACCTGCACTTGTGCTCCAACGGCTAATCATTATTCTCAATTAAGTGCAGTTCTCGCCCTCCACCCGCCAGGGGAATCGAGCTTTGATAACGGGCTCCACCCTCTACCGTTTTCCTTATTTCCCCCATTTCCCCCATTATCCGATCTTCCATGGGCTGCACATCGTTTCTACTACTGAAAAAGTCAAAGGAATTCTGCATATTCCTAGTCTTCTAAACCCATAACCATTTATAGCTACAAAATTCATCAGCAGTAACATGAATAATGGAAAACCATGCATTGCCAGGAGAAATAACCAAAGCAACTTGCTTTTCGTTAAATACTTGAAGATTTAATTTCTTTTTTAATCTTATTAACGGGAATTTATCAAATCGCGTTTGACATATCGCATAATGACGTATAATAAATGTCTTTTAAATTTCTACATATAATAGCAGCTACTTCAAGATATATTTAAGTTTTGAAACGCTAAACTCTTTTTTCGATTTGTGCTAAAGTGCTAAGGTACATAGAAAAATAACCTATCTTTCTTTTTGTGAGTAAATTATTGAGGCTCAGTTTTGATTTTTGTGCAGTTATCATATTATAATGTACACCGAAAAAAAAGTTATTCAAGAAATTTGTTTGTTCTAACTACTAAAAGGTAAACCAGTTTAATAGTAACCATTAGAAATGTTTAATTTATGATTGATTCATCATTTGTACATGTGCTGTATTATGAACGAAATCGTTTAGTGGAAAGGCCAGAATGCTTCCAATGTGTCTGGGAAATGTTCAAGTGTCTATCATTCTTCTTTCCTATGTTTCTCTTAAATGTTTCCTATTTTTCATGTTTTAGCTTTTACTTCAGCTTAGCCTCTGTTTCTCTTGCTCTTAACATTAAACATCACATACGTCTGCATTGAAATACACAAATAATTACATATTAAACCAATTCATTTGTTTATCTGCTGGAGTTCATTCTCTTATGGCATTGAAGCATCAATAATTCTTTTTTCTTAAAAAAAAAAAAAAAAGATTGAAGCTAATTTTTACGTTTTTTAAGTAAATGGCGCACTTTTTACGATATCTAAAAGCTTTTTTTTTTATTATTATTTTCGCCTTAAAGTAAACCTTTACCAAATCTTCGAGAAAGCTAATTATTATTTTTTTTTAAGTTGTTTTAATTTTCCGTTAAGTTTTATTTAATCTCTCGAACACTAAATAGTTTTTCTAATTGCATATGAACGGGTAAACTGCTGGCATTGGGTGTCTTTGTCAGTTTCTCTTCTCCCTCCTTTTTTTCCGTGCATGATTTAAACCTGAGTAGCTTTTCCGGTACCATGTGCTACTCTCAGCTGTTTTGTTATTCATCTCCAACTTGGACCATCTCTTACAGGTTTAATGAGATTTTCCCTCGCAGGTCACAAGGACCCCGGCAATGGCAAATGTAATTAAGTCTGAGCAAAATGAACTCGAGAAATAAAAGAATCGTTTAAAAAAAAATCACAACACGAATAGTCCAAAAGCATTGTTTTCATTGGCTCATAACTCCATTGAATTAAACAGCTGTGATTTAATTTCAACGATTAAAATTAAAAAAGCAAAGAGCTATGAAGGATAATTAAATTAAGTCCTTTTAAAATTAACATTTAAAATATTTTTTGATAAAAAATCTTTGTCATCTGAAATAGACTCGATTTTTTTTTCTGTAGAAAAACCAAGTTTAAAAAACTTTGTATTAAAATAAAAATTAAAATTAATATATTCTCGACTAGTTTCGACCTCATCTTGTGATTTTTTTCCAGGAATTCGATTTTTTCGATTTTTTTTTTCTGTTGAACTGAAAATATATTTAATGAGATTTGTTTTTCTAACGATCTCAAAGAATGGCGCTACTCTGGCTGTTGTATTGGTTTCTAACTGGTGAAATTCAGTCAAAAATGTAGGATTGAACAGAGATTTAGAATTGAAAGGAGATAACACACATCTTCAGATAGAATAAAGAAGAAAGTGAACTGTATTTCATTCCAGTTCCTTTTACAGTTCAAGCATTACTTCATTGATCGAAATTTCCTCTTTTTGAAGAACTTTAAAACTTTTCATCACATTAATGTAGTTTGATTAGATTTTGGTGTTTGTGGATTAATTCGAGGAATTAGTGTGGTTTGAGATCTAATATTTGTGACTCGAGTCATTAAAACATGATATTCCGGAAATCCTGCAAGTTAAGCATAAGGAAATTCTTGCTGTGATTCCCTAATTATTTGTTTTCTAACAATATTATTAAAGTAGCTATTAAGGATGTTTTTGTTTAATTTTATAAGTTTGTTCCAGTGAATAGAGAAATTACATTGCTGTTCAAGAGAAATGCAACAAATCGAAAAAAAAAGTAAAAGTTCTGTAATGAATGTGAATTAAATTTACAGATTTTGTTTTATAGCAAAAGATTCAATTCTCAAAGAGAGAATTTTCGTTGATATTGTTTTGAAATAAGCAATCATTATTGACTACAATTGATATGCAAAAGTTAAGTGAAGAAGATAAACATATTGATCTCATTATAAAAAAGAAAAAAAATGCCGTAAATAATAACTGTTTAACTACTTTAGGAAAAGTCTATTGATATACTATCTGCTAAAAACCAATACTAATTTCCAATTGACAAATTAATACATTGTATTTTGGTTTTGATTTATGCTAAATGCTAAATCAATATATTAATTAATAAATTATCTGTAGTAATAAATTAATCAGTTGTTGTAAAAGTTGTACATTATCTAGATGGAATTGACACCGGATAAACTTTGTTTAATCCACTTAAATTCCAATATCACATTAAATTTTTGACTCTGAAATTGGATAATTGTCCTTATTTGAAGAGGCTAATTCCCAATATCCCTTTGATTATTTTAGGCAGACTAGGCCCTAGCAAGTGCTATGTCTTTGACAATGCGACTGTAGGAAGTAAACTAAACCTCAGAACTAAAAAAAAAAAAAAAAAAAAAAATTCGCAATTGAATTAAAGGCTAAAAATGTTATCGAAATGCTATACATTTATTCTAACTTATAAAAATTTATAAGTTAAAATTAGTTAAAATTTATTTTAATTAATAATATTAAAAACTAGCCGGGTACCGTCGCTTCGCTCTGGAACCCTTGCATTCACAGCATTAAAAAAAAAAAAAAAATATTTATTTAGCAAATTGTGGCATTCTCCGGATAACTCCGATGTATTGCGGGTTGGTGCCACACACCTACATATCGATAAGGCAACATTAAAGTGAAAATATAAATCCTCTTTATTCCCTTTCCCGTGGGAATTTCGAAAAATCCGGCCTTATTCCTTGTCTACATCGTAAAGGAAACCTCTGTGCAACATTTCAGCTTTCTAGGTCCAAGGGTTTGGGCTGGGCGTTGATGAGTCAGTCAGTCAGTCAGTGAATTATGACTTTTTTCTTTTTATATATGTAGATAACATAGCCAAGAAAATAGTTATATTTATATATTTATATAAAGAGTAATTTTTCTGACCTTTGCGTCTTGAAATTCCCTTAAAAGCTATTCAGAATTCCTTTGTTTTTTCCTCTCATATTAGCCTATCTTGGTCCTTAGTAGAACTTAAGCATTTTTTAATGGATTTTAATTTTGGGGAGCGTGATCTTATGGTAACAAAAATCATTAAAATATTCTTAGAGCAATAAATAAATTTGGGAACCAAGAGACTAATTAAACCTGAGAAAATCATTTGCTTCACAGCCTGTATTTCTTTATTAAATTATTACTACTGTATTAGCGTAAATTGTTTAATTATTTTTTTAAATTCTAACTCGAATCTTGGTTTTTTTTTCATATCACATAAAGTGTAACGACATCTGTGTAACGTTCTCGGCAATAAATATCACATTAAGATAATATCACATTTTCACTAAGATAATTGTTTTTTGTTTTGTTTTTTAATTACTTTTTTCCGTTTTCTTTTATCGCAGTTTAGTTTGTTATCCGATAATCCGGCACCGTTGGATTCCCGAAGTTTACTGTATTTTTTTCGGAATTAAAGCGATCTGATTGTAAATTTCATATCAAGCAAATGGTATTAATAAAAATTTTAACTTTGAAATATTCAATTATGTGCTTTTTTAATAACTTAGAAACTTTTTAAAAATATTATACTATTTTAAAATACTATTTTAAAAAAAACCATATGCGATGGCATATGTTTTTTATATAGTAATTTATATAAATGCCATAACATTTATAATCATAAGGAAATTAAAGCTGTAAAAATAATTTCAGCAAAATGACAAAGGAATTTTCTTAAACATAAATTTAAAACAAATACAAACAAAATCAGATTAAACTAGAACCATTAATCGTAAATAAAAGAAAACCACATCAAAATATAGATGTAGTAAATGTAAGTTAAAAAACTGCAAAAAGGGGTTTAAAAAATTATAATTTGCTGAAAGACACAAGGCAAACACAGATCTAAAAAAACTAAAGAAACAAGTAAAAATGAAAATGAAGATTGAATTAATTCCTGGAAATGAAAACAAATGAAATGAAAGATAATAAATAATAAAAGGGAGTCGAAAAAATAGACATTTTAGAATGTAGAAGCGAGAAGCCCATAAAATCAACAGGTAAGCCTATGACCGATTCGGCACCACATGCGTCACAATCATCTTGGTCAATAGGAGAGCGTTTTTATACCTCCCCCCTATGATTCACGGAAATAGAGAACGCTTTTTTCGAATAAAATATTTAAAATAAAATTAAAATAATGGGTCCTGTGCTTCATGATTATACATGGTTATTATTTATGCCAACCAAGTGAATTGTTTGACACTTAGGAATTGTTCACTGATTGCAGAATTAGAGAAATAAGAACTCTCCAAAAAGCTCATGACTTTTTCGTCCATGCATTGTTATTTTTTAATGAAATACATTGTAAATTCCATTATTGTTTGAATGTAGAAACTGCACCTTCTGTGAAACATCAGCGCTGAAACGATTGGGGAGATTTCATGGAATTAGATCGAAGATTTGTTAAAAATGTCTTAATATTTGGAACCATAGCCAATATTTTGAAACTTGGTATTACATAAGAGAACGAAATACATAATTTGTTTTCTTCATTCTCATAAACTTGGTTTTTCAAAAAAAAAAAATACTCCATTTAAAATTCTAAAATTTTAAAAGATTATTAATAGTCCAGTAAAATTAAGATCAAAAGGGGGGGGGTCTACCGTGCCTGAAATGGGGTAGTGGGTTTCTTTTTTTATATTGTAAGTGATAGTACCGAGATGCCAAAACCAATTTTTCGACCTCGGCGACCTTCCGGATCACCCCCAAATAACGTGAAAACTACTAAAATTTCGCCCTTTTGTTAGGTTTCGCCAATTTTGACCGTGAAGGACCACTTTTTCAACAAAGACAACTCTATACATTTTGAAAGTAAATAAAATTTGCTTCAATTTAAGACCAAAAAGGTATATATAAACCTAATGGTTGCCGTGATACAGCTTTTCAAAATTTGTCAAAATTTTCATCCATGCTATTTTTCAAGCATATATTATACAATTGGCCTCAAACCTTAATGATCCCGCTCAAATGGTTCAAAGGGTGTCAATTATTTATGAAACAAAGAAAAAAGAATTACAAGGATAGGTAAACAAAGTATAACTCGAAATTGGTGGGTGGTTTATTGCTAATTATGCGTTCTGAAACAGTCTGATGAAGAATTGAAGAACTTCTTCACACACGAGCTTTCACCATTCCCTATGTCTATATTCTCTCAAGATGGAATGAGGAAGGGCACAAAATCCTCTTTATGTACAGCACTCCAACCTGTTGACAATGTTGAAACACAAGGAAAAACTAAATTTTGATTGTAGATGGTGGTCATCTCCTCCACAAAGTGATGTGGCCGAAAAGCTTCTCATGCGAGTTGATAGCTATCAGATATATTCAATATCTCCTTACACGGTATGGTCCGCTCATATCAGTAGTGTTTGACGGGTATCCAACAGAGGCTGAAAAAAAGAGTACAAAAAGCGCTGTACGTATTCGCCAAGCTCGGGCACATTCTTCTCCTGAGGTAATATTTGAGGAGATAACGGTGCCTCAGATTTCTCAAGAAAAGTTGTTATCTAACGATAAAAACAAGTGGAGATTCATCCAGCTACTGACAGCAAAGATGAAAACCAAAACATTGAGGCTGTTTAGGCTGAAGAAGATGCTATCAGGCTGATCATCACTACAGCTATCGGGGAAGGCCTCTGATTTTGAAGTAAAATTTGAAAAATGGAAAGAGAAAACGCGATTCAATTGTGTTTAAACCTCTTGGAAGGTCCAGGTTCAAGATGCTTTTCAGCCTCAGTGTCCTTGTTCTCCTGTAGTTATTCCACCTGGTAAAGTTCCTGCTCTGAGGGCTGTCGCGATGTAGGAGCAGTCCATCCAGCTCATCGTCATCCAGCAAGTCAAGTTCGGCAGTTTCCATATCAACGATGATCTCTGGTAGATCTCGCCCGACTGTTCACTACATTGGCCGCAGACAATAAAGCACTTCAAGCCTGCTTTTCTGCAGCTACATGCATTGCTACATCCCTTCTTGCAGTTGCAGGAGATCATCTGCAGGAGGTGTGAAGGGCCACAACCCTCAACATCGTCCTTGGGGAAAGGCCGTGAGATGTTGGAACCCACCCCATTTGAGCAGATTGATTTCCATACCCAGCCACCTCTGCACCTGGTGGTAGGTTCGAAGTGAGTGGAACCTGGCAGCGTCTTGAGTGGGAGGCAGTCTGGCAAGGTTGAAGTTGGTCTTGGTAGCAGCCTTTCCTAAGAGCTGATAACGCAGATCATTCAGGGTTTGAATGGAGTGTTTTCCACTATACAGCGCAATGAGAATTTGCTCTCCTGCTTCACCTACTTCGTTAGGTGTTGCATATGGGTTGGAAAAAACTGCTACTTTCTCCTTAAGGTCGGAATTCTTTTGAATTGTTGCGAGCAACTTGCGTTTTCCCTGACCGAAAAAGCATGCAATGGAATCACATCCAGTGAAGGCGTGTGTAATAAGGAGGAGATGATGGTCTGAAGATATTAAGGTGGTTGAGTCGAGGACATCTGGCGTTTTGCCTTTTCCGCATTTCAGATAGATGGTATTTTCTGTGTGGAACTCGTGAGGCCAATAAGGATTATCAACAAGATTTTCGGCCACACCACTTTGTGGAGGAGATGACCACCATCTACAACCAAAATTTAGTTTTTCCTTGTGTTTCAACATTGTCAACAGGTTGGAATGCTGCATATAAAGAGGTTTTTGTGCCCTTCCTCATTCCATCTTGAGAGAATATAGACATAGGGAATGGTGAAAGCTCGTGTGTGAAGAAGTTCTTCAATTCTTCATCAGACCGTTTCAGAACGCACAATTAGCAATAAACCACCCACCAATTTCGAGTTATACTTTGTTTACCTATCCTTGTAATTCTTTTTTCTTTGTTTCATAAATAATTGACACCCTTTGAACCATTTGAGCGGGATTATTAAAGTTTTGAGGCCAATTGTATAATATATGCTTGAACAATGGCATGGATGGAAATTTTGACAAATTTTGAAAAGCTGTATCTCGGCAACCATTAGGTTTATATAAATCATTTTGGTCTTATATTGTAGCAAATTTTATATACTTTTTAAAATGTATTTGTTGAAAAAGTGGTCCTTCACGGTCAAAATTAGTGAAACCTAACAAAAGGGCGAAATTTTAGCAGTTTTCACGTTATTTGGGGGTGATCCGGAAGGTCGCCGAGGTCGAAAAATTGGTTTTTGCATCTCGGTACTATCACTTACAATATATAACAAAGAAACCTACTACCCGATTTCATGCAAGATAAAATGTACTATTTGACTGGGCTGTAAATAGTCTTTAAGGTTATAAGATAAAAATGTTCGTAATGTTTCTGCAAAAACTGAATATTTTTGCTTTGGAACATTGATTAGTAGGATAATTCTAATATGACTTCGACTGCTATTAGGTTTATTAGAATCTCTTCGGGAATTCCTTTTAGTCAGAGCGGTTTAAAATTCTAATAACCACTCAAGGGTAGAAACAGTCAGTTTCCTAATCAACATATATTGATTTTGTTATTTTATTTTGATTGCTGGCAGTATCCCTTAGTGATAATAAGATTCGGCAATGATTTTTGGTTTTCATTGGTTCCGATCTAATCATTGCAGGGGAATTATCCGCCTACTCATTTGTTGATTGGTTGAATAAATTGACGCCAAGTTATTAGGAAACGATAGAAGACTTTTCTAGTATTTTCTGAATCTTCCTTTTGATTAAACAACAGATTTATCGTGAATTAAAGTTTCTTTTATTTAAGAGGCAGAATCAGAAATTTCAATCGTGCAGTAGGCCTAATCCATGCTTTGATAACTATGTTCATCATTTACTTTACAAAAATAGAGTATTTTACCGAATTTTCAGCTGTCTGATGAATTGTTTTTTTTGTTAGTTTAGTAGAGAATAATGAAATCATCATTCCTGAACGAATACAGTAATTTCTACGTAAATGATCGCAAATAGTAAAAATTTAGAGTCAATCAAAAAAAAAAAAGTATGAAAAGCACAAACTTCTTAAAGACAAATTGGTTCTTTTTCTTAATTCAGCAAATACAGTGTTACCTCCGAATAACGGACAGTCACGGGACCGGAAGTTTCGTCCGTTATTGGGAGGTGTCCGCTATTGGGGAGGACTACCTTTTTTTGATTTTTTAGCTTTTAGCACGTCATTTAATGAAAAATTACATACAATCTTAATTAAATTTCTACAATTATCATTGCGATAGGAGAGAATATGAACAATTGCAAATTATTTACTATATTCCTTTTTAAATGAGTGCTAATCCGTTTGTCTTACTTAAAATAATGATAAAATTAATAACAGTATATAATAAATTAATTTCTAGCCATCCATTTGATGCTTTAAACGTGTCCAATCCTAAAGTTTGACGGAATTCTCTGTTTTTTTCTTGAAGCAAAACACCGCTTATAAAACTGTTCTTTGCACTAGCAGAGCGGAACCATTTTATGACCACTTCGTCGCTTTTGCTTGTTTCAGTTTTATGAAACTTCAAATTCTTCGAATTTTCGCTTGATTTCACCATCCACATATTTCTAATCTCATCTTTATTTTTCAAAAGTTCACTTATCTGAGTTTTTTTCAACTTTAAAACGTTCAGCAAAACAACGCACACTCAGCTTTTCTTTTTCAGCAACTTCAAGAACATCAATGTTTTTCTTTCAGTGCCAATCTCTTCCTTTTTGACGCCATTTTAATTCGCACTAAGTTTAATCAACACGTTTATAGGATAGCTTTACGAGGGATTGATATTTACATAGCAACTGCAGTGAAGTAAAGGGCCTCAGATTCGTGCATTGAATCATGGGATACAATGTATCAGTGTATAGGACACTGATATAAATACAACCATGTGTTTGTCAAAATGTTAATCGAAAAAAAAAATTACAGTTAAATTAACTGTCCGCTATTCAGAGTGTCCGCTATTCGGAGTGGATAACATGGAATGTCCTATTTTAAGGGTCTGGGACCCGCAATAATGTCCGCTAATTAGAGGTGTCCGCTATTCAGGGTGTCCATTAAAGGAGGTAACACTGTATAGGATACTGTTATATGAAAACATCGTACGTCATTTTTGCTTATAACATTTAAGCTTTCCTTCTCTAGATATTCACACTAATGGCTGCCACCAAAGTGAAAACAACTGCCTTGGTTTCTCTTTTAATAAGTAAAAAAAGAAAAAATACAATTACAAGACTGGCAAAGAATTCATACTTTCCTCAGTTTATTGAATTTGTATATTGTAACAACTCAAGTTCTATTTAAGGTAAAATTCCTTATTAAGTCTCGTAATAAATGAAACCCTCCATATTTTTTTTCTTTCTTTTCGCTTAAAATTCAGGAATAAATATGTATAAGGAAATTGTGATGTTGCTTAATAACTCCATCTGGAGGCTGTCGAAAGAGTGACAATAGCGAAAGGATCTCATCCTAATGAATGTCCCTGAGTGGCTGGCTTTGTCTTTTGCATAATTACATCGCAGTCTCTGGTAGTACTTTTTTTTTCTGTTTCCGCTTTGAATCTGCTTCCTTTTAATGCCTTTGCTAAATAGATTAGAGTTACTAAAATGAACTGTAACTAAAATTAGAATAAAATTAAAGAATCACTTGCATTCAATTGGTATTTCAGCGTTTTTTTACTTGACAATGTTTCTGTACTTTCTCATCTGATCCAGTGGATGTTTATGTCTTTCGAAGGATGGGAAAATTTTGTTATTAATAAAATAGATTCTCCAAGTTATTAGACAATCTGGTAATCTTACTTTTTATTATAGTGATCTTAGGTTACTGTATTAAGTTATGAATTTATTTAGTAATAATCTACAGACTCTAAAATTAAGGGTAAAATTGTACTCAGTGAATTTTACTTCAATTGAAGTTTATCAGGAACTTTTTCGATTTTTTTTTTGAAACTTAAAATTAGAATAAACATAAAATTGAATAACATATTCATAAATAAATCCCAATGTGAAAGCAAGAAAAAACTTCCGATTAAATTAAAAAAAAATAATTAAATGTCTGCGGTTACTTACAAAACAAACTAAGAAGATAGATTCTCTCTTTCAACAAATAAGTACTCTTTTGGGTCTTGTAGTTAGTCTCATTAATTTTTAAAATTGAAACCTAACTTATACTAACTAGAAAATGCAAGAGTAGAAACAAGGGCAGTAAGTGGCAATATCTTTAGATACAGTCCGAATTTCCCAGCCGTTTGCCCTCGGGGTTCAATTCTTGGATCTTTAGGGCGTTTAGGCATCAGTGCAATGGTCGCTATAACATTCGAAGTGTTCACGAATTGTACGAAACCGACCAGTCTTATCCACTGCCTTTTAACGGTACTTACAAAAACTTCGAAGCATCATCTTTCTTTCTTCGAATTTGGCCATCTGAGGACCACGTGAAATAGCCCATGAAGCTCAACGTTTCTTATTTCTCTCACTCCAGTATCTTTTCATTCTTTCACTGTGTTCTTTCCTTCTCTCATCAGTCCATAAAGCTCCCGTTTTTCTCCTTTCTCTTTCCCGGAACCCCTTAAAGTTTTTGATCTTTTTTCTAAATTTGCCCCTATCCACAATATCTTTCTCCGTCAAACCAATCTCCTCCAGGTCCACTCTAATCTCCTTAATCCAAGTAAGCTGTGTCTTGGGGTTCCTGTCGAAATAATCAAATATTCGTCTGGTCAGTCTTCCCTTCTCCATTCTTTTGAGATGCCCATAGAAGGTTAGTCTTCTTTTCCGCATAGTGTCCGTAATTTTTTCTATTTTTTTGTATATCTCTTTATTAGTTCTTAATTTCCATTTATTGTTTTCATATCTCGGCCCTAATATCTTTCGAATTATCCTTCGAAGCATCATATTTTAAAAATGCAAGCAGTTTAACGTGCGCAATAAAAAAATAAATTGAGAAATGAAATATTGATGTAGGAGAAGCGGGAAAACTCATGTCTTGACGTCAGCATTTTCTGTATTAGTCTTTCTACTCTCGACAACTAACGTATTTTTCCTTACATCATATTATTTTATCCGCTTGTACCTCACAAAACAATTCGACACAGGCTTTCGGAACTTAAATCAACTTTTCAGCCTGAGCTAAAAAAGTATGTAAGTCACACCATCTCAATTTATTCTTATACCAAGTTTTATGGTGAACACTTCAGATACTGGAAATTCGGACTTGTGGTTATACGCTATATAAGATAGAGAAAACATTAAAGACGTCATCTTATTAAATATTGTGGTTAATAGCAATATTCCTAAAATACTCAGTAATGAGTAAGAAAATGTCCTTGCTATCTTTAGCCAAATTCTTAATAAAATATCTCTGTAATAGGAAAATGATATTAACAATGAAATCCTCTGTAAATGTTTTATTTTGTTTAGTAAATAGCATAACAAAGAAATCGAAAATTAAATGGATCTTCTGAATATTGTTATTATTTAATACTTTGCATATCCTAAATAAAAAAATAGCTTATATTTAATAACAATAACTTTAAAAATTTATTTTTTTGCAACCAAGATTTTTTAAAATTTTGTTTTACTTATTTTTTTATTTTTTATTTGTGATTCTGATTTCACTAACAATTGAATCGTATTTGAAATAAAGAGGGCGAAAAAATCGTTTTAAATTTGTAAAGAAAGATTTGTTTCGCAATGAACAACCATATGAAAAAATAAAATAAAATCAGTGACATTTCTTCTAAACAATCATATTTCATTCCATACTAGATTCATCAATCATTTTAATTTACAGGAGAACTCCACTCATGCATTCTAAAGGAAAATAAAATAGTAGCTGTGATCCTTTTCTATCGTATACTCCAGCGTTTCCCAACCGGTGGGTCGCGGAAGGGTTACAGGTGGGTCGCGACTTGATCCTAAAACTATCAGAAAAGATCAGAAAAATCGAAAATCGATCATATACTATAAGGAAGGGATACGATACAAATGTGGCTTTATTCTACATTCTTCTATTCCTATATATGTGGAGGTATTCCGATAAGGGATCGTCCATTAATCACGTGAGGCTCGAAAGGGGGGAGGGGTCGGAAAAAATCACGAAGTATCACAAGGGGGGAGGGGGGGTGTAGCGAGATATCACGTGTATTTATTTTGACACGTTTAGAGGGGTTTTTTTTTTTGGATGAATAGATAGGTTTAGAGGTTTTTTTTTTACCAAAAAAATACACGTGATTTTGGATGGGGGGGGGGGGGAGTTTAAAACCCCCCCCCCTATTCCCAAGGGGGGGGGGGGGGGGTATAGGGGGGGGGGGTAGTCTAAAACCTCACAACGTATCACCAGGGGGAAGGGGGGGGGTTAAAAAGTTGCTAAAAAACATCATGTGATTAATGGACGACCCCTAAGGAAAGGTGGGTCGCCAGCTGAAAAATTATAAGGAAAGGTGGGTCACCAGGTGAAAAAGGTTGGGAACTGCTGATATACTCTATATATAATAAAAATACATTCCAGCAAACAAATTAGAATCCAAATTTTAGAAATGTTCTATCTATTATTTATGTTGTACATTTTTGAAAGACCTCTTTTGATTCGTATCAGAATTCAAAGTAGGGTGTTGGTGATTTTTACTGGGTCACTTTAATCCTTTAATCTTTACTTTAACTAACTTGAAATTCTCAAGAAGTAAAAACTAAAAATATAGAATAGACATTTGTTTGTCCAACGAATATATTTTAAGACAGTTAATAAATAGGGATTAGAAAGGATATCAAATTTTGATACCTCCACTTCAATTAGAGACTCATGAGGAGGATTTGCTGTTATTAATAGCTAATCAATTCACTTCTGCAAACTTCTAAAAATTTTAGATTGCAGGTATTTGAACGTCAAACCTAATGTTTCAAAAAATGATCTTTGTTGTCATCTTTACGTAAAGCCATTTTATTGCTTACAATGGAAGCGAGATAACAACAAAATCTTGAAAATACCCAAGATAGCCCCATTTTAATTCTTTTATTACGTTTTCTGAATCATTATTACAAAAATAATCTTATAATCAGCATCAAAAGTCATTTTCAGTTGAAAGGGAATTCTATTAAAGATTCCGTAAGCTCCTGTTGTAATGTATTTTTAATATATATTTTGTTTATGCGCATCAAAATTTACTCCGAATAACCAGTCTAGTTATTACTTCTAATCTATTAGAATTCAAATTAGGAGAGAAACGTTAATCATTTTAATTCAATCACAATAATCAGCGAAATGAAAAATAATCTCTTCAGGGTTAAAATTCAGAATCACTTCTATTTTGTTTTTGATTTGGCGCATTAATATCATTACATTTTTCCATTTGTTAATAAATCCAAGGAATACGTGAGTGAAAAGTATTAAATACTGTTTATTATTGAGAGTTGCATAATAGCTTAAATAGCTATTATAGATATAAGATATTATTTTGATCGAACTGTATGTAATCTTACCGAATTTCGAAAACGAAAAGAAATTCATACGTGTGCTAAATATGTTAAATTTAATTTTTTGTTTATTAATTGTTTTGTTTTTGTTTTGCAATTTTAATCTTAAGTCCAGAAAAAAAAAAAAGACGAAGCTTTTTTAACGAAGCTAATATGTCGCAAATTGAGATTACATTATTTTTGTCATAATGTGAACAGTAAAAAACAACAAAAACTAGCAAACAAAGAAACTACAGTCAATTAGTGAGAACTAGAATCCTAACTTCTCATGTGTTTCTTACTAATTGAGTGCAGATTCTTTGTTTTGTATTTTTTTTTTTTTACTGTTCACATTACAACAAAACTCATGTGACAACCTCAATTTGCGAAATATTAGCTTCGTTAAGAAAAAATATAGTTTCCGCCTGTTTTTATATCTAAAGAAGGTGAGGCTTATTTAGAACCACAGTGTTTTGTATATTTAATTTTAATTTCGTATTAAAAGCTCTTTAAGTTTTTGTAATCGACTTCTATCGATCTTTTTATTACATATGTAACTTATGTACACGATTTGTGTCATTTCCTCTCTTAGAATTATTGAAGCTTTGGTAGAGCCATAGTAGAGCGATCCCTTATTTGTTCACATGTCTTTGATATTTGACGCTCAGTTAAAACTTTTGGTTCTCCATTAAGTTCAGCAAAATGACAATCATGAAAAGAGATTCTCAAAGAGCTAAGATAAAAAGATAACATAAAGTTCTTAAGCAAGAAGAATTTGCCTCAAATGACTTAAAGTGAAACCTCAATACAAAGCAAATCAGAAGGGTATGCAAAGGTTTTTTTTAGTAGTAACAGAGTTTCCTACTTTTTTTATAAATTTTTATGAACGTATAAATACATATAGGCCATAATTTACTTTCTATTTCTGAAGGAATTTGTTTTTGAGTATCCATATTCAGTTAGAAAGTATATTGATGCCAAAATAAATTCGTTTAATAGTTTACAAGAAATGAAATATCAAAACCAAAATATACATTAAAGGTATACACGTTAAACCTAAACTTAGTAGCAAACTTTGTTGCAATCTGTTTCAGAGAATAATTTCTTTCTTTTACTGATTTGAATTTGTGAAATAATAGAATGAAATCGACACTTTGGAATAATAATGATTTTGAATAGCACGTGATAGAAATTGAAACTTTGTTCAAAAATACTCCATTACAAGTTTCAAGCTCCGATATTGATTTAAAACTTAAGTGTTCGTATTTATAAAAACTCACCAATATATGATGCAGTGCAACTCATATTTTTTCTTGTTTTACCAAATTAAAATAATGAATATACTTTTTTTTTTAAGGGCTTCCTTTTTAATTTTTGTGGGCGTTCAAAAGTGAAAAATTTTTTTTTTTTTAGATCAAATCTGGAATTTATTTTTAACCTTTTTTAATTTCAGCCGCGTTGTGTGGCCTCGTGTTCCGCTTCATTTTCTCCGGTCATAAATTGTTACGTCTCCCCATTACATTGCTCGTAAACGTAGAGCATTAGTAGCCTGGGTTGATTCATAATGATAGGGTTAATTGTAGCCACGCCGGTAATTCATCACTCCGACAGCAGATCCCGTTTTATCACCTTCCTCGTCCTTCCTCCCCTAAATCCCCGACACAGGCTGCAACCCCAACACACTCTTCAACCAAACAACAACAACTGGAGTAAGGTTTCGTTTTTTTTCCTTCTCTAAACTTACAGATAATTCAGGAGATCAAGAATCTTCCAACTTGATTTTGGAATATTCGTTTAATATTCGCTGATTTTCATTTTTTTTTAAATTGTTGTGTGGTGAAGGAATGATCAGTATTTTTCCACTAGTACGGTAAAACCTCGATTATCCGAGCCCCGATTATCCGAGTTTCCGCTTTAACCGAGCTGTCAAATATTTTTATGATTTTTTTTTTTTCTTTTTGATACTACATTTTCCATTTTTAAAACTATCGAAAAAGAGTTCTGAACTTGATCTCACCAATCAACGAAGAGGATATACGTGACTGGATAAACGCTGACGAACAACAAGACATTACAGATGAAATGATCGTCAATAAGGAAAATGAATCTAGCGATGATGATGAAGACAGTGACGATAAAAATCAACATATGAAAATCTCCCCTACAGATGGACTAAAAGCTATCGAAAGTGCTATTGAATATATAGAACAACAAGAAGAAGCGACACCAGCAATCCTGTTATCCTTAAAAAAATGGCGAAACATTGCTGCAGAAAAACGCCAAAGTAACGAAAAACAAAAAACAATTAAGCACTTTTTTAAGTAAAAAGAACTCTTTAATTATCGTAACAGTATGAATTGCATGTAGTGTATCTGTTTAACTTTTGTTTTTGTTATAATATACATTTAAACATACACGATTTATTTTATTTACAATTTTCGCTTTACCCGAGTTTTTCGGTTATCCGAGTTAGTCCTTGGTCCACATTAACACGGAAAATCGGGGACTTTATTTACTTAAAAAAAAAAAAAATTAAATTGTTTCCATCTTTCAATGTGCACTCCATACCTTTACTATTAATAAAGTTTATTTAAAGTTATTGTGGTTACGAAAGATTATTTTCTCTGTCTTTTGGTAGAAAACAAAGAAAGAAAGAAAGAAAGAAAAAGCTCTTAGAGTTACAAGAGATTTTGCAATGTTGCACAGTGGTTCAAAATGTGAATCGAGTGGGACAAAATTCTATTTTCTTTTAAATTACTTATTTTTGATGTATAAACCAAGAAACGGTTAAATTAGTGAAATTACCACAAAATTATTATAAAATGTATGTTAATTAAGTTACTTTTTTGCTACTTATTAAAAAATGTAATAAATTAAATTTGACTTAAAAATTTGTAATTCACTAAACATCTCTTAAAAGCTTTTAAATACACTCATTAATTATACTCGTGCACCATGAATAAGAATCTTATGCATAGTGACAGGAATGCAACACCAGGAATATAAGTTGAGGTAGAGGTTTTTTGCCTCTTGTGCATGGAGATCAAACTTTTTTGGCATTTATTGGATAATCACATTTTGAATCCTCAAAATCTAAGGATTAATTCTTGGTCAACGCCAGTAATTGATGCTGAGAGTTTAGGGTTTTCAAAATAATGGTGGGCTGTATTGCCATCATTGAAATGCCACTTCCTCCGGTTGTCACTATCAGACCCATTCCTTTTTTTTGAATTTATCACCTATATTTTCTTTCCATTTTCTCACTGATGTTTTTCTTCTTTTCCTTCCACTTCTTAAGTTCCAGCCTGAAGGAAATATTCTGGCATTCAAAAAAACTAATCCAGCTATGGAAAGTAGATGGTCGTAATCAAATTTGAAGGTCGTAACATCCACTACATCACTAACATCTTATCAACATCCATCTGTACAGGAGTTGCGCCACAAACACCTCGTGTAACATGTTAGGGAAGAGATATCAGTTAAAGCGTTAAAGACTTTGTCATCAACCTTCCCTAATAAAAATTGTGATTTGACGTTCAGTTTCTTTCCACAAACTTCGATTTCCATGGGTGTGAGTTCATTTATCTGTTTCTCTCTACTTTTTACTTCTCTTATAGTCATTTCTTTTGTCTACTTTTTCAAGTAATAATTTCCTAGGCCTACAATATCTGGTAGAGGATGGTTTGAGGTTGTGCCATGATATCGTTTACAGAACTATAACGTAACTTGTAATGGAACCAAAGAAATGACAAACACATCCTTAGCTGTTGTTTCTTTTCCAGATGAAAACTAAAATTAAGATTTTATTTATCTACATTTCAGAGAAGATTTTAGCGTTTTATCTCGATATGATGCTTTATTAGTCGCTTTAAAAATTTGGGAAATTTGAAAATTTTCCAAGCTTCATACCAATAACAGACAATTCTGAATATTTACACAAATATTATGCCAAAACGTTCTACTTACCTTCAAATAAAGTTAATCGTTTGAATCAAAGCTTCCTTTTGTTTACATTGAGTTTACATTTTGTTTACATTTATAACATTGAGAAGTTCAGCTTCCCCCGCAACGTCATAAACCATCTGGTTCCAAAAGGAATGGGGAAGATGACGAAATCCTACTTTACATGTCTGTAACTTTATTGTATCTTAAATTTCACTTATTTAAAGTCTGAATCATAACGAACAATATATTTACGATATTATTACAGTTAAAACCTCCATTTTTTCGAAAGTCACAAAAATTACTTTTATCCTTCTAAATCACCGATTTGATGGCGAATGAAAATTTTTGTCTTCTTTTTTTTTTTTAATTTAAAAGTTAGATTTATCGAAATCGATTTTACTTGAAAATTTTTATTTCAGATCTGAGAATTTATCAAAAAAATTATATTTATACAATTAATCTTTAAACAATCTCTCTCTTTCTCTCTATCTTGGAATGAGTTAGTGTCTTAAGATGGAAAGGAAATTTAGTAATTCTGTTAAAAATTTTTAAGTCCATTGCAAAAAATGTTTATTTCAAAATCCGAAAAGAAAAACTTCTTTATAAATTAGACCTGTCTCTTAAAAAGTAGTTCAATGAACATGTATTAAATTAAAAATTATTAAAACAAAACTTTTTTGTGTTAAAATTTAAACCAGATTGTTAAAAATAAGGAAATCAATAAAAATAAACTTAACCCTTGTAAATGAAATAAAAAATAACAATAGTTGAGAGGTAGGTCTCATGAAAAGACAACGCAAAGAAACATGAACATCCTGAGACAATGCAATGCTTTAACTCCCGTTTGTTCAAGAAAGAGTTATTGAAGAGTTTAGTAATAATACGGAGGGTTGACGCGTATTTATGTAGTCAAATGCGAAATGGGATATCTCGCGCCTCGCGAGACAGTGAAACACAGCTAGATGAGTTGCAGAGACATATGTCTAATAATACGTACATTATTATACGAACAGTAATGCCTCCGAAATTGAGTTCTTTTTGAGAAGGATATATAATTGGCCGTTCCAGGGGCAAAGTACAGCCAAAAGCGTAGTAGATGTCAGTGTTCAAAGGATGGTTTAAAGATTTCCAAGGCAGGAATTGATAAAGTTATCCGATGGTATACGAATGGTGTAAACATCGCTATAGCATCACCACGAAAACGTCCGAAAAAACGACCCATGACTAAAATCACTCGTCCACTGAAGACGATGGCAACCAGGGATAACCCCTCGACATGGCGAACAGGCTTTGGGTGAAATAATCAACCATATAGCGTGCCCTATTCCGACATTTAAACCTGCGGAAGATCTACAAGGCATGTGGTTACAGGCTCCTTCAACGACCTAAGGCTGAGAGGAGACTCGACTGTCGATGGCTGTACGAACGCTCCTGACAAATGAAGGTATTCGTAACCCTCGTTGAGGCATCGGTTTATCTCTCTGATTGCAACAAAATTCGAGCAATTGCATATCGTGATAAAGGTGCTGAAGGAATCGTGCTAAAGGATCCCCGAATGGAAAGAGTTTCCCCAAAGGCTTCATGGTCATTGGAGGCTACTCGTTTAACGGAAAAATTGGATATCTCCAGAATTGCATCAAATTCTACGATAAATACAGCCTACTATCAAGAACATATGTTGGATGACGTTAAGCGATGCCAAACATCTAAATTGTATGGTAATGATGCACATAAGGTCTGTATCCATCAAGACAAGGCATCCAGTCATACCGCCCGCAGTACCCTCCAGTGTTATGCTTGGAAGGAAGGGGAAAACAGGTATACGTGCATCCCTTTCACCTACATCCCCGCTAAATCGCCTGACGCAAGCCTCATGAATTTCTGTGGGTTTGGCTTGCTCAAAAGAGGAAAAAAAAAGCCAATAACGCTGACAGGTCTGTGGAAAGTTTGCAAAGAGGAATGACGAAAATCGACATGACATTTCTGCGGAGGTCTTTTCTACAATGGAAACTTCGTTGGCGTGCTTTTGCCAGGAGTTCGGAGAGAGTATATCGAAAATAATCGCTGGTGAAGGAGAAGATTTAGTAGAAGGTGAGGGTATTAACCTTGACTACATCAGCCCTCCATAATCTCGTTTCTATTAAGTGATGATTGAAATAACCCTCGATTTTCTGTAAAACAACTTCCTCCATCTTTTCCTGTATATTAAACAGAATCTTTAAATGCAAAATTCTTCAGAAAAAATAAAAATTCAAGATGGCTGCCTTATGCCCAGAATTCCTATTTACTAAATAAATAGTTGATTCATAAATCATAATTAAAGTTGCAAGACTAGATATTATAATTACATTGTTAATTAGTATAATTGTAGAGAAATGTTCAATTGCAGACGATATCAAACAAACGAGACAGTATAGACTCTAATCCTTTATTGAAAACTTAGAAATATGTTAGTCTTTTTTGTAAATAAAAAAAGGCATTTTTTCAGTTTTGATACTTATCATGTATGGTAATAAACAATGAGAACCGCTTGGCAAAACTAATCTAATAGATGGAAAGTATTCTAATGTGAAATAACACTTAGCTAGTAAGCAAATGCTGAGTTGTTCTATGTTCTGGGAGTGCTGACCAGACATTCCTTTCGCATACGAAATAATTTCTATCTTTTTTTCCCTTTGAAAAAAACAGAACTGGCAATTGACGTACGTTGTGATTTCCTAACAAAGTTCCATTTCGGTTTCTTGTCTGCTAATATAAAGTTAGAGGTAGTTTTGTTTTTTCTCTAGTTAGCAAATATTGCCTGTTATATTTGAGTCTCTGTTTGCTTCGTTTAAAAGAAATTGCGATCCTTTCACCAAATACGGTTTTTTTTCATGGTTCGCTATTGGTCACGGTCTCTTATGATGTGCCTACCCATTCTCCCACTCAAGATGATAGAAATTAGACAAAATTTGGTTATCGTTCCTGTTATTCTCGACTGTTTAGATAATCGAAAAAAATCCTCGATCCTCTGTATTTCAAACTTTTTTCCCGTGGTCCCGTTTCTTGATTCATTTGTAAGTGGGATTCGCTAACCAGATTACGATCACTTCTCGAGAATGGGCCCCAACGGACGACGGGGAAAGCCCCTCTGTACAAACTTTAAAGGTAGGTCAGAAAACCGTATTCGTAATGCAATATCTGTCCGGAACTCTTCCCGAACGTGCTAAAGGCAGCATTTGGCAGCACATTCACATTAGTTGGGCAGTGTGAGCCATTGTCATTTGAGACGTTGACTTTGTACGAGAAGGATGTACTGCTTTACTATTCCTGAGAGGGCAGATATACACCTAGCTTACGGGGCAGCGAATGGCAAAGGACGAGCCGCTGTACGATTGTACCGTAAACGGTTCCCCAACAGACGTGTGTCCAATCATCAAACGTTTGCGCATTTGCACCAGAGATTGTGTGAAACTGGATCATTCGATGGAAACATGCATCATTGTGGTACTTACTGTCACATTGTAAATATATGGCTAATTAAAATGTCTACCTTACTTGTGATCTTTTATTTCTGAACCTTAGTGTACCTTCTAGCACATTCGATTTGCGTTTATGGATATACGTTCCACTAAGAATTCGTACCTTTAAAGTTTGTAAAGGGATTTTTGAATCACCCTTTTGAATTTTTAATCACGAATATATATATATTTATTATATAGAAATAACTTATATAACATGTGAATAACCATTTGTATAGTTTCCGTTTCCATCGATAAATCGATATATCCAAATCTTCTGCTGGCATCTTTTACCTAAAATGAAGAGAAACAATCTTAAATAAAAAATATCTAATCGTAGAACAGTAAAAAATAGGAGAGGAGCTGTTTTAAGATACTCTATCATCAGTAGTTTAGTACTGGTATACTATACAATATTTGTATAGAAATTCCAATCGAAACTGTGGAGTAGTAATGTTGTTGACAAATCCCTTTGTGAGTCATTTAGGGATCGTCAAGGATCTTTTGAATATAGCATTAATGAAATAACCAAAGAATTGAATCAGCCGTTATTCCAAACGAAAGCAAACGAAGGAATCCTGTCACACAAAAAAAACAAAACAAATAGTACGATTTAAAAAAAAAAAAGTATTTAGAAGCTAGATTTATAACAGTGATGCAAAATCACTGATTATTATTTCTCATTGTACAGCATAGCGATATTTAACATGAGAATAGAAGTCGAGATCTGTACGATCTGTGGGAGGAGAGTTGAGGAAAATCAATTTATCAGTAATTGAATGAAGAGAAACTTACTTAAATGATAAGCACTAGAAATCACTCTAGATATATATATATATAAAGCGAAAGAAGGTGGTGAGTGATTTTCATCTCTATTCTAAATGCTTTTCAAACAGATATTTTTCTTCTTTTTTGTTGTTGTTGTTGTTGTTGTTGTTAAGTTGAAGGCCGCCAATGAAATTTTTAATTTCCAGATTCACACAGGAAACCCAATACTTATTTTAATAAGTTATTTCCTTCATACAGTTTCATTTGTTGATATCCTCAACAAAATAAGTTTACTGTTAAATAGATTGCATTATTTATTTCACTCTTTTTACTCAAAATTCTAGTGTGAGCGGTTTTTATCTTGTTTTTGTTTTATTTAGATTGTTGTTGAGTAGATTTAGCTTCTTACTAAACTTTATGTCAGCAAAACTTAAGCTCGCGTTGGGCTGAACAGTTACGAGTCGCTTTACCCCTGAGCAGTTATTGATGGTGAACCTCACAAAAATTCATGAAATCTTAGCTTCTTTTTCATTGGTTGCGTTGAATGGTAGAAAGAGAAATGAAATTACTTGCATTTAAGAGCGCCAATTCTTCGTAAACGCCTTCTGCAAATAACAATAAAAGCCCTTTCATGGAACCCCTTTTTCATTCTAATAAGGGGGTGTCTTTTGTTGACTTCCAAGAAAACAAGCCGTTTCTGTTATAGCTTCTTCGAGATCGTTTCGAGGCTAATTTCCGCATTCGAACGACCGTTTATTATAGAAAAACGCGCGCCTGTTGGCTTTTGGATTAATACTTAAAACTGAAGATTGTTATCTATGTACACAGAAAAAAAATAGCGCTTAGATCAAGAAAGGTTCTCCATTGCTTTATTTGTTTAAAAAAATTAAAAACCGCCGGGTTGGCTTAATCCAACAACTTCTCTGGAAATGGTGCAGAAATCTTAATGCAACGCAAACATTATTCATATTTGGCAATCTTTAATCTCATTGTGGCTGTTTATTGGTTTTTGGTAATTCTCTGGATTGGATCCATGTTGCTTAATGTAGACTAGAATAGAAAACTTTATATCCTTTAACGCATCTTTACCTTTGACGTGCATTTTTATATCAAAAGCTATTATGAAACATCTCGAAATCGGTTTTCGAGGGAATTTTTCAGTAACAGAAACTGAACGCAACTGCTATAATAATATATATATTCAATAAGGAATTTCAAATAAATACCAAAAAAAAATTCTTAAGAATAGATTTTCTTTAAAATCAGAAACCATACGAGAAACATTCAAAATCATTCAAAGAAATTTTCTTTAATAATATGTTAGAATTTTTTTTAAGCCTCTTAGTGTTTGGAGAAAATTATTCTTTATTTTCAAGATATAAATTTAATTGTAATTGATAGAAGATAATTAAAGGTGAGCTTCAAATACTTTTATCAGAAATGCAGAAATTTTGAGTAAAATACTGAAAGAAACAAAACTTTGATTTTTTTTTTTTAATAAATTATCTATAAGATATTAGCTAAAAGAAAAATATGCAGTTGTAAAATCTGAAAGCAAATCACACCCCCTCCCCCAAATAAAAAATTGGAAAGCATGAATTTGGAAATAATTAGTCAAGTACATTTACCTTATTGGTGTTTAGGTGTGTTTCTGTTATCCTCAATAAAAAAGTGAAAGAAGGTTAGGCAAAAGAATCTGCAAAGTTTGTTTGAAATTTATTGAAACAAATGAAATATTTGTTGCTTTCTCTGTTCCTTAGTGCATCAGTGAATTTTTGTGTTGTTTTTGTTTTGAATTAGAAATAGATGTTGTATAATAGCTGAGAATCTAGATAACTTATAAAGAAGTCATTAAATAGAAAGTTGAATGAAACTCAAATAGTATATTTGCTTTCTTGCAGATATCTGTCTTTGAGAGGAACTAACTTATTCCCCTTTCCTTTTCTTCCCTTTACTATAATACTGTATTCATCAGTTTTGCTTTTTAAAACTGATAGTTTAATAGGATTCAGTAAATCTTTAATGCATTGAATTAAATTTTGTGGAATGATTCGTCAGAAAAATTTGAAAAACTGTTTTGTCTTTGTTGACAAATTAATAATCAAAATATGAGTGACCAAGGTCAAGCAAAACCCTGTTATTTCTTCCACATCCTTTCCCTCTTGATGAAATGGATTCGTCTACATACTAATCCTTTTCAAATACCCATCCTTGCCTCATCTACGTCTCTTTTTTTCCTCGTACTTTCTTTTTAGGACCATCAAAAGTTAATTGAGTACCTCTCAGCACCACTATTTTATTAGCCTATTAATTAAGTTCTCTGATAACATCACACCTACTATTTTTTTTTGGTTTAATGACCCTATCTCTCTCTTTTTCAGGAGAACAGTGTATTGCCAATGCTGTCACGAACGGTAAGTAGTAAATTTATAGGTCATTCTGTTATAATTTGAAAAAAAAAAAAAAAAAAAATCAGGTTCTTCTTTTGTAAAGTTATTGTGATCTAAGAGTTTCTAAATAATTTTCATCGTCTTAAGATGTCTATAACTTATATTTCTTCTCCCAACATTTATAGGATGTTTTCGGTTTCAGCTTCCTCAAGAATGAACCTTTTATCTTAGGAATCACAGGAGTATCTAGATTACTACTTTCATTGAAATTATTGATATAAAAATAAAATACAAGAGTTTATGTAAAAAATTAGAAAAAATATTTTTGCCTCGAAAATTACACCTTAACAAAGATTTACACATAATTATTAGTTGACATTTCACCGAAAGCCGAAATTCATTTATTGATATAAATAAGTTTCGGAAATTGAAGTCTTCTTTTTTTTTTTTTTTGGGAGGGGGGAGGGGGGGCTGCCTGAAGAGCTAAAATGACCACCACGCCAATGTTAATGTCTATTTAACGTTTCGTCTTCGATTTCGTTGTCATATCCATCGCAATTGGCACTAGGTCCTTTAACTGAAAATCAAGGTTGCTCTTTTACCAAATTTAATAATATGAGGTTGATAGAATAAATTTCATCTATTTTTTATTAGAATCTTTCAGTAAATTTTTTTTATTAAATTGGTTAGGTTGTTGCTGTTATTATTATTTTTGATAATATTATTGCAGTCAAAGAGCCTAGATTACAGTAATATATGAAATTATTATATAAACATTAAAATTATTCACAAATAAGCTTATCTTTATAATGAAATAAAGAAGCAAATAAAATAAATAATAGACTTAAAAAATGGAAAAAAAAAGCAAAGAAAACTGTAATTTCTGCTTCACAAGTAAGAATCAACTAAAAGACTGGTGGCCGAATGCACCAAACTTTAGTTAACTTTGATGGCTGCAGTGTGGACGTAGCTAAAAGTAGTTGGGGGTACTGCTCCAGAAAAATTTTAGCCTTTGTTTTAAAATTGTGTGAAAGGAAACAAACATTTATAAAAAGAAAATTTATTTTCTTTTTAAATAACTTTCTTTTAATAACTTGATAAATTTCTTTTTATATATATTTGTTTCCTTTCACACAATTTTAAAACAAAGGCTAAAATTTTTCTGGAGCAGCACCCCCCACTAATTTTAGCTATGACCACACTGCAGCCATCAAAGTTAACTGAAGTTTGGTGTACTCGGTCATAGGCTTCATAAAAAAAAATCACATTAATTGATTCAGCAATAAGATTTATATGTAATTAATCTATAGGAAGAAATAAATAAGAATATCTAAACAATTAGCAAAAAAAAAAAAAAAATAGTCTGAAGAACATTGGTGATATCTAAAATCTTCTTAATATATTTCTATCGATTAAACAACATCTTCAAAAATAACATCCATACAACTTTATCACCAATATTTCTTTCTTTTCAACAAAGAACTTTTTCAAGGGTCCAAAAAATCATAAAGATACACAAACATAAAGAAAATCATTCATAAACCTTCTTTTCTCATACGAAAATAATTAACAATAAATCAATATAAAAAAAATTAAAATGAACGTAATTGTATCAAAAATAAACAATAATATCAAACATATTAGAAAACAAACAGTGAATTCACTGTTAAATAGTGAAACAATTAATATACAATAATCATTTAACAGACTTACTATAAATTAAACAATTTTTTCAATCTAACATTATTGTCCATGAATTTTTTGGAAATACCATAAGAAATGTCGTTAACTTTTAATGATCTATCCTTGTTTATGCAACGACACCAATTGACGAAACAAGATTCCAACATTAACTTTTCCGTTTCTTCTTGAGACTCATACAAAACTTCCACCAAAGGATCTGGATTGTGCCCATTCCTTAAGCAATGGTTCGCCCATTCCGACACTCCTCTTCTATTACAGGAGAGAGTACAAGAAGAGGAGTGCCGGAATGAGCTCTTTGTTCAAGCTCAATCTGATTGGCTGACGTTTGCCTAATAACGAAACAAATGTGTGTTGATTTTAAGATCAACAAAACAACGATACTCAACTTTTGATAACATTGAACACATAACTGTATATCAAAGCAATTAACTTTAAAAGGTTGACGCTTTAATGCGTTTAGCCCTTTAAAAAAATATAGAAAAAATTGTAAAAGGTAGTCTTCGTCTCGTAGTTTTCCCCGAACCAAAGTTATTATGAGCCTAAACTTCTGTTAATTTTAACCAAGGTATTGTTTTCTTCGAATGCAGTGAATCTCTTCTACCATTTCCTCAAGAATGTTTTATTTCAAATAATAACTTTTTCTTAGAGGTATATTATTGTGTATTTTTATCTTAATTAAGTTTACAATGAAATATTAATGACTGGTAATTTTTTTATAGGTGAAATAATTATAAAAATAAAGTAAAATAACTAAAAAATTTAAAGATTTAAACAACATTAAGTCCTTAACATAAACATCATAATAGCCTTAATTACTGAGAAATCTTGAGGGTTGGTTTTTTTTTTTTTTTTTTTTTTTTTTTTTTAAAAAGATACAAAAACGTCAAGACAAGCTAATGTTGAAAATTATTTCTTTCCTTTGTTTTTACAGTTGCCAAAAAAAAAAAAACAAAGGAAAATTGTAATTTAATTCTTTTAACGTGTTTTGAAACTATTGATTTATCAACTATTAAAAAGACATAACAATTTAAAAAATATTTAAAAATTGCTTAAAAAACATTTAAAAAAGATATCACCACGTTACGAACCATCAACTGTAATATGGTCCTTTATCAAATGTGTCCCTCGTTAAAAAAATGATCCTCGTTCAGCGTTTTTTAAATATTTTTTAAATTATGTATTTTTAATAGTTGACAAATGAATACTAGAAAAATGTTGTAAATTTCTAAACTGCTGTGTTGTTTTCTGGAAAATAAATTCTTACATCATAACTGTTGTTCTCAGTTACCTAATTTCTTTGATATTCAGCATCAATGAATGGAAGCAACACCAACCAATCCAATTTGTTACTCGATTTCATAGAGGACAGTGTTTTACGAAGTCGGTCTGTAGTGGATCTTTCTCCGACTTAGAAGGCTTCAAGTTCCAACGTTTGAGAAACACTGAACTATCGGATCAACAAAATAACACTGATTAGAGAAACAGATTCGTACCATTGTTGTGACTTCGAAATAATATCAATGGAAGCGCCAGAGAGGAATGGTCGTCGACAAACTGCAAATTCGCATGAAACAAATCAGTCAGCCGCAAATTTTGCACATTATCGAAATTGATTGTGGACCATCTTTTGCGCAATAAAGCCATTAGATTGCCATTGAAGCACAGCAATTCATTCGCCTGATGAAGCAATGGCTGCTACAGGGGTTGTTGTGGTCAATATAATTGGATAAATGGAATGGCACCCAATACTTGGAAATGTTGAATCGTAATTATTTCCGAGAAAAGAAGATATTTTTAAGAACACGATTTGTAGTGACTATCATTTTTAATTCTCGAATCTAAAATTAAAAAGAAAAAAAAACCAACTAGGTATATCGTGAAAGCCAGTCGTCCATTATTAATTTATTATTAGTCGTCCAGAATATTCGAAGCCCGAAGTCTTCGCCATAAGAATAAAAATGATAATGTAGAATGAAGTTTGTATTTTAGATATGTTCAGATTTTCTTCATTTTTGTGTAATAAGGAATGTGCAGAATTTTTCTCTGTGTTCGTGAGGTTGCAGTTTTGTAAAATTCTTTCACCTATAAAAAAAAAACCACGAGATTAAAAAGCATTTTTTTTTCTTATTTGTAATTTTTTTTTTTTTTTTTGTAACATGAAAATCACTTAAAAAATAACCAGAGAAGATTGAAGATAAATCAGACGCCACCATTTTTGTCCACAGCTTCATCTGAACGAGATTCTTTATTATAAATTAACTGTAACAGTAACCAGATTATCTTTCAACGGGAAGCATCCATTGTAGGCATTACAGTCTATGTTATAATTTTTCAAAATTTGTTGAGGTATAAATTAAGTTTACGAATGGTTGTCACTAGAAACTTAACATCTATTAAGACATCTAAAACTAAATAAAGAAATAAGTATTCTTGCACTTTAAAAAAATCTTATTCTACAATAATCCTAGAAGATTCTAAATCAAAATGCAGCTGGGAATAGGTTGATGCCTTGCAAATGATTTATTACATAACCTTCAGAAATTGCTTTCATTAATCTCTAGCTCAAACTAAAAATCAAACGACTTAGATCTAATCCAGTTTGGTTCTTAACTGTAAAAATTTCTTCCTTCGTTCGCGAATCCAGAAATTTCAATGACAGAAATTAAAAAGTTATGTCATTTTAAATGGGTGATTAATGAACTGGTTGTAATAAAGGCTGATTGGAAGAATCCTTGAAACTTTGAAGCATCCAACGTATTCAGCATCAACAACGTCATTGCGATCGATCGAATGTTAGAGACTTTTTGACATGGAAGTGTACATTTCAATTGATTATTGTGAAAATATCTAGGCTTATCCTTTTTTTTTTCAATGGTAAGTGCTTCTCATTTCATTGATTTTTCTAAACAATAAAACTCCATTCCTGTGATCTTTTCTGTATAATGCTGGAGGATGTATTAAACTCAATTCCTGCAAAGCCCTTGTTTCCTTAGAATCTATTTGAGGTTTCGTTTGCTTGAGTCTATTAGGTAAAGAAGACGTCTTCTTTCAACAGGAGCTGATCTAGAAATCCCAGGCTGAATTTAATCAGGGGAATTCGGAGGCAGGAGAGGGAAAAAAAGGAGCAATGAAAATGGGGGTAGGGGTAAATACGCCATGATAATTCTTCAGTGTCTTTCATTATCTCGCACCTCTACCGGCATAGGCCCCAAGTCACTGAGGACTTTTGGAGTGCTTCTTATATTTTTCTTCCCCTCTTCATTTACCCCTAACCCCTTATTTTGGAGCGCGACGTCTAATTAACGGTTTCGCCTGAACAGTCACGTGCTAGAAAAAGCGGCAGGGAATGATGATGTCATCATTCAAGTCTGATGACTACCATTATGCAAATGCCAGGAATTTCAGCTATTTTTTTTCATCAGTTGAAGCAAAAAAACTCAGGGACGTAAAATAAAAGACAATTTACATTGAAGTAATATCAAAAGCGATTAGTTTGAGCAATAAAAATTTATCTTGATGAAAAGAAGAGAAGAATGTTTTTGCATTTATATTTTAGAATTGAAATTTTGAAAGTTCGTAGTAAGAATTAAAGAGAAAATTTTGTTATTTTAAAAAAAAAGTAGAAGAAATTTTGCAAGTTTCTTCAGTTCCTTTAGTTTCTTTATTGTTATTTTCTTTTCAATAACGAAATAGAAATACGAAATAAATTGGAATAGAATAGAGGTTGTCCTTCATCTACTCAGGTTTTCAAACATGAATCTCTTCAAAGCTCATTCTTGAAAAGATTGAGACGTAGATTGTCTTGGACTAAAGATCCAATTCAAAATCCTTGTTCATGTGAGTAGAGCGACACAGAAAAGTTTCTCTTAAATGAATGGATTCATTTAAAGGACATGAAATAAAAACCTTATTTTCAAATGTCTTTACTTCATTTACTTCAAAACGTCGTGGCACCAGCTCTTAAGGAATTGTAGTAGCTGCTTTTTTTTGTTTTTAGGTGAGTGGGTGGAATGAGATTTACAAACAGTGGTTTATTGCTTCTAAATCTTCTTGTTTAAAAAATTGCAGTTTTATTAATTTAGCATTTATAGTAAAGAAATCGTCATCGAATTTTAAGATAGCTTTCGTAAACATGCAGAATAGTTAACAAACGACTAAACAACTTATAAATAATCAGTAAAATAAATTAATGATATTTATAAAAAAAAAATAATTTGCTTTAAAGTAGTCTTTCAGTTCTATATGCATATGTTGTAAGGCTT
Organism: Thereuonema tuberculata; assembly: GCA_023159025.1. Taxonomy (NCBI): domain Eukaryota; kingdom Metazoa; phylum Arthropoda; class Chilopoda; order Scutigeromorpha; family Scutigeridae; genus Thereuonema; species Thereuonema tuberculata. Next base: position 4,713,633 of record JAFIDM010012231.1, on the reverse strand, counting down.
TATTGAAAGCAATGTACGGAATGAAGGGAAAAGTGGAATCAGTCACTGTTGTGTTGATCCATTCGTACGGATGCAACTTGTCTAGAATTGCAGGTTAGACTGATCAGAGGAATATTCTTTAAATAAATCACGGTGTACTTGATACAATTGATTGCTTTTCGTTTTCAGGCAAGCTTGTATAGTTACTAGAAATCTAAGGCGTCACTATTTTTTTAAAGCGGTGGCGAACAAAAAACAAAACAAAAAGAGTTAAACGTACGGAGTGAACTAATCAAGAAACACAAGGTGCGAATCCTTTGCGTAATGTGTTCATTGTGTTTCTTGAAAACAAAAAGAGTTTCGGCAAAAAAACTTGAATTAGATTTTAATTCGAAATATGCGGATCCATCTGCGATCAAATTAATTCAAACAAACAAACAAATTGCAAAAAAGTTGAAGCTTTAGTTACAGCAGTAATAAGATAAAAACGACGAACGCTTGAAATATTAAAAATTACAATAAACACTTTTCATCGGAAGGCCAGAGTACTATAAGCCGAAAAAAATGTTATGGTTTTTATTGTAATTTTTAATATTTTAAGTATATTGTTTGTCGTTTTAATCTTACTGCAATAATTTCTTCACACATGTTAATTTATGATTATTATTTCAGTTAATTTGGGCTTCTAAATTAAAGATTCTATTGATTTTAATCGTTATTCAAAAATGTCTCTTTACATAAAAAAAAATATTAATAAGTTCGTAAAAACGAAACTTTAACTTATTGTTCAGAGTGAAATGTTAATTTGGAAAAAATTTGACCCGGATAGCTTAAAGCAAAAGCGGATTTGAAGGGTCTCTCTACACGTGTTGATAACGTCGGGCTACACGAGAGCTTAGGAAACGCGTAGTGTTGTTGGTAGCTGTACATCAGAATACACGAGCGCTAGTTATTCCTTTAGCTTCCAGGCATTTTTATAAGGAAAAGTGCACCCTCGAGGACTAAGCATTGGTCCAACGCCCCAATTACACTGACCTAACATTGGAAACACATTCGAAGGTGTTAGCAAAGTCATTCGCGTTGCCAACGCCAACCTACCATTTGAAAACATCGTACAGACTTCGTCTTTTACTTTCCATTGAAATACATGGAGTTTTGCTTGACATTAGTAACGCCCGTGTACACCAGTCCTAATACATTGTCGATGAAATGTTGATATCCCAGTTAAGAACGAATAATGGGAACTCAATCAAATCCCAATAGTAGACCGTAGTTCTCTAAATTTCCTGAAACTTTAAAACAGGATAGAAAAGTATTAACTAACTATCTTACTTCTTATCCAGTTGTCTGGTCTGATCGTGGAATTTTTTTTTTATTTAAAAAAAAAAAAAAAAAATTATTGATTTTAGTTTTAAAAAAATTGTTTTTGTTTGAGATAAAGTTGGTTTTCTTTTTCTTTTAAATTTTCTTTTAAGAAATCAGTCTTTTTATCATAGCTTGATCCAGTGAACGTTACATCTTGATTTATATTAAAAGAGTGAAAATTAAAAAAATTGTACTTGTTATTATTATTATTATTATACACATTTTGAAACACAGTCAAAAATTCGCTGACTGGAGCCTTCAGTTGATGCAAGTTTCAGCCAGAAACCTAAGTATCCACCAGGTATCTGCGCAATATGTATGATGTTCCAGGCAGCGCTGTTTTCTGTAGTTCTGATGTTGTTATTTCAGACAACTGCAATCGGTTCAAATATTTGGTAAAATTTTTTGAGATTGTTCCAAGTGCCCCAATGATGATGGGGATCACTGTCGTGTGTTTCATCCAAAGCCGTGTTATTTCAATTGCCAAATCCCTGTATTTTTTACTTGTTATTATTATTATTATTATTATGATTTATTTCATCTTAGTATTCTTGTATTGAGATTGATTTTCGTCCCTTGTATTATCCGAACGACAACACAATATTAAGCCATATTGAAATTGTAGAAACAATTTTTTTTGAATGCATATTACTAATGACCTTATTTTTCTTCGTTCTGTCTTTTTTTCCCTTTTTCTTCTTCCCTTTCTTTTCTATTCTCTTCCGTCTGCATGTTCCCGTTGTTTGCAGAACCCATTGAACAAAAAGGGAGAAAAAGAAGGGAGAAACTCGAATCTTCCTTTTCCCCACCCACATCCAAGTTTTTAAGCCCACAATCAATATTTCTTCCCCCATCCCTACCTCAGTTTTGATTAATGTTCGTCGTACAATTAACATAAGGAGGTTCGTTTTTTAGCTTCGAGAGGGCAGTGCTTATCAGATCAGAACCCAAGTCATTAAAATAATTCATTTTACCCAAAGGATTAAAAAAAAAAAAAAAGAAAGAAAAGCACGACTACACAGAAAAAAAAAGAAAAAGAAATTTATGTAAGCCCTGATAATTAAATCTGAAGAGGATTGTAATCCGTACAATCAACGAAAGTGGAGGAGGAAGAACGAAAACAAAAAATAAAAAAAATAAAATGTATGTTTGCGTTTGGAATACAAATGAAGCAGACAGGATTAGGACCTAATTAATCTAGGATTAAATAAGGATTAAAAGAGTGCTTGATACTAGATTGTGTGAGCAAAAGATTAATTGATAAAATCCTAATTAAAGGTTCTTTAAAGTTTTCTTTAAATATACTTGAGAATGAATTTACAAAATAGAAACTTATTTTTTTTTTTTAAAGGCTTTCAATAGTTTATGTTTCTATATCATCCTTTTTTTTCCCCCGAACTTTCTTCTTTTTCTTTTTGAAATTGTTACTTGTAATCTTGTGATTACTGTGTACTAATATTTAAAGAGGTAGGCATTGAATAATAAAAGAACAATTTTCTTATTAATTCAAACAACTTTTTTATAAGAAAATGAAATATTTCCTTATAATTTTCAAAGTAAGTTTAACTACTAAGTACTAAGTACTACTACTAAGAGAACTCTATGTATGTGACTGTAAATATTGGAACTACGACTTTCTGAAGGTGAGATGGAAGTCAGTTTGCACGATTTGGAAGTTTAAGTTCAAATCGTTCTGTAAGTGTTAAAATACAACTAAAAATGTGTAAACTTAAAATATAACAGTTTAAATAAGATTGAATCATATTCTCCTATTATTTATTTTTATATAATAACCGAATTAATTACATTTAAGCTCAAAACTAACTTAGAAAGAATTTCAGTTCGACTAAGTTATTTTAGCTTAAAAAAGCTCCCATTTCTGATTCTATGAATAAATAAAGGAATAAACTGGTAACTGAATTGAACATTTCTTTTACTTTCCCAATAGTTTAAAAAAATAAAAACCATAAATCGAAACTCAAATTCAAAGAAAAGGAAATGTTGAATTCAGTTATTATTCCTTATTTATTCATAGAATCAAAAATTGGAGTTTTTTAAAGCTAAAATAACTTAGAAGTATTGAAATTCTTTCGAAAAATTAACCGGTTGTGAGCTTAAATATAATTAATTCAGTTATCACATTAAAATAAAGAATAGGAGAATATGATTCATTCATATTTAAACGGTCATATTTTAAATTTTCTGATTTTTTAGTATATGACTGACTTCCTCCTCACCTTAAGAGGAAAGGTTGGAACTAAAGGTAGTTGGTGGATGTTGCATTTGTTTTTAACTAAAAACATATATTACGCAAATGACGTTGATTCTGTGTAATATTATTTTTTACAGTATAACATTTCTTGATGTTAAGGTTACCATCGTTTTCCATGTAAGTTCAAACTTGCGTAAACTTAAGGATTAGATGCGTTTATAGTAATAATTTGTAAATTGAAACAAAAAGAAGTTGAGTTCCAAAAATTATTTATTTCTTACGTATCACATTATTTGCTATTTTACGGATTCCTAACATCCGTTCTGTGATTTTGAGTTTCACATTATGGTTTATAATAAGCTGTCGGCTTCTGTTTTAATATCAAATATTTCAAAAATCAATACTCTTTCTGTTAATATAGATTTAGAAAAAAGTAGCCGCATGTACGTCAATGTGCTTGAATACCAAAGTTGCTTCTACAGTTTGACTGTGTTCCAAAAGAAACGCATTTCATAACTTACTACGAGGGAGCGGATGTTTTTGCACAGGCTCCGAACGTCACAAATGAAATATCGCCAAATCTGGTGAAATGGTGAAGCGTTTTGCTCCTAGAAAAAAATGGGGTAGGAGGTTTGAGGCGTTTGGTCTCCCCCGATTTCATCCATTTTGAGTGGGAGGCAGCGTCCACCTCCGTTGTCAGTCCTCCGTCAGGGGACAGCATAACTCACTGTGACACATTGATTGATTCTGTCGCAATGGAATATTCAGGGGTACAATTGGCTTCCTTCCGGTCCTCGACGTCTGGTGGAGTTGCTGCCATTGTCAGTCACTGCAGGCCTGTGCTTTGCCAACTTCTTATTGCAAGTGTTGAAACGACCCCAGCATTGATCTTCACTTAACTGGAAATTCACAATTGATTGCTTTCATTGTAGGTCTTCAAAAAAGGCGATAATATCCCGACTGTTCCAATGGAACCTTATTATTTTTAATGTTCATTCTAGAAGTTTTGTCATAATATTACTTATTAATCTTTCAGACAGTATCTGAAATTGTCATAAATGAAACTGTTTCTGAGTAAATTTTATATTAATGAATAATTATAGAAGATCATTAGTTACTATATTTAAATGAAACTTTAGGAATATGAAATCATTATTACATATCAGTAGCTTTATAAAATTTAAAGACTGCGGAAAATACAAATAATGGAAATTAAAGTAAATCAATATCTCAACCATTTGTCTTTGAAAAATTTTAAATTATAATTGTGCTAATTTCAGTGTCATATTAGATTTGCAATTTTAGAATGTGAATTTGACATTTTTCTTAAAGAATTAGGAGTTCAAGTCTTAAAAACTAAATATAGTCTCTTGTTATTGTAAATAAATAAAAAGCGCCTAAAAATGAATAAACACATTAAAATTTCCTGCCAGCACATGAATTTTCTTTTTCTTTATTTTTAATGTGTATTATTGTTTTTACTTTAGATTTGTGGAGGTTCCATTTGTCTTCCCATTGCCACGTCAATTCACCTCCGCTATGAGACCTGCTTGTTTATTTTGACTTCTTTCAACTGATGATCGCCAAATTAACGCGAAACAGGCTGTCTTGAGATGTCAGAAATGAATGTTGGTCTCAAATTTTAATAAATTTATTTATTTCACTAATTATTATTTAACCATGATATTCTTCAGAATCCTTATTGGAAACCAAACGCTATTTCAGGGCAACGAATAGTTCTTGCTACCACTAGTTTACATCCAACGAAAATAGTTATCTGTTAACGATATAAAATAAATTTCAAATTTTTTAAATTCTATTGATTAATAAGACATTGAAAGGAACTGTTTTTTGTGAAATGTGGATTATCATACAAGAACATGCAGAGAAGAATTGTATTTATTACGATAATTTTACATGCACTGCTCGTAGTTGATAAAATAATATGAAGCTATACATCAGCTTAAATTTAAGCAGCTGCATGAGCTTCGTATTATTTTATCAAGAATTGTATTATGACTCAACAAGATTATTATGGGTAGTCTTTCAATAATGTGTTGTTATCTATTGTATTATTATTATTATTTATGGGAAGTCTTCCAATAATGTATTATCTATTAAATTAATGACAACTCAGTGATCTCTAAAAATAGTTCCATTAACTGTGAGGACAAACTTTATGGCTTTACGGCATGTATTTCATAATAACGCTAGAAAAAGAGGAGCGAATAAGTAAATCTTTTGGCAGAACCAAATGTAAAAACTAAAAGAAAGCTCGTTGACAGAAAACGAAGAGTTAATGAAGAAGAAAATAGAATGGAATCAAGAAAACCAGCTCAGTTAGGAATAGAGAGAAAATCAACCAAGATGCCACATAAAGACGTCGATTTAATGCACGCGCACCAGATGCATTAAAATAATGCACTGGAAATGGACTTTAGGATCAATGGATGTCCAATCATATGTCTAGCAACCCATCATCTTAGATTTACTTCAAACAGGGGATATTTTTTCTAAATAAATAGTGGTTCCATATATTATGATCTTGATTTACTTGTATGATTTGTTTTGCTAGGACACTTTAAAATAATATAAAATATTTCTTCAAAAGTGATCTGCTGTAACAGTAGATATTGTATTGCAGACGTTGAATGATTTCAAAAATAGTATTTCAAAAACTGCATCATTACTAGTTCATTTTTAGAGGCACCGCACTGATTTCCACTCCGATGTATTTATTTGAAAATTGAAATGTTTCTTTTTTTTTTTTTTTTCCAGAAAATTCAGATTGTATTTGATTTGAAAACAAACAAAAATAAAACTACACTATATAAGAAAGGCTTGAGCTATTTCAAATCTTTTGCTGCTGATTGAGAATGTACAGTAGCGTAGCGGTATATCAATAAAATAGAAATTGGTGCAATTGTCATTGGAGTTCTATTGGGTCATTTTATCATTCACAGCGCATGACCCATAATCAACGGTAGATCAAATCAGATAGTGGGAGGAAAGACAATCTATCTTGCGTGTTCAATCGGCTTTGATGGAGCCCTAGTGATTTGCGGCCAATTCCCTGTGATAACCTTCCTACAAATCCACGTTTCAAATTGAAACCTAACCTTACTTTAGGAGCAGAAAAAATATATAATACGCTGTTTGATTTTCCTGTCGAAGAGACTTTATTTATTAGGTCTGTATTTGTTAGAGGCTCTTTTTTTTTTATTGGTTCTCCTTCGAAAAATCCATTTTGTCTCCTTTTCTTTTTTAATCTATATCTTTTCCTTTTTTCAGTGGTCAACATATTAATCCCTTGGTCTTCATAAAAAACAGTGACTTCATGATTAAAATTCCCAGATTATCAAATTTATAAAACTATCCATTTTTATTTTAGTGGTAATGATGTTTGATTTTAACAACTATACAACGGATATTCATTATATTTAACATATAATAAGAGATCTTTAAAATCGATTTGAAACGAAAAAGAAAAGAAAAAAAAATCTTTAGGGATAATGTTTATCATCAGCAGCATAGGCATGCCTTATCTGAAAACGGTTTCCAGCGGCTCAAATATGCAAATGGTTTTAAAAAAATGTTATTTTGATAAACTATCTGTTGTGTTTAGATTTCAAAATGATTTTTTTTTTTTTTTTTTAAATATGTAGATCAGTAGTATACATCTATGAAGCATTCGCCGTTTTCATTGAGCATAGCTGTACAATGGTGGAACCCTAGTTAATTTTTAATTCAGAGATAAATGTTGGGATTTCAATGGAAGGAATCTTTAGTAGATTAAACATTAACAGTTTTTCATAAAATCTCTTAATTTAATGTATTTCATATATAAGTACAATCTCTTAGATTTTATATAATGAAATTTTCGAGGTGCTGAATAGAAAAAGAATTCTGCCATTTCTTAACTAAAAATAAGACCCTTGTATGAACTTGAGGAGCCAACCAAGGCATGCGTTGTTATGAAACATTGCTAACCATCTCTGCGTAGCCGCATGAAAGAACCGCCCAACAATAAAAGAACAAAATGAAAAGAAATTTAACGTGCCCATACAGATCAAGAAATAGGTAAAAAACGACGGCACAAAGCTAAAAGAGAAATTTACACCCTGAGCTGTCACCGAGAAGAGATTGGAACGGACCGTTTCGTCCTTTTTAGGACTCATCATCCAGCCAAACTCCACCGATGACAGACTTAAGAGGTGCGAGATGTTGAACTCCACCCGAAAAACAACTTCCTAAAAATAAAAGATTATTCGGATATGATTATAGTAAACTCCTTATTATCCGCGGACTTGGGTGGAGCGGCAACCACGGATAAGCGAAATTCCGCGGATAATCCGGAAAAGGACGAAAATCAACACAAAAATGCTTTACATGTTTTATTTACATTAAACTGGCAATACATACAGTTACAGTACATACATTATAAACCATCATTTGATTTTAAATTAATTATTTATTTTTAAATTTTATTATTATGGGAAGGCTCTCTCGTAATTTAGTGTAACCTGCCGGCCTAAGCTCCGCCCACAAGGTCGTTCTTTAAATTGTTTGTCTGTAATTGTCTCCACTTACTTTGTTAGCCTCTTTTATTGTTTACCTTTAGAATAAGGTTAAATCTAGATTTAATTTTTTTTTTTTAATTCCGTAATTTATTGTACAGTAAAAAAAATGTATTCAGGAGAGGCCCGTGGATAAGCCGCCCGCGGATAATCGGGAATTTACTGTATTTAACTTAAGCAACGAAAATCAATAAAAGAAGTTCTTCAACGAAAATCAACATAACAAAATTATAATGAATTTTTAATTCCTTCAAAAGAATATTTAAAAAAAACAACTTATTTTATTTTTCTCTCTTTTCTTTTTATTCTTTCTATTTCATTTACGTTTTCATTTCAATATTAACATATTGAAGAAATAAATCTTACTTTTTTTTTTTTAACTTTTCATTTTCTTATTTTTATTTGGAATATTTTAGACTTTTTTGTTTGGAATTAACTAAGAAAAGTTTTCTTTTCAAATAAATAGTCTTTTTATTGTGAAGGATGAAAAGAAAAATAAACAAGACTTGCGATAACATTTCCATTTGAATAACTAGAAGAACAGTTTTAATTTGAATGTTAATTGAGCTCTGCTGCTTTGGACGTCGTAAATATCCTTTTACGCATCTGAAATATAATAAATCGCACAAAGTTACAGCAATTTGTAGGTTTTATTTTCTTTTGTTTCATTTGTTTTCCTCCCAAAAAAATGATGTTTGGGTGCGGTTTTTATTTAGATTTTTTATTTATTTTCATCTTTGAATACGCGAAACGATTCGAATTGTTTGCCCTATCTTTTCCACACAAATAGCAAATGAATCCACAAGAGGGCTTCGTTTTGTTCCTTTGCTGTGCATTTCAACTGATGCATTTTAAGAGAGATAATATTTAATGATAATCTTTCGCTATTAAAAAAAATTACTTATTGTGTTTATCTTCTTTTCTTCTTTCTTTTAATTTGGCAATTACCTTAACTATTGTCACAGCGAGCTTTACATACAGCCCAGTCTGAATATTACGATCCCGTTCAAGACTACTATTCCATCTTATCACTTGACTTATCGTAAAGGCTAGTATGAAATGTATGTGCTTACTGATCGATATCATTCGAAATTGGTGAGTAATGTAAGAAGAAATGTGAAATTAGAAGCTATGAAAATGAATGACTGCTGTATCTTTAAAAAGTAAGACTGTAAGTTAGTTTGCAGATTTCTTAGTTAAAGGGAACACAAGAGTTGAGTTGCAATGTGGGCTTTAGAAGTAATAATGAATACAGGAAATGTGTGGAAAACTAGGGGAAAAAAAAATCTTGGAACTCAACTCCATATTGTATAAAGTTAAAGTGTCCCACTGCAGGCCAGGGCTGGCCTTTGGGGTCGCGGGAGGTCAGGGCTCCCGCGTTATATGTCCAACAGGACGAAGTTGAGGTCGGGTGGTCAGCCCGACGCCCGCCCGCCTTTAACTCCCAGGAAAGAAGCCCGATACCCATTCACAGAGGGCTGGCTAGACCCTAAGACCCGTTTGGAGATAGGAGCGTGGAAAAATCCCCGCCCTCCGCCGAGGCCCTTACCTCCAACCCGCAGCCAAGCGCCCTGATCACTCGGCTACCGGGCCCATACGCACATTGTGTAAGGTCCAAAAAAGTTCATTCAAGAAAGGAAATTTAGTCCCATCTTTAATGGCAGATTTGTAGGCCTACACAAACAACTGACATAATGAGATGTAAACACAGTCATGACATGAAGTGTCACAAACCATCCTTCAAAGAATGCTTATTGAATTCCAAACATTTAAAGTATCCATGCTTAAGGTGAGAGTTAAACATAGATCCCCTGCGCTGAGGATGTCAGGGGTCCAGAAGAAACAGGCTGAAGATGGATTTAGTCTAGTTACAGATCGACAGTACTCTGAGAAACATTGGGAATTATCTATTAGTGTTGTTCGTAGATGATAATTTGATAATATATCATAGAAGGATATTGTGGTCGAATTTGGTTCAAGGAACATGAAAATAATTTTTAAGCATCACCGTCACATTCTAATGACTGGCTTCGTGTTTTACCAGAATTCTCTAATACTACATCGATTGTGAGATTCCCGTTTGGTTTAGTTACCATGGGCTGAGATTAAGATGGTTCTTCAGCGAAAACAAAAAATTAGATATAATAAATAAAACCAGTCACTATAATATGAATGAAAGTGGAATGAGATGTTAAATAGATGAAAAAGTAACTTAAAACTACAAAGATTAAAAAAAAATGTCTGATAGGAAAAACATTGTTATTTCTCGAGCAACCCAATATAACAGAGTAGTTATATTTTTATTTGGGTAGGTAGCATTTAATGTGATTTTGTTGATACAGCTTTCTTTCAATCTTTGAAGACGATTCGAGTCGAGTTGATAAAACCGTATTGAAATCTATATCTACTAACGCTGTTTTTCAATCCGTTTTCATAAAAAAGATGTCATTTCCTTGGAATTTTTAATGTTGAAAAAGTCTCGAATGGAATTTAAGCAGTCAATGATTATAAATTCTCTGATGGTAATAACAATGTTAATATCTATTAGTAAATGGAAAGAAATGAATTGAGAAGAAAACAAATTCTCTCTCTCACCGTAAAGTGCTTGTAAATATTAGAAGTTTTTCTGTGATTCTGTTTGGAAATGAATTTCTGAAAGATCTTTAAACCAATTAAACCATTCACCAGTTAAGTTTAAAAATAAAATGATTTATTTCAGAAAATATAATCTAAATTAAAACGATGTCTCTTTCGATTAGTGGATAATTTCAAGCATGAAAGATATGCTAATCAAATTTCGTAAAGTCACATTAAAATAAATTTTGATTTAAAATCTTAGCCTGTTCCGTCAGTATGCATTTGATAGGAATTTTATTACGGTTTCTCTTTTTTTTTTTCGATCCGTTTATTAGAGGATATCATTTGGTTTTTGTTTGAATTGATGTTTCTGTTTTATTTTCTGCTTTTCTTCTGGTTGAAAAATAACCGTATATGGTTTTTATTTGCTTTTCTATTTGCTCTTTGAGTGTCAGGTAATTGGACAGCGACGCCTTCGTGTAATACTTTAGTAAATGTCAATATTGATTGACTCGATGAACGTTGACATAACAAATGAACAAATATTTTCATTCATTTTAAAATTAATATAGTCACCAATTGCTGCGTTGATTTTACCATTGAATAAACAACCATTCAAGTAGATCATCCATTACAGGAACAAGACAGGGAATCTACAACTTGAAATCAGATGTTAACACACTGTTTTATTTTTGGTAATAAGTTACTTAGTTGTTTTAAATCTAAGAGGATGCTACCACCAACTTATGTCTTTGGTTTTTCTAGTTCTTAATATTAGATAAATTTAAAATCTAAGGTTCATTTTGTTAAAGCTAATTTTAGCTAGTTTTCCCTTATTATTTTTACTTTAAATCTGTAATATAAATGTATTTATTTATGTATTAAGTCGTAAGGGTTTTTATTAGTTAATAATTTTTTTATATTGTCCTACAGTTATTCTACACTTAAATGTATTTACATCCAAGAAATATTAATAATTTACTTTCTCACGTAATATAAAATTAAATAAATGTAAGACCATTCGTTCATTTTTAAAACTTAGTTTATTTGTTCTTTCCCTTAATCTGTAAAGGGAACTTTTTAATCTTAAAATTCAAATTCCTAATAATACTGAGAGTAATATTGTAATGACTTCAAAATATTATTTATCTAAAATATGACATTAAGCAATATTTTTTTAAAAAGTCCTATGTGTAAAAATTTGGAATATTTAAATAGAAGGGATGAACGTGCAAGTAATGAAAATTAAAAATTGATTTATTAAAACTCCGCAATAAACATTAAACGCTTTAAAATCAAAATCAAAAGTTAAAAACTATTAAAAAAATTATAAATGAAACCAACAGTTCCCTTGTCTAGCATCATTCTCAAGGTAAATTAAGACCATAAGAACAAAACATATAGTGAAGACCTTATGTTATTAATTGATCTTCTCAATGATGATTTGATAGCCGTCGAAACTTTTGGTTTTATTTTTATATTTTTTATTAATTTTTCACTTTTTATTTTGATTTTAAAGCGTTTAATTTATTGTGCAGTTTTAATTCATCGCTTTTTAATGTTTAAATATTAATAAGAGTCTCGCTAAGAACCAATTTTTTTGCAAGAAAATAAATTGTAAAATTTGGAAATTGAAAGTTTTAAGCAATACAATTTCAGGGTGCGAAAATCCTTTTATTTACCCTTGTGCCTTCCTTGGCTATTATTTGTTAATTAATAAATTTTTATATTTAGCAATTTAAATTTTTTTACATCCTCGAAACGAAGCAGTGTAATTAACAATTCAAATAAACAACCAACTATTCATAAATTGTTGTTTATTAGTGTTATAATTTATTCTGTAGCCCGTTTTTTAATTCTTCTATGTCTTAAATGTAAAAGAAACTTGACAAAAAGTTAAGTACTAAACTGAAAATATACATTTAAGAAGAGTGTTGTACGTTGTTGTATTATTTTCTGGGTTTCATATAAAAAAATGTATAATGTATATTAATATATTTTGAGCGACCCATTGGGAACGGAAGGTCGGATCGACAAACGGATTTTACCATCGTGTTCAGAGGCCCAAACATTGTAGGAATAGAGTATTTTCAAGGGCGAACCTGTTCGAGATATTTGTCCATTGTTTTCATTTGATTTCCGCTATTAGCTTAAATGTTAAAAGTGCATCCATCTCATTTCAGTTGTCAGCATTAGCTTCATGGTAAAGGTTTCGGACTTATATACTGAAGTTGTCGGTTTGAATCCGTTTATAGGCTTATACTTTTTTTTTTGTCTCTTAATGTTTATTTTCTCAATGTCCGCGTGGGTTTTTTTTTTTTTTTTCTTATTTTCCTAACTTTTTTTTAAATTTTTTCTTACTTTTTATAGTTTTCCTTACGTTATTGTACTTTTTTTTTTATTATTATTTTTTTTATTATTATTATGGGTCGCTCTTGAATTTAATTCTGTGCTAAAGCATAAATTTACTTGTTATATTTAATAATATGTTTATGGGTCCGGTAGCCAATTGGTAATGCGCTGAACAGCGGCGTGGAATCAGGTTCGATTCCATAATCATGTGGAGATCAGGATTTTTCCATGCGGCATTTTCCTCCAGACGGGTTTTAAGTCTACCAGTTCTCTGAAGAATAGGTACCTGATTGTTCTTTTCTGGTTGAAGACGGGCGGGCGTCGTATTGATCCTCAACTTAGATACATTGGTCACAAAACGCCGGGAGCCTTACCTCCTGCGGCGCCAAGGGTCTACATAGACCAACAATGGGATACTTTAACTTTTAATATACTATTAAATATATATACTAATATATATTGTAATAATATCTGACCTTATAATCCAGATGAGAGGTAATGTTTCCCTAGAAATAAAATATGCTGGGATATATTTTCAAAAGACAGATTTCTGAGAAAAAACTAAAATCAAAAGAATATTTTATTTTTTTAGAAACTGAAAAATATCCTAAGTTCAATGAAATTTATGAAAAATATCCCTAAATTTATCTTAAACCATTGGATTTCCACGATTTACTTATCCTCAAATAAACAGATTTCATGTGAGGCTTTTGGAAGCTTTCCAAGAAGCTTGCCTTGAATGAATCTTATTAATGCTGAACTGTTCCGCGATCCACTTCTAACATCATTGTAATTACAAATTCATTCGCCATCTTCCTTATACGCATTTGGATTCAAAAAGAATCCATTTTGGGCGTGGAATGGGAATTTTTCCGGAAAACTTGTCTTCTTGCGAGAACTGCCAAATGCGATAACAGCCACTTATTAGAAGCTAAAAGAAAACTCGTGCTTCTTAAGGAAGGAGTTCTGTTAACTCCTACAGGGAATTGTGTGATTCTGCATTTCTTTGCAAATTCAGATGATTGTCAGTTTCAGTTCGCATAAGAAGGTGAATTAGGAGTTATTTTTATTCATATTTTTATGGATCATTATTGTGGAAATATTATCATTGTCATTAATAATCTCAAGGTCATTTAGACAAACAACATCAGATGATTACTCCACATCAAATTATACCATGTACTTTTAAACATTGGCTGGATTGAGTGAAATCTGTTTTTCCTATCATTTAACCAGTAAAGGGTGGAAAAAATCCTGATCTTTTAATCAGAATGAAAAAAAAACATAGTTTGAGGTTTCTCTTTTTTATTCATTTTTATAATAAATACTGTATTCTTTCAAATACAATTAGTATTTGAAAAAAAAAAAAAAGGTTTCTTTAAAAGCAAATTTTATTTTAAAATTTTTTAAGAAATTTAAATTACTTGTAGTTTTCTTTATAATGTAGCCCTAAATTGCCGTATCTTTAGGCGCCGAATTAGCAAAATTAATTTAATTAAAGAATTTTTTTTGTTTTTTCAGTAAGTTTTTTTTTAATTCAACCTGATTGATTTCAGAAAAGAATTTTCAAGAATTTTTACTCGCTTTTCTTTCACTTTCAATATATCACTTTACTTTTATGTGCCTTTCCTTTTCATTTTCGCGTTGTATTCTTCTTCATTTTCATTGTATACATACTCATATGTATATAAAGAAAATGTTGTATTTCCTAATCTAACCTAATTAATATATATATACTTACATATTTCTGAGATATAGTTGTGAATTTATTTGAAGTAGATAATGCGTAAACAATGATGAAATGCTCATAGTTATATGTTACTGATACTTCTTGTAATTCTTGTTGATCTCAAATTGTCAACTAAAAAAAATCTCTTACAATAATAAGTCTGATGTTTTTTTTTAGGATTATTTTTCCTCAAAAGTAAGTGACTTACTTAAAAGAAACTTTTGATTTGGAAATCAGTCATTTCTTTCCCAGCACAAATGTTTTTGTTTTTATTAATGTTTTGTTATTCTAAATTCTTTTCTCATGTGGTAGAATATGTTTCAGAACCAAAATAAAAATGTGATATTTTCTGAAAAAAAACACATTAATAAAAAAATAAATTAATTATTAAACACACTGACTAAATTGGACTGGAAATCTTCAAAACAGGAATGAAGAGCTCAAATTATTAAGAATCTAGGCCAGTAGCCTACAACGTTAGCGTAGCTTCATTTTCGCAATAAAAGGTATTTATAAAGTAAATGAAACTGTCACTAGAAATGTCTTAGTGTGGGAATGGTATTTCCGTGTGAATTTAACTCCCCCTCCTGTCCTCTGTCATTTGACCAAATGGTGTTTTCCAATCTCTCTCAGTTAGGTTGTTACTTAGAATGATGATTTACCAACACACAGATGGCTCTATTTGGGCTTCTCTCTTCTATTGAATTTGACACCCTCTGAAACCAAGGAATCCAGAAAATTCTGGAAATTGAGCAACCATTAGACTCGACCATCTGTCTCAACTTCAGACTTGATTGTAATTAGTCGTAAATCAATATATTGCGTAATCTTGTGACTGAAGTTCGTCATTCGATAAAAGTGAATCACAAAAATAGCTTCTATTAATGTCTTTATTTGTTTTAATGATAGCTTAATGTGCAGAAATATTATATTAACAATTTAAATATTAATAATTGTAATATTAGAATTTGGAAATAGTAATGAGAATTAACTCTCTCTTAAGAATTTAGTTGTCAAAAATGTAAATAAATATAAATGTAAATATAAATTAATTAAGAATGTTTTCAACGTATCTTGAGAACAGATTGAACATTTATCAGTTCGCTCAAAATAATAAATTGTATTAAAGAATTGATTCGGCTACAAGATTTATATATAATACTTTCAATTTGCTCTTAATATAATATAATATATATATATAAAATATTAAGAGCAAATTGAAAGTATTTCGGGATTTCTTAGTAGAATTCAAGAGATGTTGCATGCCATCATCCCAGTTGAGAACTACGCGGATGAAGTATTGTCTTTTTTGTACTTTTTGTTCATATTCATGTTTCATATTCTTTAAAATTCCATGGGATAAAATCTTAATGTTTCATGCTCTACATTGTTAAGTTCTTCCTGCCCTTAAAAAGATAAGTACGATGATTTACTCACTGTAGGGTTTCAAAAATAATGTATATGGGTTTGTTTAGGATGTTCCCAAAGCTGTGGGCAATATTACTACAACGGTTCATTACTTCTGTAATTTGTAGGAGATACGACTTGTTTTTACCGAAGGAAATACCTAACCTCATTAAGTAGCTTTGACTCAAAGTTTCTTGAAAACTTAGAAAAGGAAGAAAACTAATAGAGCTAGGTCGCGATTAAAGCAAGTTCGAAAAATGCAAATTGCAAAAAATATAAGAGGTCGCGATTAATTCGAGCCAAAATTAAAATAAACATGAGTTTAGTTTTTTTTTTATTTACCTAACTTCATGGAAGCATGTAAATTCTCCGAGATTTAGACAAAGCTCTCTGTAGCTATTAGTGTACATAGCAAGGATAATGTCATATGCGAAGCTGTCACCCACAAGACTGCAACTACATTGCACTAGATACATAATATAACGAATAATACAATAACACCAGTAAAATCCACCAGTATTTGGACACTGTGATCAAAATAAAGAAAAACAGTTCCTAAAGCTAAACAAATATCCCCAACCCACCGCCATTTACCTTGAGAATGAGCATAATGGAATATTATTCTTTCACCAAGGCTATTCTGATCTCTTGAATAGTTCTAGACGATAGACGACATCCCGCAACATGTCCTTTACATGTTCATTCAGGTTTAAATTGGGAAATCGAGCTTACCCCTCTAAGCGCCATATATATCCTTTCTTTCGAGATAGGCATTCACTAGTGCAGCCGTATGAGCGCATGCTTTCTCATGAGTAAATAAGAAGTCAGAGCCTGAACAGCCGGAGTCCTGAACAGCCGGAGTCCTGAACAGCCGGACGTATTGTTGCAGAATGACGGCCAGATATCCTTTCTTTCGAGATAGGCATTCACTAGTGCAGCCGTATGAGCGCATGCTTCCCCCTGAGTAAATAAGAAGTCACAGCACATAGCGTCCTGAACGGCCGGACATATTGTTGCAGAATGACATCGCGGTATTTCTGGCCTGTTAAGATTCCCCGTTTGAACACATGAACAGAAGTTCGTGAACCTAATTTGATACCCACATCACGATAGCTTCTTTGCCGTTAATGATCTCGTTGTAAGTCCGAGGATCTCTCTAGATGAAGACATATGGGAATAACTCTGCAGAATGAGCCTGGATTCATTATAAAAAAAACATTGCTGATCTGATCTTCTGTCAAAGCACGATGTTCTCTATATCAGTCTAAATAGGCTCTTCGCTGGGATGTAGTCAAAGGGATGCATCTTGCAAACTTGTGGACATACACTTCGTTTTTATGTCTGTACTTGGGATGCTCTCCTCCCTTTCACTGCTGAAAGATCGACGAAGATGTCGAGGCAGTGAAACGATAGCTGGACGAAGTGGTAGACCGAGAAAATTGACTGACCGTAGCCGTCGAACCCTGAAGATAATTAGGAAGCAAAATCGAAAGTCTCCGTTTATAGTGATGATGCTGGAGTTTCAATAGGTGTCGGGCGTTGTCGCTAGCAGCAGGACTGTTCGCCGAGAGCTAAACTACTTGGATTTCTACGGCCCCGAGGCCTCTTATAAGCCGAACATCCCCGTCGTGAATGCGAAGCGTCGGTTGCAACGATGCAGAGTTCACCGCCATTGGACTGTGGAGAAGTGGAAAAACGTTCTGTGGAGTGATGAATCTCGCTTCACGATCTGGCACTCCGATGGTCGCATGTGGGTTTGGCGGATGCCCGGCGAACGCTTCTTATCGATATAAAACGCAGATTACGTGCCCACCCATATCGCCCATCTTCCGTGGCCGAACTCACTTCAGCTGTCATGGCCGCCTGGAAGTCAGTTCTGCGACCACCTATCAAAACCTGATGGAAATTCTTCCCGGTTGTGTACAGGCTGTCATCGATGCAAAATGGCGACGTACAACATATTAATGCTTGTCTCAGGAGCCTGCGCGTCCCAAGCATGGGTGTCCGGATACTTTTGGTCACATATATATTATATATAATTATATATATATATATATTATAATTTTTCTTTTCGTTGTAACGCTATGTTTTATTAAATGTTGAAACTTCCTTTTGAGAAATAATGATTGATTTGATTTGTTCAGAATTGATTTTTTTTTTTTATTAATGATGTCATAATTTGTGGTTTGATGGTTAATGCTGTGAATCTATTCTTTAGAAAGAGTTGTTTTCAGTTCTCAGTTATTAGAAGATTTCTTACTCGTGACTCAGTGATTTGCTGTGGCTTAAATTGTCGCAGCCTCTTCAACAATTGTTTAAGATGATCATGATCTATAAGTCGCATAGGCGGATCCAGGGGGGGGGGGGGCTAGCGGGGGCTATAGCCCCTCCCTTTAGCTGTGAATATAGATTGGATAAAATGTGGTTTCCTAAGGCTGCTGCCTGCTAGACATTAATATGCCATGATAACGATTTCAATTGCTAATAAAAAGCTGTCTACTAGCGTGCGTTTCAGATACACAGGTATAGTCAGCCCTTCAGAAAAGTTAGCCCCTCCCCCCTTCAGAAACGTTAGCCCCCCCCTTTGAAAAATCCTGGATCCGCCCGTGATAAGTCGTGTATGAAGTTATCAAACAGAAAAAAAAAGAGGTCATATTAATTCAATAAACGTCGTGGTGTTAAGAAAGCTACTTGAGCAGCTTTTATAGAATTGGTAGTAATTTGGTTTTGTGAGTATTTGAAATATAATTGTTCCATTTATTTTTTTTTTAATTTTAAATTTTATATTTCTGAAATAAGAGAAATATTTGAATATATTATTTTTCTTATTTCAAAAAATAAATCGAGCAGCCAAAGATTTTTACTGTTTCATCGCATTCCAAACGTTTGTGGAGGAGGAAAAAATCGTTTAAGTTGAATCTGCCAGAGAGTTGATAATATTTCATTATGATTTGCAGCAAATTTGTTCACCCTCTTTCATATCTTGTCTCCCGAGATCCCGACAAGTTATTATCCCTTTCCCTTTCCTACGTCTCCTCCTTGCATTTCCTGTTCCAGTTTCTCCTATCTCTTATGAATTTCCTCACCCTTATGGTTTTCCCCAGTCTTTTGGCAATAACATCTCGTGGGCCGACATTGTCTCTTGCCGTACGTAAATTTCCGTATCGGACGAATAAATCTGGTATTATCGCCCAGAGCCGAAGGTGGGGAAATTAATAAACGCCCCGTGTTTACGAGGGCAGATAGTGTCCGAATAGAACTGCGAGGTAAAGGAGTTGCCTCGATTATCGTGCAAGAGGCTTTCCTCGTTCAGTGCTTTACACCATTAGCTGTCGTCGTATATATTACATATCTGGAGATGAGAGTTAGAAGACACAGGCTAGTGTGGGTTTCCTTTAGTAGTAGGAGGGGGAATCGCAATGCGCAATTCTGTTTTATTAGTTTGAATGTTCTAATCAAAAACGGAAAGAGCTACTACAGTAAATGAAAAGTATTTTTCTTTTTAATAATTAGTTTATTAACATTTTACTTTTCAATCCAGTTAAGACAACTCAGTTTGTTCTGTGATTTATAAATTATGTTAATCATTATTTATATAAAATAAAATATGTATGCATAAATCATGTAAAGAAAGTGTCATTAAAATATGTTATTCGCTAGTTGCCATTTAATTTGCTGTAGATTTATTGAAAGATATTAAAATACATTCTGTAGATGAATTTCTCTGTTAAAATCCGTGGGAGATATTGCTTTGCAAAGCGAAACAGAAATAGTGTTGAATGCAGAACTGAGCTCTCTTATAAATACTAGCAAAATCCCCGTTCTTCGTACGGGTTACAATGATGTGGATGAGAAAGAAATTGAAATTGTGAGATCACTTCGAAACTTTCCCAGTTGGTGCAAAAATCGTATGATGGTACAAAGCATTGTTATACTTGAATTTTGTAACTCAAAATTTAGATCCCTAAATATGAAATTAATGTCAAGATTGGAGTATAAGACTGATCACTTCTTTCTCCTCTTCTCACACCTCTATCACTTCAAACCATTCCCAACTTATAAAAACTCATGTAATCATTACTATTTCTATAGCTATCCTGAAAACCCCGTAAAAGTATCCTTCAACAATGTTTGCCCATCCCTTCACCACCCTCCCGTTTACACCCCATAGTTCTAGTTTTTGCCTCCAGGTTAATATGTGGCGTTATTATGCACAACATTTTAGTTCCAATTGTTGAACAACAATATTTTGTAGTTCCAATTGTCGCCTCCAAATGCATATGTGGCGTTTTCAGAAAAGTTGCCCCCCCCCCATTCCCCGTTTACCCCCTTAGGACTCCAATCTCGAAAATTCGTCGAATACGGATCTTTTTTATTTTGACAAAGATGAGTCATGTCAAATTTCGTGTTCCTCACTCAAACTGATTTCCGAGATGTGCATATCTTTCAAGAAATTTCACCCCCCATTCCGTTTAAATCCCTTAGGGGTGGTACTTTTAAAAATTCTTTCGTAGTGAGCGCCTGCGTCGTAAGGGGAAACCCATCCCGAAAATTTCAAGTTCTTAGGTTCAGATTCAGTGGTTTTGGCTGTGCGTTGATGAGTGAATCAGTCAGTCAGTGGGTTTTGCCTTTTATAGAGGCAGAACCTCTATTAAATAAATAAATAAATAATTATAAATTTTTCTTTTTTTATTGAGTTAAAATTACGCAACTTTTTTGTGTATCTTTTTTAAAATATTAATAGTATCTTCGCCTATTCAGAGTGACTAAAGAGCATAAATAAATAATTTTGCATCGGTTTGCGCTCATCAATTTTTATATTACTTGCATGTATTTGAAAACTATCGATAATATGTTCAATCCGTTCAAATGTTCGAATGTTTTCATTTTTTTAAGTATTTTTTTTGGGGGGGTAATTCGTATTCAGAGAAATTATCTAGCATTGTATTTTCGTGAAGAAGTATGTTAGTGATTAATCTTTATTTTTAATACTATATTTATCATTTGTAGATGCTCATTAATATTATTCATATTTTACTATCAATCTAATTATTATTTTAAAATTATCATTTATAAGAACTAAGATTTTACGTGTACTGTATAACTTTAGAAACAAAAATAAAGCCGTACACCTGCTGAAATTAATTAGCATGTTTATACAAAATAACTGGTTACAACGTTTTGCCATCGAAAGATAGCCTTTTCAAATAAAAGAATACAAAAGCCAAGGTGAATTTATACAGAAATTAAAATCACAAAAGAACATAAGTGCGCATGCGGGATATATGACATAAAATTAATAATTTTATTTTTCAATATATGTTTGGTTCATGAATTTTTAATAAGGAATTTCGCAATATTTTATTTATTCATATTTTGTGTAAAGATTTCTTAGCTAAACAGAAGGAAGAGGAAAAAAAAATATATTCTTTTCTCCCTTATTTGTTGAATATTTTTGTGTAATGGGCCATCTGAGATGCCACTTATTGCTAGTTATTATTTATATTTTTATAACATGTCATATTTTAGTTGTTAAAACTTTTCTTTTTATTATTAATTGGTTATTTGAGTTTTCGTTTTAGTTTGTCCATGATTAACAACAGAACTGTTGCAGGAGTCTTCTGATAGAGGGTCTCGTATGGAGCTCCACTGACATCATGTATCCAGCATGCGCACTTATGTTCTTTTGTGATTTTAATTTCTGTATAAATTCACCTTGGCTTTTGTATTCTTTTACTTGAAAAGGCTATCTCTCGATGGCGAAACGTTGTAACCAGTTATTTTGAAACTAATTAATTTCAGCAGATGTATAACTTTATTTTTGTTCCTATCATTTATAATTTGTTCGTTTTTTTTTTATGGCTTAAGTTATCGCTCTGCTACCGTTGAAAGTTCTTATTTTGTGACTTGAATTGGACATCCAGAGACGTAGTGGAGGCATTCCTCGCAGTATCTACAGCCGCTGTTAGTCCGAGTCTCATCTCCTAGAAAGTGGAGTTGGGGAACCTGATGGCGAGGAAGGAGCTCGTAGAAAGTCGTCTTAGAAAGAACCACAATGGGAAAAAAAAAAAAGAATTAAAGAAAAATTTAAAACAAAGATAGCAGGTAAATTCTGCAGAGGAAATAAAAAGATTTGGAAAAGAGAATAGTGATGTAGAATATTTTAAGAGATTAATATTTTCAAAAATGAATAAGCACCCAGGATAAACTTCACCAGTATATTGTGAGACAAAAGGGAATAAAATAAACTATCAGACGTTAAATATTTCAAATCCCCCCTGAAAGAGGAATTCATAGAGGACATATTTCATTCGAATGGAAGGAGTGACACAGCGCACTCCCACTAACGATAAAAGTAAAGATGATTAAATTAGCACTAAGAAACTTCTGCAAATTGAGGTATCAGCAAATCTTCCCTAAAATGAGATACCAGTAGAATTTATTGAATATGGAGGAATTGCATTGAAGAATGCTCTGTGGCAGATTTGATGAAAAGGAAGGATGTCATAATCATGGAATATGTAAAACAAAACAAAAAATGATACAATAAAATTAAATTGTAGAGTATCTCTCTTTTGTGAATAAGTTAAAAACTAATGTTATTTTGCGAAGACGTCGTCATCCCATTTCTAAAGATTTAGTAGGTGAATATCGAAAAGGAATCCGAATAGACGATCAACAACTGATCAGATGTTTGTGAGTAAAATGCAGAGATTGTTCTAAGAATGTTTACCTTTTACTCCAGTTGTATGTTGACTCTCGCCAGACGTAGGACAGTGAACAGAATGAAAGATTCAAGAAGAAATTCTAAATAAACTCATCCACTTATAAATATGACTACGAAAAACACTTGTGAAATGGTCAAAATTGAAGGTAAACTCACCGATGCGTTTGAGATAAAACATTGGTTGAACGGCCGAACACCTAAGATGTATTCATTGACACTGGACTGAGTCACACAACAGATTAATGTACAAAACTGATAAATCTTAGACTGTGCTGATAATTTAGATATCTTGGAGAGATACAGTATGGCAATGAATTATGCTACGAATATTGAAAAAAAAAACTTAAAGTAGGACTTTATGTAATAAAAAAAAATACAAGCAAAATTCTCACAAAGAACTAAGAGGGGTTACGCATGGTTGTCGGTCAAGAATTTTTTTGAGAAAATTTAAAATCCTTTGGGCGAAGATAACAAGGAATTGAGACTTCATGATTTGAGAAATCATGAAGATAATATTTGTGCGTTGGAAAATAAAAGTTAAGAATAACAAAACTATGATTCGCACAGTACTTTCTTACTTTGAAGAATCTGCTATTAAGTGCCTTCTAACGGAAAATACTGAGAAGATTGAAAATGAAGAGTTTCTGGAGTAATGGGTTAAATCTCTTCATTTTCATCTGAAAAACGATTGTATCAGCCACTCTAATTAGTTCCCATTTTAGCAAAGAAACGATCTGATTGGCATGCCGTTTTGTCTTATTGAAGTCCGTTGAATCCGTATCCGTTAAACTTTCAAAGTTCCTATGTTTTGCGTCCGCGGATTCCTACAGGATTTGACGTCATAAACTGACGCTGAAGAAGTGAAAGTCCGTAGAAGTACCCAGGTTTTCATTTGTCCGTTTCGTACGCGCGTTGGCCTTTAGTGTCATACGAATGAATGCCTTAGATTGCTGAGGTAGGATTCACTGATGTCATGTTAGGGGTTGGTGAAGGCCAACCAAATTAAGTTTAAAAGTTGGTTTTATACTTGACCTCAACGACCTTATGTTCAAAGTAAATGAGACCTTTATTAACCATTTATTCGGAAAATAATAGGTTGAGATTATCATACACACGATGACACAAAGATATTGTTGAACGTTTCATAGATATATAATTGTCGGTCCTGATGTTTACTAATATAACGGCAAGCGTAATTTAGATGGCGATTGAGACAAGACGTTTGTAAGTGTGTTTCTAGTGATCATCACTCTCGAAGAGAATGAGTTCTGGACAAGTTGCCTGAAAAGTTGGGCGAACCACAGATTCCTCAAGTAATCAAAGCAAAGAATCATACGAAGGTGAAAGCTTGTATTTATTTTGAAATTACAATATCTGCTGAATACAAACAGAACAAATTTTCCGTGTGTCTGAAAATTGAGGGGCTCAGTGGAAAAGAGGCATACACCACAAAATTTAAAATTTTACAGGAAATAAGTTTTAGAAACAATAATTGCCTTTGGAGAGTTGGTAATTATATAAACTGTTAGTGAAAGAAGATGGAAATTGTAGATGATGATGTAATTATAGTCGGCAAGATCTATTTGATAGTAATAAAAAACCAAAATCCATTTAGATATTGAATTTTGTGCTCCTTTTCTACTGAGCTTCTCAATTATTCATTACATTCTTAAGAATGCGAGGAATAACTAAAACAATGCACATTAAATATAATTCGAAGTAGACATAATTTTAAGTCTGTTGCTGTGGAAAAAGGCCTCATTATTTACTTAAATTAGAAATATTATCTGTATTTTGCTTTATATTTATATATATATTTGAATAACATTACAGAAACGATTTATGATACATTCTTACAGCTTATTAAAGCTATATTAGAATTATCTATTTGTTGTATCTATTTTTATAAACTAACCTAACAATGATTCTTAAATTATATGATTGTTTTTAGACAGTGAACAACGATTGTTTTTTTTTAATAAATCAGATTAATTGTTAATGTTAATTGCTAAACAAAACGTAATATCTTTCGGAAACCTTTCCAGGACTGCAGCTTGATACATTAAAATATAATCATAAAAGTTTATATTATTTTTAAATATAATTTTTTAGATTTTAAGAAATCATCAAGTTCTCGCTGTCTCCTTTCTTCACTATTGTAACAAACAAATATTATAAACCAGAACAGGCTATCTGTGGTTCTATCCTAGGGGCTACTTAATTCACTGCTGGTGATTTACATTGATTGTGTTGTACTGGAAAGGACTTTTCCAGGAGAAATTCTTCCCACCGTATTTTATGTTTATAGCTTTCATTGAAAGTGATCCACTAGGAAGGGTGGGTGGGAACTGTTTACTTTTTTTCCCCCTACGATAAACGCTCTCAATAAGTTCCGGAAACAACAAACACTATTAATTATTTACCCTCAGGGCAGCGGCGTATCACTCACGATAACGGATCAAATTAATTTCCCCTTTTGTTTACTGCCCTTCCCTCGTTTTTTTCCTTTTATATTTCTATCGTCATTAATTTCTGCTTTTGCGCTACATTATGAATTGCTGGACATTTTGTGTGATAGTTTTATGAGCTTTTGATGGGTTAAAATGGCGGAATATCTCTTCGAATCGATGTTCATTTACCAGTGAACAATTTATAACAATCATTCACACACAAAAAAACCCCAGCTAATTGTTAATTATCACAATTCCAGTTGAAAATTTCTAAAACTGTAAAGAATCATGCCGACAACGAGGTAGAGGCTTCTGCGATGAGGCTAATGAGAAATTCAAGACCATAATTATTTATATATCATATATATGCGTGTGTGGATTTTTTTTAAAAGTTCCCGACCAACGTCACTTCTACAAAGACAAATCAGTAAATACTGTCCAATAAACATAGGAACAGAAATGCTTCATTTACTAAATATCAATATGAACAATGTATTATGTCAATGTTTTTCTTAAATTTCAATATTTAGCCAGCATCCATGTTTGCGATGAATGACGCGACAGTAGTCACTGTTACAAACTTTCACCGTAGTTTGCTGTGAAAGCGTTGAAATATGTTATTAAACATCCAAAGATAAAATTTCTTTCGTACTTTTTTTCGTATGTTTGCAGTTGCATAACTGCTGGGAGTATGCATTCATTTTCTGAAATAGGAGACATTCATTTGATGTATGGATTGACTCTTGAAAATGGATATGAAACACGTCTACACTAAGAACACTATGGCTACACAAGAACATTTCGCAGATGTCACCACACAATATTTTGGTTGCTTATTATCAACGCCTCAGAGAAAGGGGTAAATTTTAGCCACAGGCAAACAACGGAAGTCCAACAGTGCAACATCCGAAAGACAAAATCGAATTCTTGACGTATTAGTCGCTGACCTAGAATGTAAATAGTGAGACAATAATGAGAACAAAAGAGCTTTCGCATATAACGGTTTGGAAGGTACTTCGTGAGATGCTACTGTACCAATACCATGTTCAGTGCTTCCAAGGTAGTTACATCTGCTTTTCCTTAAGGCTGCAGTTCTGTCGTTGGTTTCTTACTCACCGTGCGGATCCTATTAACGTCTGTAATTTTATTCAGTGACGAAGCTTCATTTTCCCGAAATGGTAGAATGAATTTCAAATGTACATTTAAGGGCACTGGAAAAGCCACAAGGAATTGTCCAAAGAAAACAGTTTTCTTTAAATATGTGATCCGGTATTGTGGGTGATCTGGTAATTAATCCCTATTTCCTCCGTTCTCCGAAATGCTAGTTTCCTTTAAAGATATCTAAACAAGATGTTGGAAAACATTAATCTTGAAACGAGAAGGTAATTGTGAGTCCCGGCTCATTTTTATCATTCAGTCCGTGCGTTCCTCAGCTTCCATAGCATTGGATCCTGATAACACTGTTGCTTGGCCTGCACGGTCCCCAGATTGAAATCCTCAGGATTTTTGTCTTTAGGGTCGTATAAAAAGCATTGGTTATCAATTAGACATGTTTACGATTGCACAGCTGAAATAGAGGATAGACAACTATTTTCAGCTAATACGGAACACACCGATTAGACATTCAATATCCCGGCGTTTGCCTGTATTTCCTGTATTGAGGCACATGGTGGAAATTTCCAACACTTACATTGGTGCCTTTATTGATGGAGGCTTCGTTGAATACTTATTTTTGTATCACTTGCTACTGTTTATAGATTGCCATGTTCATTCAGATCTGCAATAAAAATAGCAGATTTTTTTCTTTGTCATTTTTGGAACGTTATACGCAATACATGTACACATATACAATTCGCCGAATACCTATCTTTTCGGTTTTGACAATGAACACTCATGGTAAATTTCGTGTTTCCAACTAAAGCTCTTTCAGAGCTGTGTCCGAATAAAATAAAGAAGTCAGTAATATGTGGCGCTAATTTAGGGATTTCACCTCTTTTCAACCCCTTAGAGGTAGTTAATGAAAATCCCGATAGCTTATCTTTTCCAAGTACAACCTAATTTCAATTTCTTGGCTACATGGAAAATAGGAGAATTACATACGAGGCAGTGAGGGCTTTCACATTTGTACACTAGTGAAAGAACCTATGAAAGAATCATGCAATTAGAATGGAATTTTTACCACAATTACTGGTAATTGTACATTAGTGGTTATATTTTCAACACAATACAACACTTACAACCTGAAAAAAAATCAATATCTTGTGAAGCAATAGCTGCTCCAAGAGCTGCTATATTGTCGTGGCATCGAATCGAAGAGGCTTTGGATATATAAATAGAAAATATAAAGTAGATATTGAAAATGTTGGCCTCTTCCATTGCTCAATAGATTCCATGTGGTTTGTGTGTGTGGATGAAAGTCTGTTCTCATGGGTGGGTCTCTGTCTCTCTCTCCCTCCCTTTTCCTTCCAAAAAATTCCACTATTCTTTGATTGCCTGATAATCGAGAATCGGTGAATGACATCAATCAACAATTCCACATGAATTTTTAAAATTTGATTTGAAAAACAAAGAAGACTTATAGTAAATTGAAATCTTTTCAATATTTTTAGTATTTTTTTTTGGTGATACTTGTTTATTAGTCTAAGGTAAGCTTATATATCATTCTCTATTAAAATCAGAAGACTTTTATAAGGGTTTTTTGCAATTTCCAAAAACTGATGATAAGTTAAAAGTTTTGCTGTTCCGAATATTCGTTCATTCTATTAATTTGTTTGATTCAACGAATTTCTTGTTTTTCTAATTGCTAAATTAAGAAAAAAACAGTCTGTATTACTTTTTACTATATAGAAAGTAATGTTTGTTTGTGCTGAAGTGTGATTTTCAATAACAAATAAACTGCATTAGTTCCTTCGTAATTGAGCAACTTAAGTTCTCTAATCCGCACAGAGCACTGATGTTGTGATAAGTTTCAGGAACTCTTGGTAAGTTTCTCTTCATGACACAGTTGCTTTGCTGAAAAGCCGTCATTTCAGAAAAAGCAATGGCCAGCAGAGAATCAAGATACAAGAGCAGCAGAGTAATATAAATTAACAATGTGTTTAAAAATCAAAGAAAGAAAAATAATTAAAATGGTAGGAAACTAAAAGGCCAATGTAAATCACTTCTTTGTAGTTTTATTTTAAATCTATAGAATGCTGTTGAAAGCCAACTTTACAAGGTTTTCTATGCAAATATTTTTTACCAAAAAGGAATATCAACTACTTACGATTACTTTTACGCAGAACACTTTTAAGAAATGAATTAGATATGAAGAAAAAACAAAAAAAATCTATTTGGATTTCAAATAATTATTTAGTGAAGGCTCTCCTTCTTACACGGAATAAAGTTCCTGCTGTTAGATAGGAAGTGCTTGAAAGAACTTAAAAGCTTGTTTCCTTTTTTATTTAATTTTTTGCTTTGGTTTTTGACAGTTTTGAAATAAAAGAAATATGTCCTCTTATTTGTTAATTATAAATTGTTATCGCATACAAACATAATCCTGATTTTTTTTTCCTGAAAATATTTAAACCTGAGTTACTTCTTTACTTACGAGCAAATAAGTGGACTACTTTTAGGATTAACATTCATTTTGATGCAAAAGAAATTCGTTTTCTTCCGTTCCAAAGTTTTATATATATTGGGTGAGTGCAAGAGTTCTACCCGTTTTTGGATATGAAAATTTGCAATAGAATTGCCCTCACACATAACATTGTAATGACGCAAATCGTCTGCCAATCAAACGTGTGGATGCCTCACATATAAATGCATCGTGTCTCACAAAGATAATCATCTCCAAAAAAATATCAGAGGGTGTAACATGGAACGCGAGAAGGAGCACATAAGACATTGTTTGTTATACGAGTTCGATAAAAAGAGTATGGCATCCGCAGCATGTCGCAATGTTTGTCAAGTTTATGGGGAGGATGCAATAGACGAAAGCACGTGTCGTCGATTGTTTCGTAAATTTAGGGAAGGAGACAGAAGCTGCCAAGATCAGGCTAGGAGTGGACGGCCATCACACGTTGGAGAGGACGATATTGACCAAGCCATAAGGAACAGCCCGAATCCAACCGTGCAAGAATTAGCGGAGACCTTCAACGTACACCAGACAACGGTCGAGAGGCGGCTGGTTAATTAGGGTTTTACAGAAAGTTAGATCGTTGGGTTCCACATAACCTGACAGCTAAGCAACGGGATGACCGAATCGCTTTCCTTGCTTTCCCGGTATAAAAATGACCCATTCTTGACAGGAATTGTGATAGGAGATGAGAAGTGGGTTATGTACCGTATCGTAAAGCGTCGTAGGACTGTGTGTCGCCCTTCTGATCCGCCTGCATCGACTTCGAAAGCTGAACTTCATCCCAAGAAGGTGTTATTGAGTGTGTGGTGGGATGTGCAGGGATTAATTTACTGGGAGGTCCTGCCACTCAACCAAACCATCAATGCTGCCTTCTACTGTCTACAGTTAGACAGGCTGCATTCAAATTTGGTAGCAAAGCGGCCAGGTCTCATCAATTTTGCGGTGTTATCCTTCATCACGATAACGCCAGGCCACATGTTGCTGTAATCACTCGCCAAAAGTTACTGGGCTTTGGTTGGGAGGTTTTTACCCAATTCTCCTGACTTGGCACCAACTGACTATCACCTAATTCGTGCGTTGAACAGTTCCTTCAGTCAGAAATCTTTGATGATCTTGATGCTGTGAAAACTGCCATCCAAGACTTTTTTGACTCGAAACCGCCGGAATTTTACCGCCGTGGGATTCATCTACTACGAGAAAGATGGCAAGAGGTCCTAGATAGCAATGGGTATAATGCACAATAATAGGTACTGTTCATTTTGCGTTTATTTGCTCTTCTTTATGGGTAATAAAAACGGATAGAACTTTTGCACTCACCTAATATACATATATATATATATATATATATATATATTTCGTATATATCCTAAAATACAGTATATACATAAAAAAAACATGATTTCTACATATTTAAGGGGAAATCAGTCGGTTTCAGTTACAAAAGTTAAATCTAGTCTGTACATAAAGTTTTAGATAGATTCATTCATCTGTTCAGAAGTTACTGGGCTTAAATACACAGGCACGACTTAACGAGGATAGAAAAAGAACTCTAAAAATGGCAGTCGTTTGACCTGGACTTAGAAATATTTCCGCAACGACGAAAGTTGAGTTTTAAAATTATTACTTGTAATTGTAATGAAACAAGTTCAGTAGATTTACGCTAGCTATTATGGAAAAATTATGTGCTGGTTTTGGAAGAGAATTAGGAAGTTGACTGAAGCCTTGTTCTTCAATGGAACCCTTCTTCGGTGTAACGATGAAGGATTATTAAGTGCTCTCTGCTTGCCCATTATGTTTGGTGCGATCTATTAGCGATCCGATCTGGATCGTCGTTAGTGCTGCGTCCGTGACGCCGGTGACTGTAAACAATCTTGTCAGTCACTGATCCCTGCTCTTATTACCTGACCGCCTTAGAAGCCACGGGCCGTTCATTATACCTGGCGTGCCACTGACCCAGTGCGATTTCCTCCAAATTACATTGATCACCGTTAATCCCCTCGAGTGCCTCCCCCAATGCAGGGGAGGACGTCTTTCATCGCTTCATGACTTGCCAACTGAGATTGAGTTTAGATCTAAGTTCCCTCTCAACACAAATTGGACAGCGATTGGTGGAATCGTATCAAATCCCCCTGCCCTCCCCAATGGCAAAGAGACTTCAACTTTATCAATAAATATAGTTTAAAGGTCCTTTAGAATTTCAGTAGAAAGCAACAGTATCATTTTTTTAAATAATATTTATTTATTTATTGCTTGTAAAATCAAATAAATTTTTAACAGGCCACTACCCTTAGATTGCTCCATTCTAATGTACTTATAAACCCGTTATTATTACCCTCGAAAGGTGGCACTTTGTATTTGCAAATAAAATTATTAAATGCGTAAAGATTAATATATCTTTAAATATATATATATATATATATGTAAATTTCTGAATGTCTAATTTTAATTCAGCAAAGTTTGGCCAATCACAACTTCAGAAGTCTCTTAAGAAAGAGTAATTCATTACTTTTTCCCGTGATTTCTAAAGCGATATTCGCTTCATAATAACAAATGTAACTATTTACTTAAATGTCTCCACATAAAAAGGATTTATTATATTTTTTAGCAACTTTACATAAATAACAAAATGGAGAAAGTATAGAAAGTCCCTTATTTACTATATCTGCTAAGTTTGACTATTAACATTTTAGATAATAGCCTGTATTTCAAAAACATCAACAGCACAGACATTAGATAAAAAAGACTTTGAGGAGGTATCAGATCGCCAAAATTCGCAAATGGACCGATTTGAAGTCACATTTCATTTATTGTTTTATTATTGTTAATGTCGATTATTGCAGAGTTTTTCTACAAATTCGCTCATGTAAATAAGCAAACAGAAAACAATTTAAATTACAGAAGAATCAACGTGGTGTCCTGTGAATCAGAAGAAACTGTGATGTTTGAGAACTTTGGTTGGATAGAGCTAGTCCTTGAAATCTCTACATGAAAAGCACTACAACTGATACTGTTTCATTGTCGGTACTTTCATTAATCTCTTTTCCACCATGTTCACCTTTGATTAAATTTCGTGGAGGGACTCATTGAAAGCATTTCCTTCCCCTCTTTTCGATATCTTTCTCCCTCCTCCACACTTAGTCGTCTCTTACTCAAAAGAAGTGGACATTAGAAATCAATCCACATTCATAACAATAATTTCTTAAGAATAGATGTCAGGAATTTTCATTAATGTAATAATTATAAACATTAGCAGTTGATGTGAATTGATCATGTGATAGATGACTCGTCGTATGTTCGTTTCATTCCATATTTATTAAAAAATAACTGTGGCTTAGATAAACTACATTCCATATGAGATTTATGATTTCCATTCTAGTAATTAGAGAACTTCATTTCAATGTTTCATGCAAGATCCTGGTAACAGCGCCATTATTAACGCGTTATCGTGAAGAATTTTCTCATAACCTACAACTAAAAATGGGAATTTTTTTTTTTAATTTATATTAGTTGAACCATTTTTGAAAAACATTTCTATTGGAAAAGAAAGTTGCACATTGTATAGGCCTTAATTCTTTTTTACTTTGTCCATACTATTTATTAATGGAAAAGTTTAATAATCATACAATCGATTTCCAAATACAAAATATATTTTTTTTTTTTCTAAAACATTATTATCTTTTTATAACCCTCATATAAAATCAGAGCATTACTCGTCTTTCAAGCTTTTGTTCCGCTTTTAACGGAAATTCCGTTATTTGCTATCGAGAACGAATTGAAACCATTTTATATGCATATAAAAAGATGAAGAAGATGTCTGTTATAGTGAATTTTATAATAACTAAAAATAATTAACCGATCTCTACCAAACATTCTATTTATGAGTTAAATACCACTGTCCAGCTCTGTAAAGTTTTGGTGTTTGTAGCCTTTGCTTACGGGCCAAATCACCGTCAGGGCCAAAGTATTGTGCCCTTAAGTAACTCAAAAGAAAAATAACGGAATTAACTGAAGTTTCGTAATGAAAATTTAGAGTTACATTAAATTTTAGCGATTAGTCATCTACTTTAAATTTTTTTTAAGGCTGTAAACATGTAAATAGCTGCCAAGTAAATTAATTTTTGATTCTACAACAGTATGTGGATTTTAACTTACCTACGTTACTGTTAAGAGCTATTTTTTATTTAGGGTCAAAATTTCTTACTAAATAAAGCATTTTGTTTTCTGAAGCGATTTGCAGTTTCTTTGTGTGGAGAAAGCCTTGTAATGATTCTATTGGTGTTTATTACGTTATCAATTTCTGATTGCATCTGAAGTTTTTACTAACATTATGTTCCACTTCATCTTTATCTTTTATCTATTCTGATTTTTTTAGTTCCTGAAGCTGATAAATTGAAGCTAATAATTCGAAACAGCAATCCTAGAATCTTATTCAAGTGATCAAAAATAGATCATTCAAGTGAACATTTTTAATATTTATTTTTATATTTAATTTTATCTATCTTTAATTGTTGTTTCATATCATATGGAACAGTTCTTTTAAAACTATATTAAGTTTTGTTATTAGAATTTTGTCTTTTTTTTTTCTTACATCAGCCGTTGTATAATCTGAGTGTAAAAAGAAGCATTTTCTCTTCCTGAGCTTCTGGATTCGCAACCCCGTGACAATTGCTGACATTGTTACGAAATGTCACTGTTGACATCTCACGTTACTGATGAAAGGAAAGTGGCGACGCCTCCAAGCAGCAAACAAACAGAAAGGCAATGATCCTTAACAAATTGTAATGTTTAATCGCTCATTCGTTGCTTTCGATGTTATATTTTGGATCTAGAGCAGGGGTTTTGATTTCAATTGAAATTAGTTTTTCTTTCTCGCTTTAGCCGCAGTTCATTCGTACCATTTCTTCACTCCTGATTTTATGATATTTTAAGGATTTGCCTTCGTTTTTCTTGATTGATAATAGAATGAACCAAATACAAAAATTACAGTT
This sequence comes from Thereuonema tuberculata, assembly GCA_023159025.1. Lineage (NCBI taxonomy): Eukaryota > Metazoa > Arthropoda > Chilopoda > Scutigeromorpha > Scutigeridae > Thereuonema > Thereuonema tuberculata. The sequence goes on along the minus strand of JAFIDM010012231.1, from coordinate 4,679,651 downwards.
TCACGTTCAAGAAAATCAGTTATATTTTGTAAAAAGAACAGGTTTTGTAAAAAGAACCGGTGGTTTGCCCTGGCGATCCCTGAAATCGGCATTGCTCCTTTATATATTCTAACTTTTAAGTAAATTATTTATATTAAACCATGACTGAACAACAATTAAAAAAAATTAAAGACTGAAGAATTCATTAACTTTGAAATTTATTTCATTTTTATTATATTCTCGAATAACTTACATAAATTTTAAAATTAAATAAAATAATAAAATAATAATAAATTTAAAATATCATTAGACAACGCTAATTTTTAAGAGGAAAAAATATAAGTACAGTGGAACCCCGCCATTCGTCCACCTCGCTACTCGCACAACTCGTTATTCGTCAAACTTTTTCAAGTAAAATTGAACTCGCCATTCGTACGCTTGCTCGCGATTCGGACCGCGGGACCTTCAGTTCCACGCCACGCGGTCGCTTCAGTTCAGTCTAGTGCTAGCTTCCGTACGCTACGCATCATCCACGCAAGCTTCATGAAACTTTGTGCTATTTTATGTTATTTTTTGTTATTTTTATTAAAAATAGTGCAGCCACATGTCCAAAAAAGATTAGTGATTCAATCAAGCCTAAAAGGAAAGCAGTGAGAACGACAATTGAATTCAAAAAAGAACTCATTGCGAAGTTTGAAAGTAGAACTCGTGTCTCTGACCTGGCAACTCAGTATGGCATGGCGAAATCAACCATATCGTCTATAATGAAAAAGAAAGACATAATAAGAGAGCAGGCCCGGATTTCCGCCTAGGCCTAGAAGACACAGGCCTAGGGGCCCAGCCAGCCGAGGGGCCCCGCCGTATTGGATTGTTTTTGGTTGTTGAATTGGAGATTTCGTTTCTTTTTTTTTTTTTGGTTGTTGAAAGGGAGATTCCGTATTTTTTTTTTTTGGTTGTAGATTTTCGGGGTTGGAGGGGGGGGGGCAAATATCAAGTGTCTAGGGGCTCTGGGTCTTTAAATCCAGGCCTGTAAGAGAGGCCTATATATTTATTGTTTTCATAGTTTTTATGTATTTTACGCTTAAAATATTACTACAAAGGTTTAAATAAGCAATCATCTCTGGGTTCTGGAACGGATTAATCCAATTTACATTACATCTTATGTGAAAAAATGATTCGCCATTCGTACAAATCGCCATTCGAACTGCCTCCTGGAACGGATTGTGTACGAATAGCGGGGTTCCACTGTAAATGAAGCAGAAGAAAGTTTTCAAAGAAAGGTTGATATTATTATTCCACGTATTTAGTAATTAAGGAAATTAAGTATAAATATAATATATATTTTCAAAATATATATATATTCAAAATAATATAGTGAGTTTTAATAAGAAAAAAAATGTGAAGAGGATAAAATGTTATTTATTTATCCTGATAGAGACGAATAATACACTTTTTACTGTATTATTTCTAGAAAATGCAGCTTAACAGTTCACTACTTATGTAAATCAGAAATAAAAAAGAAAGAAGTGGAACTTTTTTCAAAGATCAACAAAGGCTCTAATTTTGTAGCTATTTAATTTACAGTGAAAAAGTATTTCTTTTTTTAAGTAAGGACCTGTAAACCCAGAGTATTTTAACTTATCAGTATTAAGCCCATATTTCAGTATTGGAAGTATGTCACTTTTTTATCGCGAATCGAATGAATGGTTGATGGGAATACTGTTTTATATCATGTTTTTCAAATTATTCACTTTAATTTATGATGTAACTTGTGTAGTGTAAAAATGATTTCATCTTTTTTTAAATCTTCTGATAAGGATCAGAAGACTTCTATCCCGCTTTGTCCGTCCGTCTGTGGACAAGTATCATTAAAATCTCATTAAATGATCATTAAGCACAACAATCGCAACAATTGTGTCTTTTGCATTCACATTTATAATAATCACATTTATAATAATAAGGAAATTAAAGCAATATCAAATATATTGTCTTATACATATCAGAAGATGTTGCGAAGCGTTGTGATTGGTTTACTAATCGCTATCCCTACCTTGTTTTTTTTCTCAAAATTCGTATTCACTTCTTATTTTTGTTCTTTTTAAAGCTATCTTTTTATCTACTTCCTCTACCATTCCATTCTAAGTTTCTTCGCTAGATTATTGGTTCATCCAGAATCAGAACCAATGAAACAGACAAATGTAACCAGAACCGATAAACGAATACGGACGCAGTGGATCACATCAGCAACCATACGGTTCCAACAAAAGGCAAAAAGCTATAAAGAGATAACAAAGTTCTCCTACGTCTTCCTCTCCTTTCTTATTATTTCTTTTCTTCTTTTCTTTTTCCTTTCGTTCCATTTTGTCTCATTTTTTTTTTTTCAACCACTGCTTACAAATGAAAGCTAAGTTCTTCGGACAAAAAAAAAAAAACGGAAAAAAAAAGTTGAAAGTTACGATAGATACAATACGACGTGGTGAATTAGAGCGCTCGTAAATTATCCGCGTGGGTGGTCATCCTAAGGCCGTCTTGCATCATAAAAAGATCCTGGTACAGTCGATTTGGGAAACACAAAGACACTGTGGCTGGTCTTACAGCACTTTTGGGGATTGGAGGAAAACCCGGCAGCAGAGTCTTTGTCACTTGGCTCTGGACGTTGATTGAATGATTGAAAACAGAATTATTTCAATGCAAAACATATATTTAAAAAACAATGTTACAGTGTTTCTTTTTATAGTGCATTTCTAACGAGATTGTTAAGTGTTTTCCCTCCAGTAGAAGAAGGCCATTAAAAATACAAGTCTTCTATCACAGAAAGGCTTATAATTATTTTCTTTCTCAGAATTTAGACGTAAATTTACTTAATCACAGAAGAGGAACTTGAAGTTTTGATTCGCCTTGCAGTTGAAATTGTGGAAAGGATATTTCGCTTAGACGTACAGTGATCTTTAGTAATACTGAACCAATGGACTGACATTGATTAGAATAATAGGAAATAGCTTCTGTGAGAAATTAATTCTCTTCTTGCTTCACTGTTTTAATTATGGTTATTTGACGTTCTATCCATAGAATGGAATTTTAAATGTGTAGTAGCTTTGATCATTTCTGTGTCCGATGGTGGATTCTCTTCCGAGAATTTCCGTCATAACGAATGGGAGCCAGGGGGTTTTAGCAATGTAATGAACGGCATTACCCTAACAAGGACTCTCGCCAGCCGCACTTTATGGCTCTGTTTTCCCTACTTCTCATTCCCTTTGCACCCTACTTTTTTTTTTGTTCCCTTGCTGTGAGGAATTCCAGATCCCATTCCCGGTATACTTCCCTTCCCTTTTCTTCGTCCTTATTCTGCGAAAAAAAAAAACCATCGATGTTTTCATTAATGGCGAAGAATGGAGTAGAAAAACTACAAAATTATAAAAATTATAATAACCATTCTTTTTTTTTTTTACTTTACTAGAAAAAAAGCCATTATTTTATTAATAAAATAGGACAATTTAAAATTCAACAATTAAATATTAATATTTTAGTAATACAAATATAATATTTAAGCAAATTGTTTTAGATTATTATTTAATTAAAATAATTACTGCTAATAAATATTTTTCTACATTCTAAAAATTGTCTTAAAACATTTCTTACGAATCTCTTTCATAATTACAAATGATAATTCTAGAACCTAGTTAAACAAAACTACATTTTGTGATTTTAGAAAATTCTCCATATCTACACGTTAACTTTCAGAAATCCTTTATTCGTGATATTTCGCAAATTTTATTCAAATCTGCTTCTTCGGACGTTTAAAAAACTCCTTCTCTAATACACAGAATACATAACAATAATACGGCTTACAAAGGTATAGTACATGTAGAAAGCCAAGTGTAATACATCCAAAATGTTACAATATTATTGAGATACAATAAGATTGATGGGAACAAAAACAATGGGAAAGACTACCTCATTATTATTCATTAAACGTCCGAAGAAGCAGATTTGAATAAAATTTGCGAAATATCACGAATAAAGGATTTCTGAAAGTTAACGTGTAGATATGGAGAATTTTCTATAATACTAGGTGAAATTCCAGTTCTTAAATACATTTTGTGATGTTGTATTATTTTTAATATTCCTGAATTTCGATTTTGCAACTGTTGAGACACAAAATGGTGTTGGCGTCACGGCTCTGGGTCGTATACGATCCCTGCTATTCCATGCAGATGAGTAGGGTGTGACCGGAAGCCCTGTAGAGTGCACTCAATTATTGGAAGCTGCAAGTAGCAGGGGATTAGAAGCAAGGAATTGGATTTCGATATAAAAAAAAGGAATATCGAATGAGAATCTGTCTTGATTTATGTCTTTGAAGACTTATTTTTTTATTCTGTTTTAATAGCGGAAAGAAATCAGATTAAGCAGTTTTTAAAATTATATTCTCATGATTCTAGTTACTTTGCAATTACACTAGCCTAAAATTATTTTTTTTTGTAGAAATATCAGGTTTTCTCATTAATCAGAAGAGAAAACCCTTTTTTATATGAAACGAAAGTATTTTTGTGATTGTTAGGTCTGTGTATCAGTTTAAAGACATCTGTTTTAATGTTAGTATTTGCAATCCGTTTTCTATATAATGTGTTTTATAAACTGCCTTTCTTATGGTGTTTGCTGATCTAATTAAGATTAATTCACTGTATTTGACAACTTAAAAAGAATCCGAGAAACGAAAACTTAGATAAGAAATAGAAGCGAGCCACTGGTTATACACTACTTATCTAATACAGAATCAGTTGATCAAATTAAATGATCTTTAATCATATATTATATGAGCGGGCAGCAGAGAAAGTAAGATAATTCTCAGAAATTTTGAATTTCTCAGAAAGATAATGACAATCCACTGTTGTGGAAACAAGACTAAGAAACCATTTAGTTGAAACGATGTCATTCAAATCAACAATGATCTACCAGTGGATTAGACCAAGTGTTTCCCAAATGACATCCTGGAACAGCTGTTTTACGCTCTTTGGCGATCATTATTGAGGCCGGCATACGGCTGGCATATGAATTTTCTCACTTACTTTTCATTAGTGAGTTTTTTATTGTTCATTTTTCTTTGAGGGGCACCACTGCGCTTCCGATGATCATTCCTATTAGCCCCAGTACGGAAACCTTGTATGATGACTGCTCCTGGCTGATGATCGCCAAAGAGCCTGAAACAGTTGTTCCAGGATGTCACTTGGTAAACAATTTGGTCTCACTCATTGCTGTTTATTAATAATTCAAATATGCAGTTTAAATTTTTATGCTTTAAAAAAATTATTATTTACTTTACGGCTGCCGTACGAATTTTCTCACTTATTTTTCATTAGTGTTTTTTATTGTTCATTTTTCTTTTGAGGCCCCACTGCGCTTCCGATGGTCAACAATTATCTGTTCCTGACAACCAAACCGGAATTCATTTCATTTCTATTGTTTGATTGTTGAGATATTTCATTTTGGATTCTTATGCAATTAAGAAAAAACAACAAACAAATGAAGCTGTAATGGTTTTTAATTAATAGCAAAAAGTCAAACAATGTAATTTATTAGAATAAAAATATAAATATTTGGATAAAAAAAATACAAGAAATATTTGTAAATACCAAGTACCAAAATACATATGTGGTGAAAAGTATTGCGCAGTTATGGTGTCAAAATGAATGGCGCTGTCATTTTATTCATTGGAATTGAGCTACAACGGAAAAAGGGGCTATTTGGGAGATGTTGTCAATTCGTGCTCGGAATGTGAAGTAAGGAATTTGAAATAGCTTGTGTGTTGTAATGGCTTCGGCACATCTGTAAACAGATGAACTTAAGTCTTCCGATAACTCTTCACTTACTTTGATTTCTTAAGTGAAGTATCAGAAGACAGATCCAAGTCAGATGGAAGTAGCATAGATGACTGACTGTGGGTCATCCTGTGTCCACTGTGGACCAATTTCAAAACACACAATCGGCTTCCCAAAGTTAACGAATAAAGGCCGCATTTGACCCGAAGGAACAACACTGTTATCCCGACACAGCTGAGATATGCTTTGCTGCGGCTGCAGGAACGATTGTACCGACGCGACGATGAGATCAGAAGTCTGCGTGACTCTTGCCTCCCCCCCGCCCCTCAAAGGAGAGAAAAAATTTTCTCTCCCCCCCCCCCCCCCCCCCCAAATTTTCGAATTCTGGAGAGAACGAGGGACAATTCATCAAAGAGACAAAGATATCATTTGGTGGGGTATCTCATTACGTGGGTGTGCCTACAAAAGTAAACGCAAATATTAGATGAGATAGCTATGATGCCATGGACCCTTTGTATGCCCTTACGCTGGTACAAAAGGCAATAGTACACAACGACAATGGTGCACGTGCTCACAAAGCTAGACTGCAAGATCAGTATCATTGATGAGGAGACCATGTGACCGACGGATATTTCACCGATGGACCGAAAGGACATTTGGTTACTGTTCTTAAAATTTTGTTTGTTACTTTTATTTTTTCTCTCTCTCGACCTTAATCCTGTAGAATGAGAAGTATTGCTGCTGTCAAGCCTCTCCCCAACACCTTTAGAATCTTTAGGGATTAGCACTACTTTAGAAAAACAAAGGGCATACGTTGCTTCCTACTGAGCTCCTAGACGGCATCATTACAACTTGAAACATTGCTATGAGATCCATAGTGATGTACTTCTTTGACTAATTCTGTATTTGATCACTGTTGGAGGAAACGAGTGTTTTACAAAGTGTTTTAGATCATCAGCTAACGTAAAAATATGCTACAGGTTTTCACCAACTTTTATATAAATTAGTCAGGTATTTTTCGAATTACTGCGTTTCTGGTTTTTTTTTCCCTTAAATAGTGTAGATCGAGCTGTCAAAGTAAAATAACTAAATTATAAATGTTCAGTTTCCCTGGAAATATTAATTTCCTTGATTTTTTTTAATAAGCTAGTAATAATTTCATTGATAATTACTCTGTAAATTTTTAGATCTGTTGTTATAGTGTCAAGGCATTGCACGTGTAAATACATTTCCGTAATGAGATAGGAAAGATTAATTGTTCAGGATTTTCACTGTCATCCGAAAGTGAAAAAATTGTTTCTTAAGGAACTGGCGAAGAACCGCGGGTTCTTGGTCCTTTGGTTAGAAAAATCACTACCATTTTTTTTTTATCACTTGAATGAGTTTATGATCAATATATTTATTGTGTTTATTTATTCAGTTAATAACTGAAAGTTTTCTTGTAATTTTTTTTTAATTTTTTTTTTAATTCACTGAAATCCATTGATTTGTACTTCGTTTCTGGTAGTTTCCATTCCAAACCTTGATCTTGTCAGTTGTTTATTAATTTATTTATTCGTGATTCCCAATGTCTTAAATCTTTGCTGTCCTTCCAATAGTGTTAACATCGTTTTTAAGCCATTTGCTTTTATGCTCGACAGTGTCAATGGGAAGCTAAACTCGGTGTTGGTCTAACGAATAAACGTGACATTGCCAGTTTTATATCAACTTGTGCCCATTCCCAGATAAGATTTATCGCAGCGCTACACCGTGGCGCCTGTCTGACTTACGACCATTAAGCCTTCTCGTATATAAGGCCACTTGTGTATCTAATTCGGCCGTTGCCGTAAGTCAGAGCTTGTCATCGTGAGTGGGCCGTCATCTTTTCGCTTAAAGCTGTCATCTGCAGCGCTACACCACTGAAATTTTCTTTCTCTCACTCACAACCCCAACCTCTTTTAACATGGCAGTCACTTCACCAACTGACTCCTGCTGCAGCGATTTTTTTTTCCTCGTAATCTTTGCAAAGGGAGCTTTTCGAGAAGGAAAAAGAAATCTTCTATATGTAAAATAAAATTCAATTATGTGTTCAGTTGCTTACAACAGCAGAACAAATTAAGAATTTTGAAGTAAAATAGAGTGCCATTCCTAAAATATAGATTTTCCTGTTTCCTTAAAATGTATACTTTTTCAGGATTCCACAATATCCTTCGATACTGTAAGTAAGAATAGTAATCATGTATTACTCATTTCCAGAATATGTCTTAAGTGGTAAATGGAAATTGTAATTCAAAAGAATGTAGAATTTACAGTGTATGTAAATAATGTTAGAATCTGAAGGCTGAGCACAATAGTTACGAGAGGAAATCAAACTTATTATTTCTGGACGAAGCAACTATTGCTTATCGCCATGACTGCTTATAAGCAAAGATTACATCTTTATTGAATGGTTATTATCAAATAATTAACTATTAGGATAAAATTTCAAATCTTTGAATCATTTTACAACCAGTTAAGCTTCCATTACAGATCTAAATAATAAAAACTATTATTTGAAATAAAACTTACTTGAAGAGAACGAAACGTCCGCCGCAGTCTCCCTCCGATGAAAGCTCAGGGGCGAAATCTTTTGATTTTCTTTTGTGCTTTGTTGGCTTGTTGTTTTATAAAACTATTACTTTTATTAATATAACTTTTATTTATTTTTATTTTTTTTTACTTGGTTAATATTGCGAGTACCAAGAAATTGAACCACATCTTGCAGTGACTTTAATTCATTATTGCACAGAAAAACGTAAAAGAAAATCAGTTTGAGCTTTAAAAACTACTGATATAATGTACTTCTATCCCCTGTATTAATAATATTCAGTTACTTTCTATTTTCTTTTGTTGTTGCTATTATTGTATTCTTTCTTCCCTGAAGTTCTTATCAGTTCTTCCCATGCTTGTGGTAAATGTTTATTTAATCTAAGTTTTTTGTATTTACCCTTCGTTGCCTTCCATTAACTGTCCATTGCTTTTTATATTCATGTTCCTTCCCCTTTCCGTACATCGCGTTCGCCAAATTAATCCGTTGTCTCGACTTTTCCCCCATCTGGTGGCCCTTTTTCTTTTTACTGTGTAACAACCTTGTCGATATCACTTGGCACCCATAATGGCTGATTACAGGGCTTTTTTCCCCGGGTGTCTCTATTACCTTACCCGCCATTGGGGTTTCATTATTGGGAACGCACGTCTCCTTCACCTCCATTCTTGTCCTTTCTTATTCCTCTTTCTTCTTTCTACTCCTGTAATGAAGAAATTCCAGGCATTAAAGAAATCCCAGCCGTTTTCTGCAGCCGTTACCCGCGGGATTGACAGAACTCCAAAGGAAGACAGAACCTCACCCCCACCCAACACGACTTTTTTTTTATTCTCTCTCCCTCCCTCCTTTATTAGTGAAGATTTCTGTTGCTGTTTCCAAAGATGTTATTCTAGGGTATAATAAAAAATCGATTTCAAGGAATCAGTAATAACAGTCCTAGGCTTTTTTTTTAGCCTGTATTTTCTAGGAAAATGAGGTTTATCAAATCAGTTAGTTTGTGTGTCTTCATAATAACTTTGAAAGCGCTAGAGGGATCTTCTTGAAACTTGGGTTGGATATTTAAGGATAAGATACGATCTAACGATTCACGAACAAGTTCCGTTTCAAGACGTTGTTCATTATTCGTTATTTCTACCTTAAGCTTTTACTTACTTATCATCTACGTTAGCAGCTATTTTAGAGCATTCAACCATCTACTAAACATCGAATGATCAATACAATACCTTTTATTACAATGTATGTATGCGATATGGTTTATCGTGTACGATACGTAAAACAAAATAAGAATAAAAACCAAGATATCGTAGTTGTCAGTATGTTTAATTAAAAAGATAAAGAGCAGCAAAACAGAAATACAGTAGAGCCTCGATTATCCGCGGAATTGGATGGCAAGGGTACCGCGGATAGTAAAAATTTTAGTCCGAAAAAAAGACTAAAAAAGAGGTGTAAACACGAAAAATAATAGTTCAGCATAAAAACTACGTTTTATTATGCAAAAAACATAATATGCAAAACTTTTAAAATATGTATAATACAGCAGAAACCTTTCTACAGAACAAGAGCCTGCCACTCATCCACAAATTCCGAGAAGGCCTATGGGATTATGATGCACAATAAACCTGTCAGTAATTTTCGACCTTCGCACTGTAGGGCCTATTGTACTTTCCCTGTTGTTGGCTTGGATTAAAAATTGGTTTTTTAAGGTTCGTAATTAAAAAAATTTTCCGCGGCACTCGCGGATAATCGGGGCTCTACTGTAGTGCTAATATAATCTAAACTACATCATACAATATTATGTTAACTATACATTTGCCGTTTCGTTTGTAAGCAACCCTGTCGCTGACTTTAAATATATTTTGTATGAATTCTGGCTGTAATTAGTTCGTGAACTGATGGTTAATAATTGGATTCAAACAATTTAAGTAAATATTTGCGGATTTTTTTTTCTTTTCAGAAAAGCAAGAAAGTATTGATAATATTAGGCAGAATATTATAAATAAAAAAATCATTTATTTATTTTTATTTATTTTGTTTGCTTGAAAATCAAGAAAAATAAAATATAAGGTTTCAAGTTGTTTCATGATCTCCTTTCTTGATAGTTTATCTTTTCATGTATTTTACATATATTTTTTAAATAAGATCAGTGAAAAATTGACTTAATGTAAACTTAATTTAAGTTAGAAATCCTGTTTACACTTGTATTATTTTATTTTTCAGTTTTGCAGTTTTCCAGTCATGTCCTAATAATGTTGACCAAAAAAGTCAGGTAAGAATTCAGTTCGGTGAATTATTTTTCTTAATCTATATTACTAAAATCTTTTATTTCTCTGTCTGTCTGTCTTTCTGTCTGTCTGTGTGTCTGTGTGTCTGTCCGGCGCAATTTTCTGAGCGAATGGAAAATAGAAAGAATTTTTACAATGAAATATCCGCGACAGGAATCGAACCTGCAACCTTCTGATCCGAAGTCAGATGCCTAATCCATTAGGCCATAGGGACTACAACTCTCTTTATATGGTTTTTTGACTTATATCTCCTTTCCTTTCCCCCATCAATAAGGAATGTATTCAATCATTTTTTTGAATCTCAAGATTGTTTATTTATTTCACATCAGTCAGTTTATTTGTAATTCGAAACTGACAATTAGAACGATAATTGCCGAAACGTTGCAATATTTTAAATATTCTTACTTAACCAAATCCTATGTGATATTGAAAAATATGTGGGTGTACATGCCAGATGTTGGAGTAAAGAAAACAGAGTCAAGGAAGAGAGAAGAACTCTTTTTTTGAGGAGGAATACCGAAAAAATCACTATTTGCAACTCAAAAACCATCAATAAATGTAACTCAAACGTCACTGAAAAGTTACAATTGTAATTAAAATGAGAGTCAAAAAAGAATGAAGCGATACTTCTATTAGATAGAATACTGAAAAATCACTATCTGTAACTCAGAAACCATCAATATTTGGAACACAAAAGCCACTGAAAAGTGCCACTTAGAATAAAAAAAGAGACTCAAAAATGAAAGAAGCAGTATTTCTATTAGATAGAATACTGAACACTATTGTAACTCAGAAACCACTGAAAAGTATCATTTGGAATAAAATAAAAAAAAAAGAGTCAAGAAATAAGAAGCAGTATTCATTAGGTAGAATACTGAAAAATCACTATTTGTAACTCAAAAACCATCACTATTTCTAACTCGAAAACGACTGAAAAGTATCAATAGGAATAAAAAAAAAGATAGTCAAGAAAGAAAGATGCACTATTTCTATTAGGTAGAATACTGCTCAGAAGTTAGACGTCTTAGCCATTAGACCACTAGGCCTACATTCTAATCTCTGTAAAAAATAAAAATACATCATAGATATATGATTTACAAGGTGGTTCTAAAAGCAGTCGTAGATTGAGAGAATATAGACATCAAAAATTAAATTAAAAAAAAGCTTTTAAAAAATTTTAGTTTTAGTTTGCTTGATGTAATTTGTGTGTGTGTGTGTTTTTTAATAAATAAAAAATTGTTTTCCGTTACATAAGGGAGGCTTCCGGAGCGAAGCGACGGGTAGCCGACTAGTATTTACAAAATATGATTTGCGTTAAAATGACAACTTTAATTTTCAGATAAAGAATATGCCAAGAATAGAAACAGAATTCAGTTTGGATAGAATTTTCAAGTATTTTCTTTTTGAACCACTGTGATTCACTGTGTCTTTGGCTGAATCTTTCTTATGATAAGAGACAGGACTGAGGAGAAATATTACTTTACTTTGTCAAAAAAATGTAAACAAGATAATCTCATGAGAAAGTTGGGTCGTGCTTAGGATCTTTGTCACGAACATTCCAAGTTTTTTGTCGATCATTGCGCTACAATTAAACAAGTCTTATGTAATGCTGTACAGTAGAGCCCCGATTATCCGGGAATTGGGTGGCAAGGGCACCGCGGATAGTGAAAATCGTGGATAACCCGAAAAAAGACTAAAAATGAGGTGTAAACACGAAAAATAATATTTCAGCATAAAAACTACGTTTTATTATACAAAAAACATAATATGTAAGACTTTTAAAATATGTACAGTACAGCAGAAATCTTTCTGCAGAGCAAGAGCCTGCCACTCATCCACAAATTCCGAGAAGACCTACAGGATTATGATGCACAATAAGCCTGTCAGTATTTTTCGACCTTCGCACTGTAGGGCCTATTGTATTTTCCCTGTTGTTGACTTGGATTAAAATTGGTTTTTTTGAGGTTCGTAATTAAAAAAAAATTTTCGCGGCCTTCGCGGATAATCGGGGCTTTACTGTAATGAATATTTTTTTTTTTTTTTTTTTTGTAGATAAATATTGTTTTGTTGTTGAGCGAAATTAGCGCAAATTAAGAATGTATTTTTTCCCCATTTTTTTTATGAAATTACTGTATTCAGTCTCTCCCTGTGGAATGTAATTCCAATGTGAAATGAAGAAACCCTGTATTTTATTTCTGTATTATATAAAGGGAATAGAAATCAAAATATTCAAATAATAAGAATTTTTGGAGGAATTAATTTTGGTCTCTGTAGTATTTTAAAAGCACTCTCATAATAGTAACGGGAATTAATTAATTACTTAAAGAAGGCATTTCACGGTGGGAATGGTTTTATTTGAGGCTCTTTTATCACTGCCTGAACAAATAGGAAATATTTGATGTAATATCTGCATTCTGAAGATAATAAGCCTGAAATAAATAATCGATAATCCCGGATTTCGGTTTCATTCGAACGTTTTGATTCACCGCGAAATAATCTTTACTTCTGATATTAGAATGATATTAAAATCAGAGAATTAAATTTAAGTCGAAGAAATAAACATATTTGTGATTGACTCATCAGACAGTTTTTATAAGAAAAGTGAAAAACGAAATCTAAATTTAAAATTTAGAAGCAATGTACAATACATTAATGAGTCCATTAGCATTTGAAATTGGTCAGTATCGTCAATATGTTGTCAATATCATGAACGATGTTCTGTTAATCTCCTGTCGCTTTTAATAAGCTAAGTTTGAATTTTTATATTTGTATATAGATACCCTCATTATAAATTTGGGCTGAGATTTACACACCAGTTATTTTGCAATGGAGAAAAAAAAAGTGGGAATAAAAAAGTTTACAATGCAATTTGAGTCCAAATTAATCCTTTCCGTCTGTGATCCAAATATATCAAATATTTATCCAGAAAGCTGAAATTTTTTTGAACGGTAGGTTATAAAAGAAATATCCTTGTTAATTGTCTTACTGCTAGCTAATATTCTAAGTTGCCATGTTAAGTGTAATTTGTTTTTGTTCTTTGATTACCCGTAATAAAACTTGTAATCATTCCTCTATCATTGTTTGGAAAGAAGATAAGTGATTTCATACGAAATCACGTTTAAAAAAGATTCATTAGGGTTACGGCTTGTGTGGTACAAATTCTACAACATATTAGTTCCCTTGAATATTTCAATTCAGTTTCATCTAAAGATACTGACTGTTTTAGTATCATTATAGGAACTCAGGAGATTTGGAATTTTCAAGTAAACCTTTGTAACTCTAATTTCAAAAGGAAAATTCAATTTCAAATACTGCTTTCTCTTGTTATTTTCTCACAAATGATTTTGAGAAATCCAGTGGAGTGATTTTCATTTTTCCTTCTGCAGGGATTAAACAAAAAAATAGCTTTGAAGGTTGGCGTAATCTTTCAATTTCGTCATCTGAAGCAGAGGAATGACGAACAATAAGCTAACTTTGTGGAAGCAAAATTTTATAGGAAATTTAGCTTTTCTTTTTTTAATTCTTCAGCTAGAGTAAGTAATCATTGAAATAAAAGAAGTGAAAACTAATGCTTCACTGAGTTAAATCCAATGCAGCAACATTGAGAATCCAGTGTTCTGCAGCTTTTTCTACCTGTGAACATCAACGATCCTTTAATTTTAGCGCAAATATTCACAGTGTCTGTCATTTTTGATAGAATTGTTGCTTTTAAACATCTGAGCACCAATAGTCATACGTTGTCTTGTCTATCGCCTGTAACTCGATCTAATGGTAAGCAATCACTGCTGTTAGATTGACTTGAAAAAAAAAAATGTTCTTTGAATTTATAACTGAATTGAAAATTATAATTGAATGGCCTAAGATTAATAGGCTTTGCGATTACTTATGGAGATAGCATTGTAGAAATTGCATTGTATGATTTGCCTTCTCTGGTCCTTAACTAGAAACTTGAATCAATAAATCTTGTCAGATTTGCTAAGACTTTATATTACGAATTGAATATAAAAATGACATTTATAACTTTTATATTTAATATTATTAATAATAAAATATTAATTTACTGGGAATTAATTTTTTCAGTGATTCGATACGGCTCGATTATTTCGCCGTTTTGGCAAAGGTTTTGCTTTACTTACCAATCGAAACAAATTGTGTTAAGTTTTATTGCAAACTTCGCAGAGATAATGCTTCATCTGCGCCATTCATTTTACTGGAGTAATCTCATCAGTGGTTTTCAGAATGCGAAATTACAATGGTCAAGGCTTCAGAAGTACGATAATTTTGATCTGTCTTCCATTTGATGGAAGTTAAATGAGTTTTATTCCAAAAATAAAATCTCTACTAGTTCTAAAGTCCCTCAGATAATAAATAGTGTACGATGTACATCGACCTTTCCGCACTCAAGCGGACACTGGCGACGATGGAGGTTAAGAGTCTCTGCGACTGAGACCACTAATTTTCCCGCCCTTTTATCTTAAGAAAAAAAAAAAGCCTTTGCTGGGCTAATAAAGCCTTTTAACAAAAATTAATTAAATTCTCATTATTTGAATTGCTTAAATCCAATTTAAACTTAATCTTATCAAAGCGCTCGCATATTAAAGGATTACTATCCATAGATTGATAATATTTTTTGTTTAAACCTTTCCTAAGAGGATTTTTCTTATCTTCTCGTCTAATCTCTCGAAATTAATCCACAAAAAAAAAAATTAAGATATTAAAAATTTCAATTTGATTTGTCTGTTTATTGCAATATGGTGCCAAGTTCAAGACGGTCCATCGAACACTTTAAAAGTTATTACAGATGTTATTCCTATGTACAGACTGAGTAATTTGATGAGCCTCAAGTTCCTAAGAAAATAGGTTGAAAAAAAATTCAGAAAAGATCTCTATTATGATTGATTGAAACATCTTCTACCATTGACAGATTGATATTAAAAAGTTATTGGAAATAGTAAGTGTAATTTTAAACTTTGGATAAAGCATTGTTGGATAAGTTATTGTACAAATAAATTATTGCATAATATTAATTTATATTATTTCTATATAAAGATTTCCAATTTGATAATAAAATAGAACTCCCTCAAATTAATTTTATTTTTTAGTATAAAATAAAATTATCAATTGATAATATAAATTCGATTTCCTCACTCATTGTATTTTTGAGTTTCATTGATTTTTTTTTTTTTTGCTTGTGGAAATGTTTTTTAAAAATAAATTTTTGAAATAACTAGTTGGAAAAATTCAATGTTTTGTCCACTTATTTTGTAGCTTTTTGATGTGTGAGGCGGTATACAGAGTTTTTAAATTTTGTTTTTGTTAAATTTAAAGTTTTTTAAAGTTTTGTTTGGGAGAGGCAGAAATCTATTTTGCACCACACGTTTACACATTTTTTTTTCCTACAGTTCTGAAAGTTGTCATTTCCACTATTTCTCAATCAATTTATTTTAATGGGTCTTCAAGTTTGGTGGTTTGTCTGAACAGTTCCATGTTTTTTGGATTAAGTTTAATTTTTCTAATAGATTTTTTTTTTGTCCGGTAACAGTTTCAAATCTGAAGTTAAAAGAAAAAAAAAAATAAATAATTTAAACTATGAATGGGTTACGGAGTTAGGAGTTAGGGAGTTGGGAGGACAGCGTTGTCCAGAATGGCCCGATACATCGCAGAGTTCAGACCAATTTAATTTATTTGGTCTTTACGGCAATTAGTTTAAAAATGTGCGTTTTTCCAGCATTGCTAAATGCCATGCAGAGAAGTGATGCATTCTATACTTTGTAATTGAAGAAACAATGTTTAAAAATATCCCTTAAAATGCAGTAGTGAAAAGAACCCGAGTTATCTACAGAATCATAGGGAATCACTGTGGAAAATTTGGTTCAGTACGTACAGGATGCATGTAGACAAACATTCAATTTTATGTGCAGAAGATGGTTTAGATTCCCATACAATATCTTTGAATTTAAAGAAGACTGCTGTAAAGATCTCAGAAACTGCTAAACATTACTTTAAACAATGTGGCGAAAAATTGAAAGCCTTAGGAAATATCCCTGCATTGGGTTACTATACTCATGCTCAAAAATTAAGAATAATTCTGAATCACAAGAAAATGTTGCCCTATGCAAAATGATTCATCAAATAAAATTACTCCGGAATGATCAAGACATACTGTAGCGCCGTCATTCAGCATTAGAAGAGTCATAATCAGACTTGGCTGGTTGCAGGATAGAGCAAGTATTGTATTGTTCTTTGATGCTACAGTGCTTTTTTTATTATATAAATAAACCAACCCATATTAATGAAATTAATTAACCAACCCATATTAATGAAATGGGGCAGAATCCTAAGACTCGACTCGAGGTCAAACCTAAATGAAAATATCTCTGGAGCTGGGCGTCCCACCAAGTGTCGGGCAGAGGATCCAACAATATGAAAATGTCAGTCGACGCTTCAGCAAAGGTTTTCCAAGGATTTCAACAGCAGAACCAGACCTTTACTGTCGTTAACTGATGAACGATACAGGCGAAATACATCAGTGACAGAGAGAACCGTTTCCAGGCACACCGTATACAGACGATTGCATACAGACGAGGTTCGCCAGGTTCACAGTCCGAATTCTGTTAGGCGCAAAGAATATCATGCTTGGACAGAGAACCAGTGGGGCTGTGTTTTGTTTACGCACGAGCCCAGATTCAGACTGCAGTTTCTTCATCTGGAGAAAAAATAGAATCCGGTACAACCTTTCTAATCCCTCGGGGGAATCAATACAGCGGAGGTGACATTATCGTCTGGGGCGGCATCTTACTCCCCTCCATATGTTCGAACGAAGAACCTTAACAGGCCAGGTATATCACAGTGTCATTCGGCAACAATTTGTCCGGCTATTCAGGAGTACCTTGGGACTTGGCTTCCTATTTATGGATTATTATGCAAGCCCTCCTAGATTTGCCTAGTTGATGACTACAAACAGAGGATATCTAGAGCTTAAGTGGCCTGTTCGATTTCTCGATTTAAATCAGATCGTATGCATAGGATTCACTCCAGCTGTTGCAGGACAGCATTGATACAAGAATGAGACTCCATTCTATAATTCTTGATATTCTTGATTGTACCAATGCACTACACTGCATGATTTCCATATCATCAAACATATGCATTTCTACTTAACTGTCAGCTTAGGGAGCTTTTTTTTTCTTTAATCTTACGATGGTGATTGAGCCACTAGTTTCTGTTTGTTTGTTTTTTTTCTTAGGTATCGTTTTGTTTAATACATGTCTAGTGGTAGAGTCACTAAATGACATTAGCCTTAATTTTTGAACCAGTGGTTGTTGTAATCCCACTTCAAAAGCCCTTTCTGCATTTTCTAAGGACTCATTAAAATAGATTATATACTATTTTATTGATAGTCTAGAAATGGTCAATTTTTAATAGGCTATAATATTAAAAGGGTAAAAAAAATGGAAACTTTTGGTTTGATTTTTCCTTGTAATAAAACTCAGAACTTTAAAGTAGTTTAAATTCATCGTTGACTGTTTTAGTTTTCTCTAAATCATTTTGAAATTAAAAACCAGTCTTCCGAGATCACGGAGCTATAGATTCTGAGCAAATTCAGCTGATGATGGTGAAGAAACCAGAAACAGCTGTCCTGGATTCCCGATATCAAAAATACTAAAAATAGTGAATCCTTATTTCTATGCGCTTATGTTATTGTGATATTAAAAACTAGTTTGTTATTTCTTTGCTTGGTGGTTATTAAGTTTAGTATAAACGTAAACAGAAAGATAAATAAAAGTAAATTCATTATACGTTTAAAATCTGTGTGAATTTATTTATTATTGTTAAAACCAAAATACACTATATGACCAAAAGTATTTTTCTGGAGAAGTGGATGTGGCCGTTATAGGGTTTTACGACGCTATAGAACGAGATAAAAGTGGGCATCAAAGCAACCGGCGGTCATAGACAAGCGTTAGACAGACAATGAATAAGTCAGCATAGCTGAGTGATTTCGAACGTGGCATGATCATTGGATGCCATCGGAGCAACAAATCGGTTCGTGCAATATCGGCCTTGCTACAGGTGCCGCGATTAACTATAAGGGATGTCATTATAAAATGAAAACACTGCAAATGACAACGGCAGGAAATCGCAGTGGTAGGCAAAGAAACTCCCAGATCGCAGGCGTCGTCGCTAACATCAAGACATAGGTTTCCAGATAGGTCGTGCGGCCGCTCACATCAACAAGCTGAATGCTAAACGGCGATTGGACTGGAGCAGTGGAAACAAGTACTTTGGAGTGATGAATCCCGCTTCACGACCGGCAATCCAATGGATGCGTCAGGGTTTGGTGGCGGCGGCATCATGATTTGGGGCTGTTTCTCGTGATTTGACCTGGGTCTCTTAGTTCCTTTGATTGGAAACATGAACACTGAGATGTATGTCAACATTCTTGACATCTCTGCACTTCTCACTCTCTGGCAACAGTTCGGGAAAGTACCGTTTCTATATCAATAGAATAAGTGTTCTTTCCACAGAGCGAAGTCTTTGCTGGACTGGCCTTCACAGAGCCCCGATCATAATCCCATAGAATACCTCTGGGAAGAATTGGAAGGCAGATTACACACCAGGCCCAATTGCCGGACTCACTGCAGCTGTCATGAATGAATGGAAGAAAATTCCTCCTTACATATTTCAAAATCTGGTGGAATATTCTTCCCAGACGAGTACAGGATGTGATTGATGCTAAAGTTGGCCCGACATCCTGCCATTACGTGCCACATGACTTTCTGATTGTACAACAGTTAGTGTCCGGATACTTTTGGCCATATAGTGTATAAAAAAAGAAAGAACCCGTAAAGATTCGTACTCTCCTCTGCTAAGATAATCATTTATTTTGGAAAATCAATGACCTAAACAGTGGAAATGGAAGAGAATTTTCTCGAAAAATTGAGATAAAGAGGATTACGCTTTTTCTAATTAGAAACTTTCCTTATAAATCAGTGCTTGTGGTTATTAAGACAATGGCTAATGAAGGCAGGTCGATCACAGCTCTTAATTGATGGACGATAGTGGCAGCCACTGATTCACCCGCCGTAATGGCTCGTGGCGCCACCTTGAGGAGACGCCGCCGGGCAGACAGCATTTGTTTGGTTGTCATCCTCGACGCCACAGCAAAATAACGAAAGAAAGAAGAAAACCTATCCCCGATTGAATGCAATCTTTTGTCGCCTTTAAATACAGAAAGAAGATTCGTTTTTTTCCCCCTCTATCTCTCTCTCCTTTGAAAAGAAAATGTTCCATTTTTCTCAACGCAATTTTTATAGAATACAATTTTTAATCAATCAGTTATATTGATTTTTTTCAAGTACAAATATTAACGAAAAAAAGTGCATTAGAGAGTTACATTTGAGAATTTGCAGTTATGATATCTGACACTGCCTATTTGGTTTCTACTCCTTCCTCAAGCTTTGATAAATTGAATTTGGACTACAGAAATAACCGTGGATTTATTTACTTATTTTTCAGAAAAAAAATGTTTACTGTTTGTATTCTGCAGACATTTATAAAATAAAAGTAAACGGAGACGTTTTGTTTTTGATATTAAAAAACAAATAGAGAAAAAGAAAAGAAAAGAAACTTAGTTGTAGGCTTCTAATTCTTTCAGGAACTTTTTTATCTTTAATCCTCTTTTACAGAATTCTTTCTAAATAATTGTTGTTGTTTTTTTCATTTAGTATTGATTTAAAAAATAAGAAACAAAAAAGGTACCTATGAAGTTATCTTTTTTTCAACGAAGCTTTAAAAAGATATTTTTCAGAAGCTTCAAGAGAATATAATAATTCTGACTGCAAATTACATTAATACCATAAATAAATGTTTATCTTCCGTGGCCAGGATCTGATCGATCGATTGTAGTTGGAATACAATGTAAAAAAGGAATGGTTTCTAACTGCAATTCAAGAAATAAAAAATAATAATAAGAAAGCATTGCAGTAAAGGATTATATGAAAATAATAAATAAAAGCATGCAGTAAACGATGCTCATGGAGATGGCAAGAACAACGTTACTGTACTGTAACATTGTAGCACGGTTACTGTTACTTTAGGTCTTGTTATTTATTTTTTTTGTTTTTAACCTTTTTTCAGGTGGCGCTTATTTTAATAATTTGCCAATTATCTTTATCAGAATAGTAAAACGGGATTGGATAGTTTTTAATCAAATAAATAAATTTGTCCATTTTGAGAAGTTATCTGAAATTCATCATAAGTCTTATTACAGAAGGCTGGCTGCAAAAATCTGGTAATAATCCCCTATCTTGACTAGTTCTTTGCAACTGCACAAACGGATCCACTTCCTAACAAATCTAAATTCATGTTTGAAGTTAAATGAATTAAAAAATATGCTTTTTTTAATTGCTTAGATTTTTGTAATTAAGTTTTCTAATTAATTAAAGCATTTAGACAAAAATAAAAAGATTTCCGAGTAATCACCTCAGAAATTTTTAATTAATTTTGCAAGGTGTCCTTGATATAGTATTTCATTAAAAAAAATAAAAACATTTTATCAATCTAAAATCTTACAATCTATTATAAATTCAGTATTAAAATGTAAAATGAAATAGTTGTAATGTGTTTACTGAAACGATCTTAAAAATTGTGAAGACCTATAATAAATAATAAAAGAAAAAAGAAAACTCTAATTCATGTATTCATTAAAAACATTCTAGTCCTTAAATTAAGTAATAAACAGAGTAAATTTAGTTTAATTTACTATAAGCTAATTGTTCAAATAATTGTACTTAACAAATAAATTCAGATAACGAGTAAAATACTGGAATATACTGAGGGAAAAAACTCACGTCTTTTCACACAGGCCTTCCCTATCGGATCTCAATAGTTTGTAACATATAACTATCAGAACTATCACCAAATATTTTGAAAGTAAATAAATTATTACATACATTTAATAAATTTTAAATGTTGCTTTGGAGAATAAATTGTAAATTGCATAGTCATGCCCTCTAAATCTTTTAATATTTTCTCTTTTCTAATAAAAATAAATTTTAAGTCTACAGAGAAGGACAAAGACATCCTTTAGTTAATTAGAATTTCATTCATTCTTTGATTGTTGAACTTCTGTAAACGAAATACTTTAATAAGATATTTCTGAATTATTGCACGAGAGAAAACTGGGAGAAGAGGCTTTTCACTTGTACAGATTTTTTAACTCACAGTTTTTGAAAATTTATTTTGTTGCATTTCTTTTTTAGGTACAATGATGTTGGGAAAAATGTCACACTTTCACTTTCTTTTTTTCTTTGCATGATGTTAACTCGGGTAGATTATAAATGTCTTTTCTTTTCAAGTATAGTACTAAATATTTATTACATCTATTATAATAATAATCTATAATATACAGATGTATAATATTTTTTTTTATACTCTTCATGGAGCTGACTGCATCACATTTGCGTTGGAACATTGGCGAGTCTTGTTTTTAGGTGGGCGAGGGTTTGAAAACATGAAAAAATGATGAAGAGCTTTTGTTGTAGGGGTTGAGTCGTATTCCCTCCCTTTCTGCACGGTCCCATTTGTAATCTGTGCAATTACAGCAGGTTCTTTCGCAGAATTAAATATTTAGCGGCCGACTGTGGTATGAAACAAGCAAAGGAGGCACTTGATATTTTCATCAAGCTATAGAAAAATTCATATTGCTTATCTACGTAAATATTTGATAATGAAAACAGTATTGAAGAATTAATTATAGAAATTATTTAAATTTTAACTAAGAATCCGTTGTAGGGAGGGAATTTACGTCTTCTCACTTAACAAATTATCTTAAAAATTGGATTAATAATTTAACTTGTTCATCAAATTAGATAACTTTTTTTTTAGATTCTTATTAGAAGTTTAAATAATTATTTTTTCTGCTTTTATTTATCAGAATTTGTTTTTAGAAATATCCTTGAATTTCTCATAATTTTTACTTATTGAGTAATAAACTGTTTCAATTTCTCAATTTAAATATCACAATTCTGTAGATTCGTCCGGCCTCAGTGATTAGATACATCCCAGTCGCTTTTGTCCAAATTAGGTGTCCACATTGTTGAACTAACAGCGTCGGAACAACTAACGTAGCATGATTAATGATTAATATTATTGATAAGCGCAATTTTAGGTGGCCTTTATTTATTTATTTATTTATTTATTTAACAAATAAATAAAAAGTAATTCTATTAAACATTCAGTATTTGTAAAATAGTTTTATAAATAAACTTTGAATTATAAAATAAGTACAGTCCCCCCTATCAGAGATATCTCTTATTTCAATAACTGCTGAAGAACAAATGAAATTAAATATTATTCTTTTTTTTTTCCAAAAATACTAAAATAGTTTTGTTTTTCCGCTCCAAAAGAATTAAGAGCAAAACAACCATAAATAAAATAAATAGAAATTACTATTGAGACATTTTAATTTGGTTGATAGAATTTTGTGATTTTATTTTCTTTTTTAATTATGATTAGATAACACAATAAAGATATTAATTATTATAAAATAAAGACTATAATAAAGTAAAATCAAAATTAAACATTAAAATTTGATAAAAATATCAAATCTGTTGAACAAAATAAATAAATTTGAAAGTTGTTTTTTTTTTGTTTTGTTTTTTTCACTTTTTTAATCCCTTTCCCATTAAGTATTCAATACTTAAACTGCTGTTGTCAGTTAAATTCTTTGATTATAGTTTTGTAAAAGTTATTTAGTTGATCTGAATTTTTCATTAAACTAATTAAAACACATTAATCGGAAAAAATGTGGAATCTCCAATAATTAAACTAAAAATAAAAAATACACATTCAAAATAAAATATAGAAAATTCGTGTGCCACTCTTTTAATGTGTTAATAATTAAAACACAATTGTTCTATTTTTAATAATGAAGTCATGATTACATAGAGATATTTTTAGTAGCAATCTATATTGTTGAAAGAGAGAGCTTTTTCAGAATAAAAATAATGGCTCACATTTATTTTGCCTCTTCCTTTAATAAATTGATTGTCAATAGTGGAACAAGTCCATTTTGCCGATGAATTTTTTGAGCAATTTGATGATCGAATCCATAACAAAATTGGTTCCCTCACAGCAGCGGTAAACCACAGCAGTACAACAACTGTACTGAACAATTGTATAAATGGTTGGACAAGGCTAATTAGGATTTCCCGGTCTCTGATCAGGTCAAAAACCCTGATGGAACTGATATTTAACTCTTGCGGTGAATTTCGGTGAAGTCCGGAGGGCCTAATTGGTCAAATCCACTTTCCTCACCTCCACGCGGGGCCCCCTGGGTTCTTTTAAGATGCGAAAGAGAGAGTGGTGTGCGGAAAGCAACGGGAAGCTACCGCATTTACATTTCCCAAGAAAAACTGTAAACATGGCATGATGAATCTTTCCTCGGCAAAAAATTCCGGACATAAACTATCCCCCCATTCGGATGTCCGGGAGGGGGATACTGAGGAAGGTTACATTATGAAGCAACTCAACCGACAGAAGAAAAGAAGATTGAGGATTGGATCATGGAATGTGAGAACTCTTCTTCAAGCGGGGAAGTTAGAAAACTTGAAGGAAGAAATGAGAAGAAACAGAGTGGATGTGATGGGAATATCAGAAGTGAGGTGAAGAAATGGTGGTGAGTTGGTGAGTGATGAATTTAGAATGTTTTATTCAAATGGTGAATGTAAAGGAAGTCATGGTGTTGGTGTACTACTGGGACCATGTGTGAAAGATAAAGTAATATCAGTGCGTTATGTAGATGACCGGATGATAATGGTGAGACTACAAGGGAAAAAATTGGACTTAGTGCTAGTGCAAATTTACATGCCACATAGTGGATTAGAAGACGAGAAAGTGGAAGAATACTACGAGAAGATAGAAGAAATAGTTGAGAAAGAGAAGAAGGGTGCATGTGTAATCCTAATGGGCGACTGGAACGTAGTAGTAGGAGAAGGACAAGATGGAAAAAGAAATGACAGAGGAGAATCTTTGGTAAATTTCTGTAAACGGAATGAAATGATTGTTGGAAATACGTTATTCCAACAGCATAAAAGAAGACGATACAAAGACTCTACCAGGAGCGGATATTAATTCAGATCATGTCCTACTGATAGGCGAAGTTGATATTCGTCTGAAAAAGATAAGAGGAAGGCAAGTGACGAAGAAGTTTGATATAGAAAAACTTATGAACGAAGAGGAAAAAAGAAAATTTGAAGAACATTTTCAAAAGAAAGCCTCTAATTTAGAATCCGCACCTGAAAATAGTAATGAATACTGGACTCATCTAAAAAGCTGTATACAGGAAACAGCAGAAGAAACAATAGGATACAGAGAAGGTAAGAGTAATAAGAAACCTTGGGTAACAGGGAAAATGTTGGAGAAGATGGAGGAAAGGAGCAAATGGAAAAACATTAACACAGAAGAAGGTAAAAGAAATTACAAGAAACTAAACAACGAACTGAGAAGAGTAACTGATAAGGCGAAGGAAGACTGGATGAAACAGAAATGTGAAGAAGTAGAGGATCTAGAGAAAAAAGGAAGATATGATTTAATGTACCGCGAAGTAAAATGCTTGGATTTCACAAATAAGAATAAGAAGTCCATGTGGTTGATAGAAGACGAAATCGGCAATGAAATAACCGAAAAACAAGAAATTTTGAACAGATGGAAGAAGTATGTTGAAGAATTATATGAGACAGGGAATCGTCCAGATTACTTAGCTATAGAAGATGAAACAGCTGTATCAGAAGACGAAAAAGGATGTTGTATTCTAAGGGAAGAAGTTGAGCTAGCGATTAGGGAAATGAAGAATGGGAAAGCAACAGGAGTTGATGGAATACACATTGAGTTAGTTAAATGCTTGGGTGAAGACAAGAAGCAAATACTATCATTATGCAATGAAATATATGAGAAAGGTGAATGGCCTGATGATTTCATGGAAACAGTATTGCTGCCAATACCGAAGAAAAATAATGCCAAGGAGTGCAATGAGTTCAGGACTATCAGCCTTATATCGCACTCAGCGAAGATTCTTCTGCGAATACTGAACAGACGTTTATATTCTAAGGTGGAAGGAGAGTTGGAAGAAGAGCAATTTGGTTTTAGGAAAGGAAAAGGTACGAGAGATGCAATTGGACTGCTGAGAACAATCGGCGAAAGATATCTAGAAAAAAAATAAACACGTATATGTAGTATTTGTGGACCTGGAAAAGGCTTTTGACAGAGTGGATTGGAATAAACTTATGGAAATCTTGAAGAAAATTGGTGTGGATTGGAAAGAGAGAAGGCTAATAACTAATCTTTATATGAAACAACGATTCAAAGTCAGGATAGGAGAAAAATTGTCAGAGGGAAGTGGAATAGGGAGAGGGGTGCGACAAGGATGCCTTCTATCACCTACGCTGTTCAAC
The DNA here is from genome assembly GCA_023159025.1 of Thereuonema tuberculata. Lineage (NCBI taxonomy): Eukaryota > Metazoa > Arthropoda > Chilopoda > Scutigeromorpha > Scutigeridae > Thereuonema > Thereuonema tuberculata. The sequence goes on along the minus strand of JAFIDM010012231.1, from coordinate 4,653,556 downwards.
ATCTACTTAGAGGAGTGGTGGACCGTCGGATATCCCGTAGAATATAGTTGGAACGCTGATGCTACTATCTACCCCAGTATTGAATTGCGCTCTTCTTGCAACTAAGTTGCACTTGGGCCCGATGTTACGATTCGTGCAAGACGCCGCTGTCCACATTCGTCAAGGATTTTTTTTCGACCACATCGATCTCGCACGCTGGATGTTTTCCCTGATTTCGATTAGTCCAGGTTCTTCCTTGAAATTGTTGAACGTATGAATCCGAACATCATCGTAATTTCTGAGATGGAGTGACCTACCTCCCTGACCTCTTCAATCATATCTCTTTCGAAGTCGCTTAAAAACCTGATAAACTGCCATCGTAGCTGCGAATGCTACTACTTGAGAAAATATTTGTCGTAATATAAATATATATTTTGCGGACGATTCCATTAACTGCAAGGGTGTGGTGGCATGAAATGGAAATGGTAGCGCCCTTGCCATTTTTTGGTATTTCAGTGTATATATGCTGCATTACTTTCGTATTAATTCCTGTAGTTTTATAAACGTTTTTTATGTACATATGAGTTTATTTTTATTAAGTATTTTTCTTAAGTTATAAGTTTTTGTGTCAACATATTTTTTTTTTTTACCATTTTCTTCATTCAAGTAGTTGGTTGCTTGATGAATTTAATTCTTTGGTGATTGTCCTGAATGTAGGGAACTTTATTGATTCCATCACTCAGAGCTTGTGATCTTGTGCTGTTTTGCAATTTAAAACAAAAGAGGTTTTAATTCCAGATATTTAAAATCCAGCTGTTTTCCAAAATTGAAGTAGACTATACATACAAAATAATGTTACTTCAAAGAAAATTTGTAATTCTGATGCTCTGTTTTTACTGTTTGATCATGAACTTGTTTTTTAATGCTTTTATCCAAAAATGATATATTTTCTACTTTCAATGGCTGTGGTTGGCATACATCATAATTCGTTATTTGCCTTTTGAGCATGGATTTCTGCGGTTTTTGGTTCTTGTAGGACATATTGGTTTTTTTTTTTTTTTTTTTTTTGAAAAAGATTGAAGTTAGTTAACTTAAAAATTGAGAGATTAACTGCAAGGAATAGATAAATTAAAACTAACAACAAAATACTTAAAAATACCAATAGTTTCGACGTTTGTCAAACTGCTATTTTTGTGGTAATAAAAGAGGACAAATCATTTAGTGAAGACTACTAGAATTAATTTCGACAGAAGAACAGACGCATCTTGTTTTGCTTTGTTATTTGCTTAGATATTATGCTTCTTCCTAATTAGTTCATAAATTTAATGATCTTCAAATCATTAGAAAATTCCCCTAAAAGCAAATCAGGATTCAATTCGATTATGTTAACAAAAGCGCTTATGTTAACGTAAGAGCTTGAATATTCGAGTGGTATTTTGTCGTTTTTTGTTCTGGCATTTGATTGCGTTCTGGCAATGATTCCTTTGGTAGCCATCCAATGATATGGAGGTATCATTAGGTTGAATTAAAAGCTCTCCATCCCTCCATTGTCTTATAACCGTAATAGTCATTTACCACCTGCTGAAAATCTATTTCCATATTTAATGCCCGGATATCCTTGATTATTAATTACCAGAGTTAAGGCAGGAATTTCTCTCCATAAATTCATTCCGGGACTCCCAAATTGCCGCCGAGCTCCCTGTCATCAGCGCACGGGGAACGACTCGATCAATTGCACCACTCCCGCCCATGAACGGAGCCAGGCTAATCATACACCCTCCAAGTTAATGATACACGGTTGTTTGTTATTGTCAGCGCATAAAGTAACATGAATTCATGCTAATCGTGATTTAAAATCGTCTTCGATAGTCTCTGAAATGACCATTATTTAACGTAATTGCTAAAACTATATTTATTTCCCCGTTTAGCAGCTTCAAAAACTTTCCAAATCTCTCCACGCCTTCGTAAATGATCATTACCAGCTTCTGATTTTGATCGCTTACGGCTCTTAAGATGTTTTTGTATCACATTTGAAATAAAAACCAATGAATTAAGTTTTTCTAAATCAATTTCCTGAATAAAGAAAAACAAAACAGAACATTTTAAATTAAAATTAATATCCATCATTTTCTTCTGAATTCGATTATAATTTTAGATATTAAATATAAATAAATTTAAATATTACAGGTATAGTAACAAAATAGAAAATTCTATATTTTCACATTCTTCGAATAGTTAAATGAAGAAGACCATAATTTGGGAGAATCTGGTTGATGACAACAAAGGGAATGTCAGTCTTAAAGGGTTCTCACTGTAGTGACTCGAAGGACGTATTTTTTTTCCTCCAAACAGTTATCGCTGATTTTCTATTTAGAGTTTGTCTTCTTTCTTTGAACCCAATTCAGCCACTGCTTTGTAGTTAAGACGACGCTGCCGTAAGACTCTTACCTGATTTCGGTGCTGGCATGGATATGAATTCTTCTTCTGTTTTTTATTATACATATAAATTGTCTCCTGGGCAACGTTTCTTCAGCTGATTCAACGTTCACACTTTCTGATCGCCAAAAGCCTTACGTGCCAAGAGCTCGGACATTGGAGGAAAAAAAAATTGCGTTTGTATAACATTTCACAAATGCATTTTTTTTTCCTCTCTGAATGTATTATTCTAAGGTTACAGATTGTAAGTGATAATGATTGCACTACGTCTAAAACGTATTCTGTTGATCTTTTTAATGCTGCTCAGAATCGTATGTTTTCTTCAGTAGAATAATCACGAATAATAAGATGAAAGTGAGAGGGAAGACTATATATCCTCAGGATTTCCAAGATTTGCTATTGATGTCCGGAGAGAAAGGAGGGTCATTCGTTGAATGCATTCTTCTAACAACAGATTGATTCGAGAGCTAGGTTCTCCCTAATTCAAAATTTTCTTATACTTTTTTTTTAATTAATTATTTGACTTATAAACTCCATTCTTTTCTTCAGAATAAGCAAAATAAAATAAAACTGATAGATTTTTTTTTTTTTTTTGAAAAACCTGTTTCCGAAGGAATCTATGTACATAGACCACTTTTTAAAGCTTCTCCTTGTGTCAAGTGAACCGGAAGTTGGTGCAATATTAGCTCTTCCGCTGAGTTCGTTACGCCGATTAGTTTCCGGAAATAAGGAAGGGGAAAGGGAGTGCTTGTCTCTCCACCTTGCAGCAAATCCCCCATTCAACGTGTGCAAGGGTCCACATAATGTTTTCTCACCCTCTTGTAAAAGGGGCATTCATTAGGCGCCGTATAATGAACAATACTTTCACATGAGAGGTTTCCGCGACGCAAATCGCATAAGAAAAGATTCTGAGCCCTGTCCTCCCCCTCGCAATTCGCGCCTTCTCTCTCTCTCTCATACAACAATTTTCAATTTCGGTTTTATAGTGAAAATTCCAGACATCCAGATCTAGTACTGTGACGTACATTTACCTCGGATTCAACTCGGGCAAGTTGGGATTTGGAATGCGTCGAATGGATGTCCACGTTGAGTCATTAAATTAAATACTAATCCGATTATGATGGTAGCGTCGGTCCTTGTATCACTGGGCCACCGGGATTTTGTTGGATGTCCCGATGGTCCATTCACTCCCTGATTGAATCATTATAATTGATTTTAGACAAGTCTTTTCTCTTGAATGTCCAGGTTTGTCAGATCATCTGACTCGACATAATGTTGTACGTTTCGAGTTAATCTGACTGAATTTTTGTATCTTTAAACTTACTTATCAATTTTCATGGAGCAATCATTGTTAAAGAAAAGTTGCATCATAAAATGGAGTAATTGAGTAATTAACTGTCTTTAATACCAGTTTCCGTTACATCTTCCTCTCAATTCTTTACCTTATTTTAATCTTATATTGTTTTAACTTTTGAAGCTTTTAGATATGTCTCCATATTCTTTTATTAACTTCAGCTTGGTACTCTTATGTAATTTCTAGCTATGTGATATTTTCAGATCCATTGATAATTTATGCATAGAATAATCATCCGAGTGAATTTCCAACCCTAAACAAAGCTATTTCCTACAACAAACTTCCTGCATCTCCTCCCCATAAGAAACGATCGATGGCACTGCTAGTTCTACTGTTGAGGGCAATGCTGTGCCCGTAGTTCACCATTGGCTAGTGAATATGTCCGGTCACCAATTCAAAGTCAAAATTGATTTTATTCAATAAGATTACTAAAATCTTATACCTTTTTATAAGAGTGTTATTTCCGGGCGCAGCATCTACGATAGTGTTAGTGGTAGATCATGATAATAGATGATTTGATACACATTTTTATCTCGGATTGAAATCTTGGAAGAATTGAAAGTTATCAAAAAGGTAGATAAAATCTTTTGAAATTTTATTCGTTAACGGCTATGAACTAATTCCAACAAAAACAAATAAAGATAATTAATTAATTAAAATAAAAACAAATAAAAAAGGATAATCAATAAAATTTTTAATTGTTGTTAAAAAAAAAAATGATGGTTACGTTTGACTTTGGAGTGGAGATGTTAGCTGACACAGACATGAATGAGTTGCCTGTTTTAAAAACAATTTTGTCTGAAATAGAATGAGTGGAAGTCTTAGACCAGACTGATGTGGGGAAGAAGAAAATTTTCATTCAAGTCTCAAATTTACAGAATAATAATAATAATAAATACAACAGCGAATTTCAGAAATTGTTTGTCGCTTTCATGTTTTCTGGAGAGGACAGTTCTGCATAGAGACAGAGAACAAATATCGAATTAAAAAAAAAAGACTGAAGAGAAAAAGAAACAATTTAGTGGTGGATGCAGTCAGTTTCCAAGCGACTGCGCCACGTTTGATTCATGAGTGGATGGCTCTCATCTCTTTTCTTGCCTCCCTCACTGCTGTTTTGACATGCAATCGAGAAAAACACCCATTTGCCAACGCAGTACACCCACAGCCGTTGTGGTAGGGGATGGGGGTTGAAAGCTAGGGTAAGTTACTGGAAAAACCCAGATGTTGTGAATATGTAGACTTCTGGAAAAAGCATATCCGTGAATGCGTTGCTTCTGAGGAAGAAAAAGGCGTCCGAAACATGGATTTTTTTTTTCATTTTTTGGAAAGGGGAAATAATAAAAAGAAAAGGGAAATAACAAAATAAAGTTCTCTTTATCATATTATTTGGATAACTACAGTAACTACTAATAAAGGAGCTTGTTGATGTATTTTTTAATGTATTTCCATATTATATATATTATTTCATAATATTAACTCTCCGCAAGATATTTGAAATGATTTTTAGAAAAAAAATGATTTTGAAACTAGAGGAAGCTTAGTTCTATACAGATAGTGAGCAAATACTTAAAACAGATTCATGACGATGTCTACAGATGATAAAATACATACCTAACATTTTCATGTGATGGATCAGCGAAGAACATAAATGAAACATCTTATTTCACAGAATATATAAAAGATATTCATAATCAAAGTTCACATTTCAAAAGATTGTAACTGGAGAACCAATCAGCGGAACGACTTCATATTTCACATGAGGGCATCCGTGGCAATGGGATTTTGTTTAGCTTAAAAAAAAAAATACTTCTGAAGGTGGCCGCTAGGGCGATATATGGCGTTGCAGTACTATAATGGACAATGCACAAGCTATGATACGTGATTGAAAACTGCTATAAAAGCAAACAAGCGATGTATGCATCACATCATTGCATAAAGTTACCAAAGAATCGCTCACTTCTTGTGAAGCTGTTTTATCAAAATAATAGCTGTGCCTTATCAGCATTGCGAAAGTTTAGGACAGTAAAGGGACTAAACACTGGCCCTATGACAGCAAATGGTGTTCGAAAAATGACCCAGAAATTTGAAGAGACAGGTTCCTTACAGATGAAACCTGGCTGAGGAAGGAAAACCGTCAACCAGCAGAGAGTGGAGGAATATATGACAAATGTGTCATCAGTGCAGCTGAAGCAGCAGTGCACGGCGTGTTACACGATCGTTTGACAAACCCATAAGCATTGTTCACAAAGTTCTTCAACGAATACCCGTACAAAATCTGTAATGTTCAACAGTTACTGTCTCCCAATAGAGGGCACGTGAAACCTTTTCCCTGAGTTTCTTTCTTGAATTGGAAACATTTCGATTGACCGTGGAACATTTTGTGGACTGACGATGATCAATTCCATTTGCACAATGATGTGACTACGCGCAACTGTAGAATTTGGGCAATTGCTAACCCACACGTCTTGCAACAGTTGCCACTTCATTTACCAAAGGTCACCGTTTGGTGTGGTTTCACATCTCATCGTCGGGCCTTTCTTTTTCGAAGAGTTCGGTCCTGGCCAGCGTTATGCATCTCTGTTAGGGAACCAGGTGATTCCCATACTTCTGCAGCGTCAATGCCTGGTTTTTAAAGCAGGGCGCACACGATGCAGCTTTTGCTGTGCAACTCATTGCAATTAAGTTGCACAAAAAAGGTTGCAAACGACAGTCAGGGCGCACACGATGCAACATTCTTTGCGCGGCCGTTCGGACCAGCGGGCAATCCCATAATTCATTGCGAACACGGCTTCCGAGGTGAAAAATTCAAAAAATCTAGGTTTTTCAAACGCTCTGATACATTCTGCCACATTAAATTACTGCATTTACATATAAACTGTATTTATGTGTGAAAGAAACTCGCAATAATCTGATAGTTATTAAGTATTCGCTATTCGCCCATCTCAAGCGAAGGAAATCTGTTTCGACGCCATGTTTCCCCTTTGGGCCGACGTCACGACTGACGTATTCCAATGCTGCACTGTGATTGGGTAATTCCATGCAGCTTCCTTGCAGCTTGCGGAGTTGCACCGAGCAGATATCCTCGCGTTTGCAGCTTTTTCTCCATGCAACTCCAGTTGCAACTTTGCCCATGCAAATCCAAAAACGCTCTAGGCCAAAAGTTGCACATGCAACTCGGCCCAAAGCTGCATCGTGTGCGGCTTGCTTAACGGTTTTGTCAATGTCAATGGGTTGCTTCAGGCCAATTTTACGAAGACAGAATCATCATTCGCCATTTTCATACAATGTGGCCTGCCCGTTCACCAGATCGCAACCCCTGCGACTATTGATTGTGGGGACATCTCTGAGATCTTATTTATCGTGAACTTTTAGCCCACTTAGGGAATCTGGGACCAGCAGTACACGCCATATTTACAACTTTACGAGGACACTACGTGCTTGAGCATGCGATTTTGGAATTTCAGTACGTTTTCGATACCGGGAGAAACCAATCGAACATGTTCTGTGTAATGCTAGGCGAATACGTAGCAATCTGCGGCAATATTGTGGGACAATATTGCCCCTTTTTATTGCTGACAACCGTTGTCAGTTCAGATCACGCGCGAACACGTAGTTTTTCCGCAACGAATATTGCCGTGACAATTAATAGTTACGGCGCTTCTCACTAGGGCGAGCCAAAGAGAGCGTGTTTCCGTACAGAATTGCTATAGTATTTAAACGCCGTCCCTCTGTAGAAATCAATTACAATTCTTTCATTATCAATCGACAAAATGTTGTTGTTGGAATTATCTGTTTTGGGCCGATCCATTTTGCTGATTTTAATCCTTGTTTCTCAAACAAAATGGCCGGCGTGAGTGACTGAAATGCCGATTTTGAAGCCCCGCCTCCTTTGACGTCACCATTGTCACGTGATTTCATCCGTTCATGTGATTCGCTCTCGTTCCAGCAATACGTTGCGACAACTAAAATTGTTCCTTTTTTTCCGACAATCTCAATTGTCTTGAAATGGGCAATCTTTGACAATATTGTTCATTTTTATTGCCGCAAACGGTTGTCAGCAATGAAAAGGGACAATATTGTCCCACAATATTGCCGCAGATTGCTACGTATTCGCCCAGCTTAACACACAGCAAATCGTACTATATCCACAGTATCTACAGTATTGCAGCGTTATACATCGCCCTAGCGGCTACCTTCGGAAGCATTTTTTTTTTTTTTTGCGCCAAACGAAATTCCATCGTCACGGTTATATACATAAATAAAAGCTTTTAGATTTATTTATTTAGATTTTTTTTATCATGTTATCGTCTGAGATAGTGTTGACTTCAGTCACAGATAGAAAACTCTGGATAAATTAATAGAAGTAACTGTTATTATTTACAAGTTATCCAAGGAAGTAAAAGAATATTTGTGTAATTTAATAAAAGAAATTAATTATAAATAAGGAGTGCTACAAGAAGTGAAACAATCATGGTTATAGTAATTAATTGTTTTATGCTTTACGAGAGGAACAAAGGAATGACTATGATGAATAAAAATGTGTAAGCCTAAGGGCACAAGTATTTATCTAATAAGCAATGATAAATCTGTAGATAAATGCATGTATTCATGTATGTACTTTTAAAGACCAGAATAAATACCAAGTTTTGAGTATATATCGTTGTTCCAACCAACTCATGCGATGTTCGATGGAAATTGATGAGTAATTGTGTAGCACACAGAACCACTGGAATTAAGAAGAATTTCCTTTTTTTTGTGGAACCAAACGATTCCTAAATACATAGGAGATATGTAAGCAATGGAAAACTGTGTGGTATTTTTTAAGAAAATTAGAAATGTAGCTGGCACACTTTTGCGGAAGCAGTCCTATAAAATAAGAAAAATAGCAGTGTTTGGGCTATTTTAAATAAATTATAAATTTATTAGAAAATATTTGTTATATGTTTCTCCGTTTTACTTCCAAGCGAAAAATCCTAGAAGGATCTTACGAATTTGCGACCAGGTGGGTTTTCCTAAAGACGCTACAAGTTTTTGCTTTGAAAATGAGCATCCGCCTCTCTCAAAAGAGTTCTAACTAAATCTTCTACTTTCCTTAAAAAATACAAAATAAAACTTCAATTTCCCATCACTTACATATCTACTAAGTATTTCAGAATCGTTTGGTTCCAAAAAACACAAAATTCGTCTTAATTTCACTGGTTCTGTTTTTCTACACAACAACCAATTGACGGAATAGAAGCCGGAAAGTTAAGATCCATACCAGTGAATATTAAAGCAATGGGCAACGCATGAACAAGGAAGAATGGAAAAGTAAGTTATTTACTATCACTCCGTTCCAATACGAAGATTTATCCAAAATCCTGCAAGATGGAAAAAGGCCTCGATTAAGCGAACTATTTGAGTGAGATGTTAAGTTTTAATATATACACGTAGTATATTTTTTTTAATATATAAAGAAATTCAGTTTATCGGCGGTTGTGTTTCTTTTCTCTCTTAATGTTAAATTCTTCTGAGCATTAACTGATTATTCTGCTAAGTTACATCGTTAAATAACCACAAAAACACTAATAAAATCTAAATCTTACTGCTGGTTTTACACCATCCATTGACTTTTTTAATTTATGTTAAGATCTTACCATTCAAAACTTATACATAATACTATACATTGTTTTTCATTTCCAGCGAAGACAATTTCAACAAGACATTGTTTTGCTTTTGTTTTTCAAGAATTGTTTCTTTGGTTTTATGTGTGATTGATTTTGGTTTTCTTTTCAGTTAGTTTTCTTTATTTGAAAGTAGATGATATCAGATAATCTACTGTCTTTTACTAAAAATAAAATACTATAAAATATACTATTTTTTTAATCATTTACTAATAAAATGATTCAGTTATTTGATCAGTTATAAAGAAGTTAGTTAATAATATTAGTTATTCATAGCAAAGAATCAATAAAAAGAATTCTTGACTTTTTCCGTCTTGTTGAAACAAACGGAATACACAAGAAACATACTGATATACTCGTAAATAAAATATTAGAACTATAATATTATTTACAACTCTTTTCTTCGCACCAGGATTAATCTTAAGACTTTAAAATAAATAACTCGTCTGAATATTATAAATTGCAGAATTACTTCACAAAGTTTACGCTTAATGAGGATTTCATTTTAATGATCTCCTTTAAAACCAATTGTGTCAGTGATTTAAACCAAAATTTACGTATTAATGAATATTTATTATTTTGATGTTGCTAATGACATACACATGTTTATTATTATTATTGCTGTTATTATTATTATCTTTTTGTACTGAGAGAATGATATTTTCTCTCAGATTGATGGATGACAGATTGTTTGGCTCAAATAATTTTTAATGATTTTCTAATGTTTTGCTGCCCATAAGGGTTTTCTTCTTAAATTGTAATAAATAAATATTAGAATCATAATATGATGTTTTCTTCTCAACCTGGATTTGAAAATTTTACCGAATTTGGATTTTTGTTAGCTTTTGTTGGTGTTAAAAGTCGAATACATAGACAATTGATGATGGATTAAACTGTTACTGCCAACTCTAAAATAGCTTGTTCTGATCCCTTCCCCTTTGATCTGAATGCGGTTTCTCTTGTTGGGTTTTGTCTATTGATTGCTAAGTAATTCGTTGCTAAGGAAAGCGGTGCGGGTAATTATCTCATCTAATGAAGAGATTGGGACCCGTTCGTGTTCTTTACGCTAGACTTCAGCAGCCGTCGATGATTCATGCCAAGATCGAACAGGATATTGTTCAGAAATAATTTTCTGTAATTTTTTTCCCCCTGTGAGGCTTGAAGGTCGCAAATCCCTGATAAGGCAATTCTCAAAATGATTTTTGATTAATCATGCAATGTCAGTTAGGGGTGAAAGAACGGAATAGATGGAATAGTGGTGGGCGTTGAACATGAAGGAACTGTTTTTGAATTCACACAGAAATTAATATCCTTCCAAAGGAAAACTTAATGAAAAAGAAATAAGAAATGCTTATCAATTAGTTTAATTTCCTGTTGAAATTAAATGCCTATAGCAGGTCCTCTGGAAGATGGAAGGACATTTTCCAGCGCCATTCCAGGCGAATTTGATTGAAAATGAATAATCTATTCACAGTGGGTTCGAGAGGGTTCGAAATCAATAAAGAATAAAAAACAAATTTGGAAAAAAAATTGAGTAGCAAATATAGCAATACTCTACGGTATTTAAAGCCAGAAATTGAAATAATTACAAACATCATAATTTAAGAAAGTCAAAATGGAAGTTCTCCGCTGCTGTATTACTCAAATGACTAGTGCTTCGTCGAAATAGACGTTGCGTATTTTGAATAACCTTAGAGTTTTTAATTACTCAGTATATAGTAATCATTCAACCGATCGAAATATTGCGATTAAAATAAAGAAGCAAAAAGATGAGAAGATATTATGGTTTTTAATTATTAATATTATCTATATATATATATATAGTTTTAAAAATGTATCTTTTCTAGAATAATTCAGATTAGATCGGAAACCATATGATGCTGGTGGACCATAAATCCTAATGAAAGTGTTGGATTACAAAAACAATGGACCTTCAATTTGGTTTTAGGATTTTTATTGATTTCTCTTCAGTTCTTGACATGTCATAACAGATCAATGTTTCTTTTTTTACTTTCTCTATAATAATGGGAATAATGGGAAAATATAGTTATCATGCAAGTGATATGGAAATACAATTTTTTT
>JAFIDM010012231.1:4611448-4632963 GCA_023159025.1 Thereuonema tuberculata | reverse complement strand
ATCTAACCACGTGCCTAACTGTCTGAGCTTATATCTAACCACGTGCCCAAATGTCTGAGCTTATATTGAACCACGTGCCGAACTGTCTGAGCTTACATCTAACCATGTGCCTAACTGTCTGAGCTTATTTCTAACCATGTGCCCAAATGTCTGAGCTTATATTGAACCACGTGCCTAACTGTCTGAGCTTATATCTAACCGCGTGCCTAACTGTCTGAGCTTATTTCTAACCATGTGCCTAATTATCTGAGCTTATATCTAACCACGTGCCTAACTGTCTGATCTAAGGACGAGGGCCTTGGTCCAATTCACACTTTTGCCGTAAATGAGAAATCAGAATCGAACCGACCAAGAAAAGGATCCACAAAAATGCCTTTTCTTTAACTACTAGAATTTTATAACCGTATTTATAAGTATAAAGAACAATTCTCTGATTGGAATATTAAATTAGAGATTTAATTTTTCTTCATTAAGATACAGATTTTAATAATTCAATATTATAATTTGGATTGTATGCAAATTGTTTTTATTGCAAAACTTTTTAAAATATTCATATTATTGACTATGCTGTAAGCTTATCTCTTTGCGGACACAAGATTGATAAAAATGAAAAGAAAACGTATTAAAGGGGCTATACGACGTCGAAAAGCAATATAAGGAAGAGGGACTACTTTTTGCTTTTTTAAAGTAAAATTTCATTAAAAACAAATCTGCAAGTTTAAACTTCGAATGAAGAAATAATGAATAAAGTTATCATAAATTTTGATATAATTCAAGTACTAAGAAAGTTTTAAAACATTGGAATTTTTATCGAAAAAGAGAAAAATGGCAGAAGGGGCAGTTGCTTCTTAACAATTTTTTATATATAATTTCAGTATTTATATTTATATTAATGTTTGTTGGATATTAACCATGCCAATCTACAAGAATAGCTGAATTTTGAAATTGTTCACGAATGAATTTCAATTATGAATTAATCGAATTAATATTTTTGTTAGGATTTCATAAATTTTAAATATGTAGTTTTTAATTGTTGCAAGATGGAAAATATTTGCTTTAGGAAAGAGTTGCATAGGTTTTCTTCTTTCCGCATCCGTTCTCCCTCCCTTATCTGCTCGTAGCGGAATCCCCTCTTTGGAACTGCGCTTCCTGTACCTCATGAATAATGATTCTTCCATCATGGGGCCAGTGTGGTGGACTCGTCCTACTCCCACATGAATATTTATCCTAACCTTTGTCCCATTTACATTTCTTTAATATAGAAAGCGTCCTGTTTCAACTGCAATCCCTTTTGATTCCCTTTCTTCGTTTCGCTATTAAGGAGACGTTTGGAAAACTCACCGTTGCCATCTCCCTGGGAGTTCGGAAAATTGCATTTTTTATAGCGACTTGTCTGCTTATTTCTTGAGTTTTTCTTGCTTTAATACACTGCTGATGTTTTTATAGGAAGTCATTTAGTGATTAGTAAAATGTTTTAAATTTTAGAAATTTGTTTTATAAAAGATTAAGAGTTATTAGACTTTTTCAGCATATTCAAAAATTTAAACATTTAAAATGTATTTATCGTATTTTAGGAATATGTCTTTGAAGTAATTGTGAATAACTCGTCCTTACTAATTTCAAGAAAACAAAGAACTAACCATCTTAAAATGATGTACAGAGCATTACTATGGTTATATTTCTTGCGATTCCTTTATGGCCTTAAATTTGTAGAACACTAATCACAATCTGCATTTACGAAATAACTTTTATCATCTAAGTAAACATAATTATGATTTTGTAAAATAATTTGTATGCTTTTAAATGCTGTCGTTTCTTCTATTATTGTTGGTAAAAACATCCCCTTTTGAATCTTTCTTCTTTCTCATAAATACGTCTGTCTCAATTTCTAGTGATTTTTTCTTGATAGTTTCGCTTATTTATTTAAAATAAATTGAAATGTGAATTTTTTTTTTAGATTAAAGAAATATTTTGTTGTTTTTACTATTTTTTTCGTAATTCCAATATTAAACAAATAAAATAATGGGCACGAATCCCCTGTACTTAGGAAAAACATTAGAAAAGGCAACTGTAAATTGTTATAAATTGTTAGTAGAGATGTTATTAATTGCTAGAAACATTACTACAAAGATGATAATGTGAAAATGTCTTTCATTCCGAATCATTACCAGAAAGAATATTGCAATTATTGAAATCAGTGAAAGCTTCTGATTTTCTAACAGATTCTAGTACATTCAGTTAAGACAATTGATGATAAAACAATGGTTTTATTGGAACTTAGGAAAATACCGTAATATCAGAGTTGTAGCAAATTCAAGTAAATAAATAATCTAAGTCTGTTACTGAAACATAAATAATTATTTGTATCTTCAAGGTCTACTGTAGACAATAAAATGCAAAATATTTCGGTTGTCTTTTGCGTTTTGGTAAAATACCTATAAAAAAAATCGCTTAGACTATTGAAGAAAATCGTTGAAATTATCCTTGTCTCTTCCTATAAAAGCAAAATTGATTTTTTTGATTTTCAAATGATTTTTTGTTATTTAAAAATCTTCGATAATTTTTTTCTTAGCGTAATTGGTCCAACAACATTAGTTAAAAAAAGATATCACAAAAAAAAGAAGTCATCTGAAATACAACGACTGGAAACAGATGCTCAAAGGAAAGTGTTATTGTTTATTTAATGGGGCAGAACGGAATGATAATATTCCTGAGATCCCATAAAAATGGAAAAAATCTTATTTCTATGCAAATACACTTTGCTTTGTTCAATAGAGCATCAGTTGTTGAGTTCAGAATAGACTTAAATTTCAGCGTTAGACCAAAAAGCTTGAATTCATTAATAGTAATGGATAATTCATAATTTGAAACATATATGTTGTATTTCCATTTCTGTTCTCATTTTTCGTATCGCATAAGCTGTCGTATTATTTTGCATTTTGGTTCTTTTCAGTATTTTTTGAAAGTTTCTCTCTTTTTTTCTTTTTATTAGTAATTTGTCAATGGAAAAAATGAATTCGGTTTATTGGTTTCTGTCAGTTCTCCCTTTGAAGAAATTACTACGAAAAAATATTATTGCGTTGAAAAAAAATAACTCTCTCATCCCTTTTAAAAAATCACCAGGCGATTATAAAGTATCTAAGGAAGTGGAAAGAATTTATCATTGTTTTTCCGCATTTGATGTGTTGGGCCACATTTCAGTGCTTCAAATTGGCTAATAGGTAAAAAGTGTCAGGCTTTTCCTATATTGTGAATTGTTGGGTCTATGTTTTGTTGGGATACATGAAATTATTATGGGATTTCTGGAATTGAAGAAAGTCGTATCATGACTGAATACAATTCCTAGAAGATGAGGAAAGAATGACAAATGAATCGGTTTTGACCGTAGTATAAGAATTACAGTGAATGTCCGTGATTGTGCACAATCGTTGTCTCGTGAAAGGAAGCCAATACGTAATCAGAAAGTGAGCACAATGTTACTGTGTGGTTAATACCATGACGTCATATCTTAGTGGAAGGCTTTGTAAATGGCACCAATATCATACTGGCTCTTCGGAAAGGACAGATGCTGGAGACGATTGCCTTCTTGCAAGTTTGAAATTCAAAGGAGCATTTATACAGTTGAAGATTTTTCCAGCATATACCCCATCATCTGCCTCCACAAACCATTTAAGTGGCGAGTTTACTGGCGTAGACCCAGAAAATACTAGAATTAAAATGATTACGTTCATAGGGAGACGGTAGCCATTCCATGAAATGAGATGGAAATACATGCAGGGAAAAAAAATGCGGTTATTAGGTTGGCCGAAGCCATGATCTTATCATTTCATTGAATCATGTGCGACACATGAAAATAGCAATAATAAAATATTTTACTAGCTTTTACAAGAAATGGAAGCATTAAAACATGGAAAATGGATAAAGAAATCCAGACAGGCCTAGCGGACATATCTTTAATATATAACCTTTAAACCGCAGCTGATCAGTTTCTAGCATAAATCACTGTTTAAGAATATGTCAAGCTTTAACCTGAAGAATGATGGCAGATTTTATATGTAAAGTTCCCATATTTCTTTAGTAGATCCTTTATCCTACAGCCTCTACCATTAAATATTTCTAACATCACACCAAAATTAAAATGTAAACTATATTTAATATCAAAAAAAGCAAATTTTCGAGAAGAAAACGTCTTCTCTTTTTCAAGCCTTAAATAACAATAAGCTGAAGAACAATGATTGTAGATTATATATTGATGAACAGGAATGTGAGAACTAAGAAGAACCAAACCAACGATTTAAAAGAAAACATCGTTGAATAATAATAAACGTATTTCTTATTCTTACACTGTAGCAAAATCGGTTGCAAATGATTGACGAATACAACGATATAGTGATCATCTGTTACTTCACTGTATGAGCCACAGTTCCTTTCGTATTGGGACTGTGAATATACGATTGAGTTTGGTTTCCCATTCGGTCTGCTTTGATCGTCGTCTTTAGATATAATGCTATTAAATTGATTTATGGAATTCTTCTGAAAGGTTTCGTTGGAAATTATATTCTAATCTTTTAATAAGTGTGAGGTAGAAATGTCTTTAATGTGATCATATTGAATCTAGCAATCATTAGTATTAATAGACAAGAAAGAAAGAAAAAATCTAAATACATAGTTATGAAATTTATTTAGAAACTTAGAAATTAAGAAAATATTTTCTCTAGTTATATTGTATTTTTTTTTAAAATGATTATTAAAATCCTGATTCAACCTGAAAAAGAGTGATCATTTGATTTGTTTTAATGGCGTTGGAATTTTTAGAATCCTCAAAGGCATTCGTCTTAGATCGAGGTTGAAAAGTAGCTATTTCTAAAGCTGAAGTAAATCCCAATGCATTTTACGTCGAATCTTCCTTTCTCTTCGCGGAAAATTGGAAAAGAGGGGGGAAATCGAATGATTTGAAGCAACAACAACTCCCAACTCAGCCGCTATTCTTAGCGTTTGCCACAATAGATCACGTGGGGTGGGTTGCCAACGTCATCGCTCAGTAAAGGATCATCTCGTAAAAGTTGATGAAAAGGCTTCATCTTCGGCGCTGCTGATAAATCCCACCGGATGAGGGCGCGCGCTGTCCAGCCCACTGATGGATGGGCCGGACGACCTTTTCAAAAACGCTCTCGCAACGTCATCGCCAACACTATCGGACCAGTATTTATCACCTTACTCTTCACCTCGAAAACACTGCTCAGTATCTTTTTTTTTCTTAATTCACAATTTCTCTTTTCTTTGAAAGACGAAGAAAAAAAAAAAAACCTCGTTATCTGTCACTTTTAAGATAGTTTATTTTGTTTTAAAAAAAATAATTCATTCTTTTAAGCAAAAAATTACATTTGTAATAGATAACTAGTTTCAGTAATTCAAAGATTTCGCCAGAAGAGACAATCGAAGCAGTACTTTTCGATTTTTACTATTCCAAGTTTTTTTGTGCATTCTAGTTTTATTATTGTGATTTAATAATAGAAGAAGACACATGAAAATTTAATAAAAGAAATATGTATTTTGTAAAAAGAATTGGGCTCAAGTAAAAAAATCAGTTGTTCAAGCCAACGTTTTTCATATTCTTACTGTTCTTTTACTGAATTTGCTGTAAATGTAGATGACTAAATTTCTTGCTGAAATCGTATTTTTTTTAAAATACAGGATTATCCCAAAACAAACAGTACTGAAATACGGTGCCGCACATCTCGAGCGGAATGCGTCAGAACCATGACTCCATGAAAACACAATATGCTGTGGAACATTCCATTGCCGTGGCTGGTACTGGACATGTGATAATAGTGCTGACAACAGAGGAAAAGATGTTTACTGTGGAGCAATATAATCGCTGTTACGGATTAGGGCGATTAATGGTCCTAGTTTACAGCGAGTGAAGGTGTTGTTTGTGCAGCAGTTCCGCAAACCTGCACCCAGCGTCATCTAGCAGTGATTAACAAGTTTAGACGAACCATTAGTGTATTGATGCAGCGCCGAGGATGTACAGGGTGTTCCAGAACTATAACAACAGTACAGGAGCATGTACTGGATGAAGTGATGCAATCGCCATGGCATAGTCAACGGAAAGCAGCCTTGAAGCTAGGCATGTCACGAACATCCTTACAAAGATACCTGAAGGATCTCTGACATCATCTAGACTGCACATTGGTTCAGGGAGGGCAATAAGGAGGCCCGGGAACTGTGCAGTGCCCATGTTCTCGTCATGACCTATGAAATCCCGAAGTTCATGAATAATATTTGGTTCTCCGATCAGGCGCATACTCATGTTACAGGTGACAATAATGGACGATCGACCGATTCATAGACTTTGCGCGTCCCGATATCGTGCAGGAATGTCCACTACATTCGGAGAAAATAACCATTTCAGGTGCTCTGTAAGGGTACGGCGTCATTGAGGAAGATGAGGTTCCGGTAACACAAAACTAACATCGCTACTGGAACACATGCCTTCTCCCATTCATCAATGATCTTCGTGCCTTCTGCTGAAGGAAGAATATTCCCTTTGCAGATCAATGGTTCCAACGGGACGGCGCAACCTGCCACACAATACGGATGTGCAGAGACTTTCTCATCAACATCTTTCATGGAAAGATCATCTCTCGGTTCACAGACTTTCCGGTATCCGTCACATTCGCCAGACCCTACTCCACACGATGTACTCCAAATGTACGCATTTGGGAAATGCTTAAGGAACGTGTCTTCCGTGCACATCTCACCGATATTGCCGAACTCACAGAGGAGGTTCTTTGTGTCTTCTGCGAAATGCAGCAATCACTATTTCGGGATATGCTACAAAATTTAGTAAGCCTCTACGAACTCTGTGCTGATAGGCAAGGGGCTCACTTGGAACATGTCATTTGGAGACGTTAAACTCTGTAACTTCACTAGCGGAACTGAAACCATGACGTTCGTGTTTCAGTAGTTTGTTTTGGGCCCTCCTGTATTTTAGCCCTGTAATTTATCCTTAGCAGTTTAATAACATATTATTAATTAATTTTATTAATAAAGTATTTTTAAGGTAATAAATCTCCTTGGAGTCCTTGTCGTCAGTGCTATCCTGTAGACTCATCTCATCTGTAGATTTTTACATTCCAAATCTATTCGAAAGGGCTCACATTCCCAAAGTATGATGGACTAATGAAATGAAATGAACTTTTATTCGTCATTGCTTGCTTACCTAACCTATGACACTTCAATTATTAATCTTTGACATCGATTGATAGATTTGGTATTTTAGGAATTAAAAGCAATTAATATTAGGTATACTATCAAAATAATGGAAAGAGATATACAAATTAAAATTTAAATAACCTTATAATTATCATGGCAGTTATCTTTTTTTATTTTTTTTATTTTTTTATCTTAATGTAAAATTCATAGAAGTAAAATAGGCCAAACGCTATTCATGTAGTGGTCGTAATACAAACAAAATTGGTAGGTATATTCTGCAAAACACAAGGAAACACCTTTCGTGGGGGGAAAAATAACTGTACCAGAATGGAATTTCAGATGCGAGCGACAACGCAGTCATCCCTCGACTTACATCCGTTCGAAGATACATCCCTTAAGAGAATAGATAACATTTTCGACCATGCTTTCGAAAAGACGCGAGCGAGCGTAAAGTAAAAAGGTTTCTATTTAGTAACAGCGCATTCAGAAGTCGGCAGTTGGCAATCGGCACGTGTCTTCAACAGTTTCTCTGTTGATTACATGTTTGAGAAAAAGGTTATTTGTGTATTTATCGTTAAAAAATATTTCGCAATATTTTGTGCAACATTGTACGAAAGTAACGTTCACGAAAATTGACTGCATATCGCCTACAACTATTGAAAATAATAAAAAATTATAAATTTTTGGATTATTTTGACGAGTAGCCTTTTTTTTTATACTGAGTTTTCAAAATGGCGAAAAATACAAATTGAGCGAACTTCTATTTCAGCCTACTCTTTGTTCCAGAGAGCTCTACTAGGCGATATGTCCTGTCAGACATTTTGGAAGATAAACATTTTTGAACACTTTCCAAACTCTTTTTCGTTTTTGAAAATCTCAAAAAGGCCATTTTATAATATTCCCGAAAAAATAAATACTTAAAGTAAACGAAAGTAACATTTTCATGTTCCCCAAAGTTACAAGATAGGATACGATTGTGGTAATACATTTCTACAATTTTAAAATTAAGCTTTCAGTTTAAAGATATCGAATGTAATATACAATTAAAAAAAAAAATAATTAAGCTTCCGCTAGTGTAAGATACATTTCATATATACAGTAAAAACTGGTTTATACGTAACCCAGTTGTACGTAGTTGTAGTTTGTGCGTAATTATTTGTAGGTCCTGGCGGAAATCGGTCGGTCGAATCCATGTGCAATGGGCTGAGGAGCGTTTTTGAGACCAAAATTATCATATTTTGAAATGAAAAAAGGTAAAGTGAATAATGGTGTTTTGAATATGTAAATTTTGCACTGAATCACCCTATTTTTAAATTGTGTTCCGAAACACCCTCATTCATATTACCTTTTTTTCATTTCAATGTGATAATTTTGGTTTCAAAAACGCTCCTCCTTTCACGTGGATTCGACCGACCGATTTTCGTAATGGGCATTGACGTAATTCGCCTTTATACGTAGTATATTTTTGAAAAGGAGATTGAATTGTACGTATTTTCAACTATAGATAATTCCCCAGCTGCACCGATATACAGCTCGGCGTTCCGTATCCATATATAATCGTTGCGTTCATGAGGTTTCTGGACGGCTTTTAATGAAAGATAGGTCAGAGACAAAAACTGAATGAATTTTGGCACTGATGAAACATGTGTTCCCTTCATTTACTTCAGTCTCTCTTGCAGCCATGGATAATAGAATGACTAAGTTACTCTTTAGAGGAAAAAGTGAGATTTATTCGGGAAGTCAAAGACAACCTTCAAAAATGAAAAGCAGAAATAGTCAGTAGCTTAAATATAAATTACACTATATTGTGTGCAGTCATTAGTAAAAAAAGATTCAATTTTAGAAGAATATTGAGAGTTAGGTTCAAAATATGTAAAGCTCAGCCGTCAACAAGTGTGTGTGATAAAAGTGAGTGATAATGTGATGAAAAATTAGTGAAAATTTGGTGAGTTTTTGCTTTTCATTTATCTTAGAACTATAATTGTGTAATGGGTATAGCTACAGTATTTTATTCAATCCCTTTCTGAAAACACGAAATCAGAAAACCTCTATGAAAATGAATACACTATTTTAAAATTGACAGTTTTATGCGTATCGTATATTGAAAAATATATACCTTGTACACAAATGTTTATTACGAGTTAAGTTTATTTATTTATTTATTTTTTTGCCAATGCCCGGGCTCTTAGAAGTGAATCTATTGGTCTCAACAAGGGGCAAGAAATGTAAGTTTAAAAATAAAGTTAAACCTGAGTTGTAAGTAATTCTCAGTTACGCGTAATTTAAATTTTTTCCCCTTGAAATACGTATAAACCAGTTTTTACTATATTTCATTTAATATTTAAGATTCATTTGTGCAAAAAGAAGTGTCAGCTTCCACAAATTGACTTTTACGACTGCCTAGCTCTAGTTTCTTATCCTCCATTCAGCTATCAGTTTTTGATTTGTAATCATGTTTTCTTACATTTTCGTGCCTTCATTAATATAAATTTTTCTGATAAATACATTCATTTACACTAACTTTTATATAATACTGAACATACTCCTTCTTTCTATAAGTTTCATAAAACTTAAGTACAAAGTATTTTACCTTACCTACAGCAATATCTTTGTTGCCGAGTTGCCTTTAAAATTGTAGATAAATATGATCCCATTCTTGAAACTTTGGGAAAATGCTGAAAAAACAATCATGTTTTACATACATCTTTCCGGAAAAAAAATGTAAAATGGCCTTTTTGAGATTTTCATAAAACGAAAATTTTGAAATTGTTCAAAACGTTTCTTATTCCAAAATGCCTAATGGCATGTCTACTTTACGATACAGTAAATTGAAAAGGAAAATTTACATTTCGAAATCATTCCAGTTTTTTGGTTTAGCAAAAATTCCATCCATTCTCAATGGCCAATTGATTGGAAATGGATAAGTCCAATGTAGTCTTTCAGTTGCTTATTGTTCTTCCCCTCTTTGATCTCGCGGGGCTTTTCCGAAAGAACAGATACGCTAATTGCTTACAGCTCTGGAAACTTTTGATTTCGATATGTATTCACGCTGATCGAGCAAATATTCGCTGATAGATCTCGTAATTTATGGATAGCGATAGATATTTGTGGTGGAATCGATAACGGTTTAATAGCAGCAGCACCACTTGAAAGATTTCATTTCTGTGTCTATTTAGGTTTAGACCCATAATTTATTACTCGTGAAAAATATAAACTATCTTAAATTCTCTTAGTTTAGTGGTTTCTGTTGTTGCGCGTAAAGTTCTATTTCGTCTGATTTTAATTAGAAAAAGCATCTCAGTTTTTTTTTAGTTTTAAACATTGCAATTACATTTAAAGTTGTATTTTTCATTTGGCTGATTATGTTCCAATGTATTCTTTTACTCAATGATGTATGCACGGTTGAAACTTGTTTATCAAAATTAATGCAGAAACGGAACGTACGGAAAAAATATGTATTTATTACAAACGTTTGTGCATAATTTTAAAACATAGATAATAAGTTTACAATAACTGAAAAATTACTAATACAATAATTTTTAATTGGATTATATTTCTGTGTATTACATTCTGTAAGTATTATCCATTTTTAAACAGAACCATCTACAAAAGTTGGTTACAAATGAATAATACCATTCTTTGTAAAACTTACATCACCATAATGTTAATTAAAATAAAAGCTTGCGATCAAACATAAATTATTAACATCCTGATAATCTTAAGAAAACGCAGATGTGATAAAAGAATAGAATGTTAAGAAGAGCTGCCACATTCTATTCTTTTATCACATCTGCGTCATTAAAAATAATGGTATGGAAGAATATATCATTTTCAAAAATTAATTCAATATTTGCTTGGGAAATTTCACAGTAGGATTAAAACGTATACTGTCGTATGAATATTAAGATTTCCTGATAATAATGTTATTTAGTTAATAATTATTTATTGACAAAAAAACGAAATGTATATTAAAAGTTCCTGCTGTGGGTTTTAAATAATATTTCTGGTTTAATGCTTACTTAACATTTGTTTAAAATGAATTTTAAAACTGTTAACTAGAAATCGGAGTTACTTTTATACATTATTTAAACGTTATTTTTTCAGTAGCGGAAACTTACGGTCAGATTTTATATAATTTCGTTCGTTAATTTATTATTTATTCTATAAATCGAACTGCGCCTATGCACAGATTGCCTTGTAATTGTGGTAAGAAAAACAACTCATTAAGCCTAATATCACATCAGAATGAGATTTTCATTAAGGTAGAAATGAATATTTTAAATATCTACCAGACTTAAGGCTATGTAACAAGAAGTAATTTGTAATATGTTACAAAGTGCCCATCAAAATCACGAGTGCCAATAGACCTTAGAATTTTTAAATTATTATCAATAAATTAAATTCAAATTGTATATACTTTATGAAGGCCGCGCGGTTGGCGTTGTTGCTAAGACATCGGCCTCTCACCTCTGAGTCCCGAGTTCGGTTCTCATGTGGATTTCGTGATGGTGGACGATCCGCGCTGGGCAGGTTTTCTCG
Source organism: Thereuonema tuberculata (assembly GCA_023159025.1). Lineage (NCBI taxonomy): Eukaryota > Metazoa > Arthropoda > Chilopoda > Scutigeromorpha > Scutigeridae > Thereuonema > Thereuonema tuberculata. The sequence goes on along the minus strand of JAFIDM010012231.1, from coordinate 4,621,206 downwards.
GGGTTCTCCCGTTTCCCCTGCCTCCCACCATACTTTCTCAGTCTTTCTCTCCATCTGTCCATATTTCCGTGGGATAGTACAATAGACTTCTAGTCGCAGTGCTTGGCTTCTGCCACCCACCTTCAATACATACATACATACATACATATACTTTATGAATGGAATCTGCAGTAAACTTAACATATTTCCACATTTTAGTAACGAAATACATCTGTAGCACTTTAAGAAAAAAATACTATCAAAGTGAAACATTGGTTTATTAAATCTATCAGCGTTGGTAACTGTGAAATGGGCTGGGATTGGCTATGTGGTGCTATTTCAATGCTACGTCGTTAATACATTATTTCCAGTCTCTATCTCCTGAACCATTTTCACTTATTTTTAGTTTTTTTTTTTTTTATTTCAAAGAAATAAGAAATATAGTTATAAAAAAAGTCACCTATTTGAAAGTTTTAGGATGTAAATCTGTTGTTATAAAACATATTCAATTCCTATGTTAATTAATAATATGAGAGATTTGATTTGGTCTTAAAACGTAATTTAAAACATAAATTCGTTTAGCTTCGAAAAACCAGATTTCATTAAAAAAACTCTACAAAGATGTAAGTGATGCGAACTTGTAGATGGACTTGATAAAATTATTCCAGGAAACAAATTATCATGGCTCAATATCGATCTTTTAACTTAGAAAATTGATTCAACTTTTGGGAAAGGAATAACATTTTTCGCTCGAAAATGTAGTTGTGTAGAACCAGAAATTATTTTTTGTGGTTCATTCACGTCCGCAATCATTGAAAATGTTGGAAGTAAAAGTAAAGAATGAATTTATAATTGAAGATACGTTTGTCGTAGATTGTTTTCCTCTTTGCTTTCGTGTTCTGTTGGGATGCCTCAATCTTTTGAGATTTTGGATTTTTTCGTCTTGTTGTGTTGGAATTTTGGTCGCCGTGGAAACCACTTGGGGATTTGCTTTCTTAGTAACTCGTCTTCTTCGCTTCTCGTCTTCCTTTCGGTTCAGTGACAATCGTCTGTGACTGCTCGACGTGGGATCCGACGCCCACGACAGCGTGGAGACCTTCCGATACCATTTATCACGGTTTATCCAGTCGCGTTGCTAGTAAGGGAGAGGGGGAGTTGGAAAATCCCGATTAACAGACGCCGAGAAAGAACTAACGGCTCTGACCCAGTGCTAATATCCTTTCACGGTTGGGAGACACGGCGAAACGCTGATTGGCTAAAAGCAGAAATAGAAAGAGACGCTATCCGGTCCAACCCCCCATCCGCATTCCTCGCATTCGATTCTGCTTTTCAGTTCAAGGAGACTTTTAAAAGTTCTGTAAATGTCAAAAGAGCGAAGGTAAACTCTTTCCCCTTCAAAAACTTTTTTCGTCTTCATAAAGCAACTTTGTAGGCTTCGTCAAAAATCCAGTAAACTTTTCTTCTATATTTTAATACCTTTAAATCTAAATGCCTACTCTATCTTGTTAATTATTTCTCTGTAAAATGTAGCATCCAAAAGAAAGCAACTTAAAGCTTAGTAAAAATAAACAAAATCGGGGGGTGGGGGGTGGATGAATGTATTCTAAATGTAAAGAAGCTGTTCATTATAGTTCATTGCTTCTTTATTTTATTAAAGGCTATTTTTTAATTTTTAATATTTGACTGTGTAGGTCAATCTTATATACTATGGTCTGACATGGTATCATATTGCTACATTCGTCTTTAATCGACAACGGTCAACTTTAGACCATGATCTAGCCCTACCTGACAACGTCAGGGCGATGCTAAAAAATTTGAAGAACATGCACATCTCGTCCAGAAGAACCCTGAGATTGTAAGTCCCAGAAAGAAATGGGCGAAACACAGAAGAAGAAAGAAACAGCCATGCCCATGGCGGGATTTGAACCCAGGTTCCGACACATTGGCCACACGGCAGACCGCTCGGCCATGGCGGAACGGCATATTGCTATATTACTAAGTATAATTTTTTTTTTCCCTTTGTCAAGTGAAATAGTATTAGATCAAAAACGATGTGCCCAAGTTCTCTTTAATACCTTATCTATTACAAAGTTTTGAATGTTAAATAATTTTAAAACGTTCTGCAGATGACAAGGAATGGAGAATGGTAACTAAAAGAAGTGAGAAGCTTTCTTTGGTTTCAGTCATATAAAATTTGACTGAAAAAAAAAAAAAAAAATATCTAGCATTTTTTTTTTAGCAGTAAGAGATCCTAGAACCGTATAAAGTAGAATAACAAGAGTTAAGAATAAGTAAAAATAAAATTAAAATTTGCTGTTGGATCAAACAAGAGCAAGCAGGGTGTCTACAGAATCAGGGAAATCAGGGAATTATCAAAGAATTTTGCAATTATTACTTAAAATCAGGGAATTTTTTGGTTGAGCAGATCGTTTTTTTTTTTTTTTTTTGCTTGAACAGATTGTTTTTTTTTTTTTTTGGTTGAACAAATCAGGGAATTATCGGGGAATTTTAAAAGAAATTGTTCATGAAATCAGGGAAAAATCAGGGAATTTTTTTATTCAGATTTTGTAGACACCCTGGCAGGCGATATTAAGTTTTGGATTAGATAAACTTATTATACAAAAAATTCAGTAATTTGACAATTTCTTCAACTATTCTATGTTGGAAGTTGAATTTGTCAGAATTTCTTTGGTTCTGGTTATGAGGGAATGTTTAATTTTTTTAACTTTTTTTTGGATAAAAATTCATTTACATCCAAACTAGCATGGCATTCGAAGCTTTCAGTCCAACCACTCACTATTGTTGCATTCTTTGAATCTTGTAGATTATTAATAGCATTTATTTAATTTTGGTGAAATCTATTAGGAAAATAAATGTCTAAATAAAGAATGTGAATCCAGCATTTGATTTCCGTAGCCATTAGATAATCTCCTCGATTTATTTCGAAACTTTGCAGAAGTATTCATTTATCGGCTTTGAAATGTAGTCATTTTGTTTGGTTTGGTATAATGGAATGCTTAACCCGAATCAGCTGCTGCCTTTGATAGCAGCACTGGTTTTATGTCACTCTGAAAGTGAAATGCATAAAACGTACATAAAATAGATCGTAAAACGTGGTATCGGATCTCAAAGTACTTGTAGAAATTTGTTACTTGTTGAAGCAGTATTTCACTAAGCGCTTATGATCTACTCGACCTGAGCAAACTTTCAAAACAAACATTGTGAAATTTAATATATTTTTAAAATATCTAGAAATCGATTTTAAATCTATATTTTTTTTTCTTTTCTTTTTCAGAATCGCTGTTTGCTGCTGTTTTATGTGTTTTCAAATGAGTTAAAAACTGTTTTCGGTAAAAAGCTTATTAAAAAATGTTAAAAATTCGATTTAATTATTGATGAGGCTTTTATAGATTGTAAAATTTTCAATTAATTTACTTATTAATTAGCTAGTGAAATTGACAGAAGTAAAACTTTGTAAACATGAGATATAAGATAAAAATAAATCAATTTTCTGATGAACGTTAACATAATCAAATGGCAAAAAGCAAGAAAGGAGCATTTTGTAAGTGTTTCTGTGACAACAGACGGCTTCATTCCCTATCGACTAGAATCGATATCAACGCGTGCCATTTGGCTGTTTTCAGGTCTGCACGAGAGTCTTGGTGCATCCTCGCCGTCGTATGTCTCGACAGCAAAGAATCACGTAGATTAAAATCAGCTAATTACTCATTTTCTCTAACTTCAATATGGTTGCCGCTAGAGATGGAAACATTTTACTACTTTCTGTCGATTTAAATTGTGGAAAAAATTACTTAAGGCAGGCTGATGCTCTGCGAATTTGTTTCCGAAAGGAGCAATCGTAGTGCAGTGCTTGATCCCGAATTTCAGGATAACTAGATTAGGAATAGATAATTGCTTAATTTTTATTTGTGGGAGAAGTAAGACATTAGATTATACGGATTAAAGGTATAGAATTGCATTGATAAATTTCCTATCGTATTTATACTAAGTTCAGTTTACGAAATCCTGTATCCATTTTCAGAAATAAAACCTGATGCTTTTAGAATTGGGTTTGGCTGTTTTCATATCGATTGATTCATTTTTAAAACATCTGGAGGATTTGTGCTATTTGGGTAAATATTTAGTAATTAATAATGATTTATTAAGTCAAATACTCTTTAAATTTAAATATATGTAAATATAACAGCCTAAAAAGAGGCTTCCGTCTTTAAAATAACAAATAAGAAAAATTTAAGCGTCTGACAGTTGATCTTTTGATCGAGATTTCTGTTTCAGACAAACCCCAGACAAATTAAGACCCTAGATCTAAAATGTTCGGATTTTGTCAAAAGAAAAAAAAAAATCCAGTGATGTATTTCAGTGGCTTAAAAGAAGCACCTGCACATACTTGAATGTTAATAAGGAAAAACAAGATTTAAAACATAAAATAAAATTTACAGTTGAATAGAAATTAAAGCAAATAACTATGGTTTACGAACTAACATTTACTTTACATAAATTTTCTTTTTTTCATTTTCTGTTTAAATACTTTGCTAATGTATTACTTCCGAAAAAAATAGCTAAAGAAATAAATTGCTTGATCTTTGCTAGAATGAGTTTTTATTATTTGTTATTGGAAATCTCTGTAATATTCAGACGACAAACTGTGTAGGGCCAGAGTTGGTCGATAAATCTGCCATCGTCTACTTAACGTTGGTCTCATACTTTAATTGAATTTGAAACAGAAAGGAAATTGAATCTAAAAGCGGTTCCCAGTCACCTGACTGCCATGGTTCTAATGATCGGTGAAAGCATATTTAATGGTGATATTCGATGGTGATTTCCCTTCTTCCTATTTCCTAATCACCTTCTTTTACTTCATTTCTTTTGGATGCAGTTTTCTTCTCGCGTTTCATTCCACTTCATATTTAAAAAAGAAATAATACAATTTAAAAGAGCAATATCCGCTACAGAAGATTCGGACATTAGTGATATCCAGCGAGCAGATGATAATTTTAGAGATAAAATTGTAAGAGTGAGTCGACAGCCCACTAGAGTCCTATTGCTGACCTGACATTACAGCGCTCTAATTCCCTCCTGGGCTCCTGAACACCGCCACCGGACTAGAAACGTGCAGCTGGTCCGACGACTCGCGGTTCCAACTTTTTCGGACATATGGACAATTATGCGTATGGAGGCAATGGATCCTGTATTACAGCAAATAATTGTACACAGCGGCGGTAGCTGGCACACATTAGGACCTCTCATATATTCACAGAGATCATTGACCGGTGGGCTGTTACCTAACCGTCCGCCCATTCATGTCATGTAATCACTCAGATGGAAACGAGCTCAGCGGAAGATGCACCAGATCGCAGTCACCGAAGTACGGGTGTAGGAGCAATCCTCTTGAGTGTGGAGTCATCCAGCCGTAAGCCGGATTTGAAGCCAGTAGAATGCAGCTAATACAGTTCAACGTGCCATCAATGTTAGCGTTCTACCACCTACGAATATTAGAGAATTTTGGATAACTATTGAGGAGACATGGTGTGTATTACCTACACAATTCTTCAGAGAGCTCGTGGAATCCATGCCTCGTGTTGCTACGATAATCCGATCGATAGAAAGACCGCATGACTAGACAGTGTCTCAATTTTTCTGGTACCTCAGTGTATAAAACGAGAAAATGGTAATAGGATTAAAGAAATTAAAGATTGAGTCTAAACAGGAAAGACAAATCAAAAGCAGTTTCTTGTTAATCTAGTCTCCAAAAAGAAAGTGAGGTTCTCCAAATCAATCAGTCTATATGTGTGCGTAACTTTCGCAATAAAATTTCTGTCTCTTTAAATATCTGACAACAAAATTGAACAAACTTTGATTTTCCTGTAAAAATCTGAAGATAAAAAAATATTATAGTATTTTACACTTTGGAAAAACAAAGAAACAAGAAGTTCCCGAAAGAACTTAAGGTCTACTTTTCTTAAATATTATTCCTTAAGATTTCTTTATAAGTTTTTCTTTATTTTTGTAAAATCATTAAACGAAAAACTTACATATACTTTGAAATTATACCTGCAAATACAAAGTAGAAATTTTCCATTCTCTGAAAAAATAAGTGAATGACCTCATTTACCTCAGTTGAGGAAAAGGGATTCAATTTAATTCTATCAAACTCTAAGGAACTTCATAATTTTATGAATAAAGCCCATTGCACATGGATCCGAAAATCGGTCGGTCGGATCCATGTGCAATGGGCTTAAGGGGAGCGTTTGAGACCAAAATTATCGTATTGAAATGAAAAAAGGTAAGGGTTTTGGAACCACAATTTACGTATAGGGTGATTCAGTCCAAATTTGAATTTATATATTCAAAAATACCCTCATTCACCTTCCTTTTTTTCATTTCAATATGATAATTTTGGTCTCAAACGCTCCCCTTAAGCCCATTGTACATTTTCGGACGACCGATTTTCGGATCCATGTGGAATGGGCTTAAGTTTAGATTAACTGAAAAATTTCTTACTCATTTTTTAAGATATCGATAGAAAACCATTGTTTAGTACTAAACATAGAAACACTGTTTTCAATGAATTCTATTTTGCGCATTTCGCTCAATTTTCTCCACAAGACATTTGGAAAAGATTGCAAATAGAAAAGTTAGATCGTCTCTTGGCCTTAAATGTGCAGACCAACTTTCACGAAGTCCTATCCATCTGTTCAGAAGTTATGAGGGCACTGACACTAACTCACTGATTCGATAAGCTTTACGTTCCTAGAAAGCAGGCTAAAGTTAAACAATTGTTCTTGGGTTTCCAGCCAAGTAAGAACTTTAGAGAGGTCCAAGCTTATAGGCGCCGTCCATCTTCAGGAAATGAGAAGCGACATCACCCATGAACTTTTTAAACCGTTTATTAGCCCACGGTGATTGTCGCTTCTCATTCCTTGAAGATGGACTCCATGATGGCGTCTGAAAGCTTGAACCACTCCAAAATTCTTACTTGGATGGAAACCAGAGAAGAATTCTTTAATCTTCGTCGCGAAGAAAGTTTTAAGTCTCATTAGGCTAAAAGTGTTTTCTTTTTTAAGTTCTGATTCGCGAACGTGATTCTCACCTGTCTTGTTTTCAAAGTTCTTCTGTAAATTGTCAATATGGAAAAGTTTTCAGTTGTATCAATTATTATTGACATTCTCATATCAGTTTCGAAGCACGTGCAAACTGTTCTGTTATTCGCTCAAACAAAAAACCATTCACTGCCCTCCCCCTCCTATTTCGCAATATAAAATTCTTCTCTGCACTTCATAAGTATTTGTGTTGAAGGTCGTACATTATTTCAGTATTCTTTTAATTGATTTCTAAATGAAAAGTTTCCTGTTTTTATTTTGCTGTTACTGCAATAAAATGAATTGAGGTAATACGATTTTTTTAATATAATAATTCATTGTTATTTTTTTTTTTTTTTTACTTTTACTAATGTTTAGGAAATTCTACATTGCTCTTATAATTGCTACGCAATCTGAAAGTTTGGAGTTATTATTACCGCTAACTGTTATTACGCTTCACTTTTTTCTTATTTATTATCCCAGGTAAAATTGCAATTTGAATAACTAATTTTTTTTTTTTTAGAAATCAAAAATATTTGGCATCTTAAAGGATAAAAAATATTATACCAATACTGATAGTTGTCAATAAAAAGAATAAAAACCGACGTTTCGGTAATCGAGTGATGTCTATTTTAGAGGTAAGAGATTGGGGGAGGGGGAAATTAATGGAAGAAGAAACATGAAACATACAAAGTAGACACGGACATAATTTTAAAAGTTAAAAAGCTTTAAAACATTTAAAAATACACAGAGACAGGTTTCGCCTTTGTGACCAAGCTTTTTGACTGACAATTACGAAAGATACACGTGCTTACATAAAAACATAAACCAATGAAATTAATTTAAAATATTGAATTATTTGGTCCAATGAAGTGTTGGATCGAGTTGGTCAATGGAGAAACGTCTACATCGGATGACCCGGTGACATCAAGATATGGAGTTACTGGATGAGGTTCTGAACGAGGCAATGTTGACTACTTGGAGTGTGTTGCAATTAAGAATGAACACCTGGACCTATGAAGAAATAAAAAAATAAAAAATACTTTCTCTGTATTTTTAAGAAAAAGGATAAAAAATAAATCCGTTCTAATTCTCTGCATTTGCGAAGGAAATGATTGGATTCTTTGCATAAGATAGAGGAATTGGTAAAAGTAATTGTATGCTTATAATTAAAAACATGGGAAGCGGTTGTATAATTAAAATATCTACTTTTTATGGCTGTGACATGCTGTGAAAGGCGTTTTCTTTAATGTTTGTCTTGTTTTACCAGTGTAGGTACATGAGTTTTGGGAGCATTGAACAGAATAACTAAGTGCTTAGTTAAATTAGAAATCGGTTTATTTGGTTTAAAGTTAACTATTTGAGAGATAGTATTGAAAGTTGACGAAGTTAGAGTGATGTTCAAAGGTTTGAGAATATTCTAGCCGGTCCCTCTGTATTTTTTAATGTGTTAAAACTTTTTAACTTTTTAAATTATGTGTGTCGGTGTCTACTTTAAATGTTCAAATGCTCACATTAAAATTTCATTCAAGAATCATGGAAAGGAAATAAAAAGTACAAACGAGAGAATAAAATAATAAAAATTATTTAAAATTATTAGGTAAAATTTTAGTTAAATATTGGTGGCAGGCACATAGCCAGGATTTTGTTAGGGGGGGGGGGGGGGGCATTACATTAATTTTTAGAAATGACTTTGCTTTCTTAGATGGGCGGGCGTCGAGCTGGCCCCTCGACCGCAACTTCGTCCCGTAGGCTATATGTCGGGAGCCTAACCTCTCGCGCCCCAAAGGGTCTGTTTGAAACCAGTTGAACGGGGTACTTTAACTTTGCTTTTTTATAGTCTGTGGTCAAATGTACATCCGTGGGTTAGTTGATGATACAAGTGTGGGGATGCTCTCATTCTCTTTCATAGGACCAAAGTTCATAGGACCAAATTTGTTTGTCATAACATTCTCTACAAAATTTGTCCTTACCACTTTTCTCGTAATTGCAACCCTTTAGCCACAAATGCTGTCCTTAATGAAAAATCAAAATGGCCGCCAGATGAAATAGGTTTTTTTTTTGCCTATACCCTGATAACCGGAAGTCCTATGAGGAAATTTTAAACAAATGTATTTAAATCACAAATAACATTTGTAAGCCATTTTTTGTACATTTGACCACAGACTATTAAACGAAACTTTAAAAGTAAAATGATCTTAATACTAAAAATCATGTGGAGAGTAGACTTTTTGAATTTCATCCTTTACAATACACACTTGAACATACACACTTTGTTTTTTTTTTCTTTCCTGAACGGGGGGGGGGGCACCTATGTGCCTGTTGGTGGAAAGAAAAATAAAAGTAGAGGATGAAAAGGAGGAATATATATTATGTATGCTTTGATTAAATACCATGTGATGTAATGATATTGAACGGATTGCGTTGGATGATGGAAAGGGCCTCGACTAGAATTTAACCGTCTTACCTTGGAAATGAATATCAAGGTAAAGCATGTCTGTTTTTATCCTTTTGATTTATATTTGCATTTGGTGAAAAGATTTTTTTGCCTTTTGTTACTTTATTTTTGCAATGTGACCAGTATTAGTTTTCTTGTTAAATTCTGCTTAAAGTTGTTTTAGTTTATAAATACAGGGTGTCCCAAATTGAAGTATGCACTCTTTGAAACGTTATAACTCA
>JAFIDM010012231.1:4576611-4611438 GCA_023159025.1 Thereuonema tuberculata | reverse complement strand
ATTGCAGTCGCCTATCTGGGTCGTCCTCATTTAGTGCGTGGACAAGTCGAGGAATATAAGGCTTCCATTTTTGACCTCGCAAAATTCGATAAACACTGGATTTGGCGATACCAATTTCACGAGAGCATTGCCTCACTGACTTCTCTGGGGATCTTGCAAAACCTCCATGACGGCATCAACACTCTCGTTATCAGTGGAACTTCCACACCGATCTTTCAACACATCTTTCACATCTTCGGCTTCAAACTTGTCTCGAAGTTTTGTTATTATTACCCTTGTTGGCAGTGGTGTACCAAATTCAATCCTCCACTTTCCAATAACACTTCAGTATCACTTAATGTTCATAGAATGAAAGTCTCACCGCCATTTTGGTTTCTAAACAAATGAACAATAATGAGCGTGTGCTTTTCCAGCGTCGTCTGGATCATACACACAACACACTTTCTATTTCTGTCTCATTTCGTTGCTGAGTTATAACGTTTCAAAGAGTGTATACTTCAATTTGGAGAGTGTATACTTCTGTATTCAACTAAAGTGAGGATTCTACAATAGGTTGTAACGTCTTATATTTGTTTCGATTTCAATAAATTAATAAAACCACACTTAAATTTATCGCTTGGAATTTTGGGAACTTGAATTTAGAAAAATAAATTCCGATACATGATTTCTCTTCTATGTTAATTTTTAACAGTACAATGCATTCTAATAACTAAAATTGAAATATCATAAAGTGATTTTTATTTTCCAAACGCCTGTAGAGAATTTTGACTAGCTGTGAGAGCTTGACACCCACAATGCTAGCGAACCAGAAGTTCTTTCCCGCATACAATGTATGTTGCAATAAAATATTGAATATTGGGCATATTGAATATGCTCTACGTTAAAATAGACGTTAGGTACCTACCGTTTTTGCATTAAATAACATTCCGAAAAATTAGCGTCTGCCGCCTTCTTTTTTGCACGATTCTTTTGTCTTCTGAAAATGTCCTTTCCTACTAATTCGGTGATGCTGTACAACTTTCTCATTTTTTTATTTTCTATACATCTCCTAGTTTCCTAGATAGGGAACTTCCACATTTTGTCGCTAGGGGCGCTTCCGTAAGTCACATGTTCGCTTTCTGTACCAATACATAACTTCCTTAACTCTAACTATCTTCGTTCAAAAGTTATTTGGGTGAATAAGAACTTTATCGCTTCAATTTTAATATTTGTATTTTCCACTATAAAACCTTATGAAATTTTTCTCAAAATAATTAGTAAAATGATCTAATTAGGAACAAAGAAGTTTTCTTCGTTAAATCCCTTTCTATACAAATCATGAATACTTTCAAAAAAGTTTCTTTTTTTACATTAGTTGCATAATTTGAAAATTTTTTTTATATGTTTTATTTATTATTGTTAAATTTAATGATAAGCTTTGAAAGCTATTCATTCTTAATAATAAATGTAGCTTATCATTTATAAAAAGTCTTTTGAGTTAAAAAGAAAAAGTAAAAAAAATAATGAAACGTCGAGAAGATTTGAGATTCTGGCATCTTACTGCCAGGAACGTATTTGCTTATCTGGAACATATTAGTAGTTTTCATATACGATTAACTTTTACCATTTGCAGATTCTCCAATGGAGATAAATTGAGAACATTTTTTTTTTGGTTTGGGGGGGGGGGATTCTGTCTTTTGTGTAACTTAATGAAGGCTACGATTAAGCAGACGATCATCTGGACTTCTTCTGTCGTAACTGAATGAACTAATTCGATTATATTATTTAGTTTAATTAATGATTTCTATTTTTCGTTCTTTTTTTACTGAATTCGAATCTTTAAAGTGGATTCAAATTAGCAAGTTTTTAAATCATTTGTAAAAGGGTTGGATATCTAGTGCTTTTTTTTATTTATTTGCTAAGCATCAGATTATCTGTCTTGCGATTCCATTGTTAGTCTTTCGCTTCTTATAGTTTGTAAATTCTTTGAAAACCTAGGTTGATCTGAGTTTCGATTCCATGCGATATACAACAGTTTTCTATAAAGTCCTGCAAATCACAGGGAATCGATTTGTTCTTCTCTGAATTTTCAGTCGCTGAAATTCTTAATCGAAAAACGAGATACTTTTGCCGAAACAGCGTTAAACTAAACATAATTAAAAATATTCCACTTTAAAAGCACGTTCTACAAAAAGCCATGTAAATAGTGTGAGTAAAAGACAACTTGAAATCTTTGAACTAATCTTGCCTTTGTGAATTAAGTAATAGCTACTGGTTCGCTTTCATCTTTTGGGTCCGTTCTGTAACTTGATGATCAGGGCTTCTCCCTTCTTAGCCATAAACTATCTTTTAAAAGTGCGATAACATCAGTTTGGCCTTCGCCCGAGCTCATCTCCAGAAACAACAGAGTTACAACGGCTCATGTCCGACAGCTTAATGATTCGATAAAAGCCCTTTTGTCGTCGGATCGACCAACCGCCGTGTTCGACCAAGTCCCACCTCATAAATCTGTCTCCGTGTGACGAACGATTAGCCGAATAACGATTAAGAGGAACGCCCGTCGATTCTGATATCCTTTCATTCATTCTTGAATCTAAAGCTGTTAGAGAACTTCAGCTTCTTGAAGACACTGCTTTGGTTTATTTTGTTGACTTGCTTGTTTATCTATTAATAATCATTTAAATTTTTTTAACCTCCTAAATTTTTTGTTAACTCCAAAGAAAAAGAAAGTTGAAATAACTAGATTCCATTGATAAAAATTAATAGATCCATCTAAGTTTTGGATTTGAAACTTGATTTCATTTAAAAGCATAGTGAAAAACTATCATTGACATCATTGATTGGATAGCATTACTCAAAGGGTAGAATATTATAAATATCTATTAGATATTTTCTCAGCTGTGCATCATTCAGTTTTTCCAGCGGATCCGACGTTTTCATGTATCCAACCTGTCATATCTATTTGCGATTTTTTTTCCTTACCCATCTATGTCAGTACACTTTTATTTCTGATTCTTGACAAAAACATTTGTATGAATGTTGAAAGGCCTCAACTTCTCCTGAAAAAGTATGTAATGAATCCACTTCGATTTCATTTTATTACGTAATTTTTTTATTTTTATTACTTACTGAAATCTTTAAAAAATTATTCTTGAGTATACACTGACTGCTCAGTTGAAAGTCGACACCGCAGTGACTCAACCCATGCAAATTCGGGCAATAATTTGAATATATTCGTTATAAAACAACACAATCATGTGTAGTTGGAGTCATTTGGTGTCTCACCATGTGCTGAGGTAAAATGCCACCATCAAGCAACTCAGCGATTTTCAACATGCAGTAGTCATAGGCTGCCACATTAGTGGCCAGAGTGTGCGAGCGATAGGAGCGACACTGAACCTGCCAAAGCCAACCATGGGTGCTATTATCACGAAGTGGAAACGTAAAGGAGTGAAATTTGACGTCATGGAGGTGGCCGAGCCCGCAAGCTGACCGTTACAGACCGCAGGGCCCTGAAGCAGTTGGTACGGCAGAACAGGGCTGTTCCAGCGGAACAACGGCGGCAGGACTTCCAGCAGGCAACGGAAACAACTGTCAGTACCATGACGATTCGTCGGGAGCTCCATGCCTTCGTGGTGTAATGGTTTGGTCATGTTTCTCCTGGTTTGGACATGGTCCGATGTTGTGATCGAGAGGAACATGGCATCCACACAATATCTGGATGTTCTAGACAATTCCATGCTTCCTATGTTGTGGTCGCAGTTCGGTGAAGGGCCATTTGTGTTCCAGCATAACAATTGACCGTGCCGTAAGGTTCGTGTTGTCAGCGCTTGGCTTCCGGAGAACAATGTTCAAGAACTTCAGTGGCCTGCCCAGAGTCCGGACCTCAACCCTATTGAACACGTGTGGGATGAATTGGAGCACCGGATTCGTATGCGTCCGATACGACCGCAAACACGCATCCAACTTAGGAGGAGTAGGCAAAAATACCGGTTGCTTGCTATCAGAAACTGGTGGAGAGCATGCCACAGGGTGTGGATGCTGTGCTTAGGGCAAAATGCCACAGTACGCGCTATTAGACACGCTGTAAAAAAAGCGTCTCCGGCATACTACAGGTGTCCATTTTCAATTGAGCAGGCAGTGTATTTGCCTTAACAACATCTAAAGGTTAATTGTTTAAAGTAACTAAAACCCAAAAAATAATTTTCAAATATTATTAATGGACCTAAAGCTTATAACATGAATGAAATTTTCTAAATTTACCATTACATTAACAGATATAATTATTGTGATATCTTTGATTTTGTAGTCCATCCATAACATTTTTATCTATCCGTAATTTAATTGTTGTTCTGGATCTCTGAATATCTACCGATCATTTTGGGTAATTCCCTATTCCAAGTGGTAATACTTGTCCATTAGATAACACGGGGCATATCTGAAATGTGCTGCCAAACTTAAAGGTTGTATTCAATCATGCAAAACAACGAATAAATATGGATCTGGAAATGCGTTATTTCCAAGATATAAACGATGAAACGATACATAGTAACATAGAGTCATTAAATTGCTCCTCAGTAATCGTGAAACGTAATGTTCAATATCCCACCCCCCATCCCAAAAGTGGCCAACCCCCCCTCCCAAAAAAAAAAAAGTGGAGCAGTCTGGTTAATACATTCCAGACCTCAGAATCGCTGCAGCTTATTCTAGAAAACATCATGACTATGAGGTTTAGCAATGCAGAGATGGCCGACATCCATGGAGCAAATGGAAATTGCAGAGAAACTGCACGACTGTGCCAGGAAGCCTTTCCGCAACGACAGTGTCCATCAGAACTTCAGTGGCCTGCCCAGAGTCCGGACCTCATCGTTTGGCTGAGACAGGATCGTTTACACCCGCTACTGTCGATAGAGGCAGAGACCGACACATCAAAAAACACACATTGAAGAACAGGTGCTCGATGAAGTTGAAGAAAATCCTGGAACGTCCACTAGAAAGATTGCCAGAGAAGTTGGCATATCCAAGCAAAGTGTGCACAGAATTCTCCAGAACAGCTTCTCTACCCGTATCATGTACAGAGAGTGCAAGGTCTGTCACCCATCCTCCACGTATGGTCTTTTGCACATGGTATCTGCAACACTGTGTTCAATCCACTTTTGTGCAGTCTGTGCTTTTCATCGACGAGTCTTGCTTCACGAAAGATGCTGTTGTGAATTTTCATAACGTTCACCACTGGTCCGATGAAAACCCATATGATAGCATATCGTCACGGCACCAACAAAGGTTTTTCCGTAAATGTTTGGATTGGTATCATCAGCGACTATGTCATCGGGCCAGTGTTTCTGCCAGCTAGACTAACGGGCGATGCTTACAGGGATTTCCTGGAAAATGAGTTGCCTACATGCCTGGAAAATGTTCCTTTGCACACTCGTCGTCACATGTGGTTCATTCATGATGGTGCGCCACCTCATTTCAGCCGTACAGCCCGACGACTTCTGAACGAACGTTATCCTGATCGTTGCACATAGGGGTATTTAATATCAAAAGTTGATCAAAACTCTTTTGTTATTAAAATGTCAGTAAAATCGTTACTTAAGCTTTATTTACTAAAGGAAACTTAAATAAAACAAGAATTAACACAAAATGGGATGTTTATTACAAAATAATATGATGCCATAGGAAAAAATTATGCTGATCGTCACACGAGCTCTCCTCATTTGGCTCGTCGTCTGCATGGAGACTTTTTGGACTTCCTTGAGCTGAAGTTGTTGTAGAGTTTGATGGCAGAAGAAGATCGATGGTGTCTTTGGAAAATGGCTTCGTTGATTTTCTTGGCAAAGGACGTATACTTGTCAAAAGAGGGTCTGAGCTCAACAATAATCTGTGTATAACATCTCTATTGCAAGCCTCTCGGGAAAATTTTCTTGCGAACCCAAGTCTGTATGTATGAAAGTGCTTGTTTCTGGCTTCAGCAGCCTCCTCTGATAGTTGCCCAATCAGTAACAAGGCATGTGAAATAATTTCAGCACCATGCACTAAAATTTTATGTATGGTTGGTGTCATCGGATGCCAGCTGTATAACCTTATAAACAACTGAGCTGTTTCATATGCATATTTTTCAAATTTAGCGACATCAATCTCATGTCCACTTGATATTGCCTCCAATATAATCTTCAATCTGTAAAATTAAGGTTTCTTCGACTCCAGTAATTTCGCTTGATAATTTAGGGTCTTGGAAAAATCTTGTAGCCGAATTTCCATCATTCGTATTTCCATAGCCAGCTTTAGGAATATCTACTAAAAAACCCATCTCCTGTTTGAATTTCTCTTGAATTTTTTTTTGTCTCGGCCATAGTCTTCTTATCCTCTGCAGATCTCGTTTGCCATTTTCCAATTGGAATCTTGTATGACCAAGTGAAGGATTGACTCGAACAACCGTATTTTCGCATGAAGGGCGGATATCCCCAATGATAGTGATCGTGGGTTCACATCTTTCTTCTGTGTTAAGTCATTAAAACTTTTTGAAGTCAGCCGACACAAGTAGCACCACATTGTAGATACTGTGTTAGTAGCAGCATTGCATATTTACCCATCAACCATGGCAAATAATAGTTTGTGTTCCACTTCAAGATCAGATCCATTTTTAAAGGTACTCTACTTATTGGTAGATCTTTTATTTGAATTTCTACATAGTTGATTTCATCCTTGGTCACATCCTTTGTTTAATGATTGAACCTGATTCTTATGGACCTACAATATCGGGGGGAGGATGACGATTTTGCCACAATATTTTGCCCTTTTTAGTTTGTAATCTCAGTGGAACGAAGGAGCTCTGGAAGATATTTGCATCTGAGTCTGTTGTGTTTTCAAACTTCTGTTTGAATTGACTCTGTTGTGATCCATCACAACTCCATTCGTGAATCATTTCTAAACACGAAAATGCATCAGGATATGACGATCACATTTGGTAATTACAAACAAATGGCCTTCCAAATATTAAAGTTTCTTGTCAATTTGTTTAATAGGACATTGAAGCACAATATCATAATATAATATAAATTGTTTGTATAATATATAATATAATATTGTTTGGTAAACGTCTTTATATCCCCCGAGTGACCTAAAACAAAAAAAAACAAAAAACACTCAATAATAGTGAAATTCACACTTAGTGACACCTCATATGAAACAAAATCATAGTAAATAAAACTTCCGCTACTTTTTTCTTTTTAGATTACTCCCTCAGATAGTCTATATTAACAATTCTGTTTAAATTTTTACTCGGACGAACTCGGAAACATAACTAATCTATTAATTTGTACAAAAAAATTTACCAAACACATTAAAATTATATCATTAATTTTCATAGAACACAAAAGCCTAACAATTGTGTCATAAGTTACTGTATACAGCTAGTAATAGGCTACATACCTTCTTTTTCAATATCCATATTAAAATCTTCTTCTCAATCAAAGTATCACTGACTTACAGGTAGACTACCTGTGTTCTTCAATGTGTTCTTCAATGTGCGAGAACAGCAATGTGCAACGTAAACGAAGACGATATTCCGACTGACGCTGTCAATCAAACGCTTAAAATGGCGACTCTAAATGGCTGCAATTAGCTGGGCCATCTATTGTACTATTCCCAAAACTCATTACAATTATCCGATTTTGAAATTATTAAATTTGAGTTTTGATCAGCTTTCTAATACTAATACCCCACTGTGCGTTGGATCGGAAGAGGGGGACCAACAGCATAGCCTGCTCGTTCCCTGATTTAATCCTCTGGACTTTTTCGTACGGGCTTATCTTAAGCATTAGTGCATTCCACACCGGTACCTGACGCCCACGCACTGCATGATCGCATAGTGAACATGGCATCTTCGACCGTGTTCGGCAGTCAATGGAATGACGTTGTGTTGCTTGCATTGCGGCCGGTGAGGACATTTCGAGCACTTTCTGTGAAACTGAACGATTGTATGGCCAACACCTCTGTATCGTTGCATCGTTCATATCTTGGAAATAAAGCATTTCCAGACCCACGTTTATATGACATTTATTCTTTGTTTTGCATGATTGAATGCAACCTGTACGTTTGGCAGCACATTTCAGGTAAACCCTGTATGCAAAAAAAAATTAGTGCTGTTGGGAGAAATCACAAATACCTATCAAGTGAACAAAGAAATAAGATGGGATAAACTGGGCCCTAGGCTGAAGGCTATATCATCAAGATCTTTCAAGACTTGTTGGCTTGAGAAGTACGTGTTAGTAGAATGGCCAAATAGGGACACATTTCAGAGATTTTCAAAGTGAAAGTGAACAGTTTACAGTAGTGTATTTTTCTTCAAAGTGCCAGAAAATTGTTGTTATCTGCAGTGCTTGTCTTGCCATCTCTGTTCTTGTAACAGAATTTTCTTGACTTGGCTTTTTGTTGTGCCTTCCTTGTTATGTTTTTATTTGGAAGTGGAGTCATTCAATTTCATTGGTTTTGACCAAAAGATCACAGTATATCTACAACACCATTGGCGTCTAATTTTAGCCCAAGTAAAGAATTCTATGATTAAGTACTGTAAGAATATCATAGAGAGATTGTTTCATCGTTTAACTTAGTCCTTTAAAATTAATAGCTTGTAAATACAAAATTAAAAGAAGGTAGATGCTGCGACCACAGAGTGTAATTCTATTGGCTTACTCATTTTATGCCTTATAACGCCTAAGAATTACAAAACTGCACTCGTAACATTATAGAACGAACTTCGTATTGGAAGTAGCCCTATTTCTTATATTATTGCTGTAGACTAACATGATAGGCATATATTTTTGCTTTAACAATGAATGATGTTAACTAAGCCAACGTTTGCATTAATAAAAGATGTGCGAAGTCTCTCTCTATAATGTAGGATATCTCTTTCATCTTATAATTCTTTCTCAGTAAAATGAAATATTTTAAAATAAGTCTGACGAAATACACAAGAATGTTCTTTAAAAATTGTAATAAAACTTTAAAAATACATTACAAAAAAGGAACGAAAGTTTTCCAAGTCCTTTTTTTGTAATGTGTTTTTAAAGTTTTATTACAATTTTTAAAGAAAATTCTTGTGTGTCTTGTTAGACTTATTTTTTAGGCACATGTTTTAATTTCCTTAAGTTACATTAAATAGCCAAAAGTTCAATTTAGGACATTTCATAGAATTTCTGTCTTGAACATTGTCTTCGATGGAAGGTTGAACGAATAGATTTTGTATAAAACCATCAGAATCGGTGAACGATTTTATTAACGCCCCGATTCTGATTAAAAAAAAAACCCCTTCATTTTCTTTATTCTTTTTTTTTAAAGTGAATCGGAAGCAGAATGAACAGTCTGATACGCTTAACTCTATCTTTCCATTCCTTCTTCTTTCATTCCCTTTTTTCTTTTCTTCAATTGTTCCTTCCCAATCCTCAGTTTCTTTTCTTAAAAATCTCTCTCTTCACTCAGTTTAATTCTTTTCATTTCCTCTATCTTTCCCGATCCCTGGGTCTATATATTTCTTCATCTCTACCGCACGCAATCCCCTAGGCAATGGAACCCAACAGGGGTCGCTGTTACGCCTCGTTTAACTCCCAATTACATCAACAACAACATACCAAAAAAAAAGAAAAAACGTTTTGGTCATCTGTCACCAGGTGGTTCCAGCATCGCTCTTTCCACGATTGAATTCCATTCGAGCGATTAAGCCTTTGCAAAGATTTGATTAATCCTTAAGGGAGAGAAAACACCACCCTTAGGTCTGTCTGCGACATCTTACTTTAATACGAATCCAGTCTTTCCAAGGATTTTGGAAAGAATTGAAAAGTTCAAGAAATATATTTTATTCAAATGAAAGTCGCCAATAAATTTAAATGAACTTTTTAAAATTTAAGAAACAATTTGAAAAGCATTCCAAAAGACATTTCAGTTTAATATAATCACAGCTATGCAAAATATTAAATATATATATATATATATATATATATAAAGTAATCGTCGTTACGCAACAGATAGGCTAACCTTGGAAGTACAGTAGACCTTAGGTCGCGGTGCTCAGTATATTTAACACCCATCCTCTACATTCTAGGCTAACATTCATTGGAGAAAGAATATGTTTAGAGTAAAATTAAAATTGATCTTACGATCAAAATGACTCTAAAAAAAAAACAAAAAAACAACCAAGACCTCGTTTGATTATGATACATACACATAAGAGATAAGGAGGTAGTGACTAGAATTTTCAAAATGATTTGTCTTGAAACCTCAATAATCACGATAAATCGAAAACTACTTTTATTTAAAAGTTGGAACTTTAATGGTAAATGAGATCTGCCTATTGATTTTGAAAGAACTGGGTCCCTGGATGGAATCTTTTTCTAAATATTATAGATAAATAGAATCTAGATTTTTGTTTGTCTTCAACATAAAAGAAAAGAATCTCCTATGTCTATTTGCCTTTGATAAATGCTTAGGAATCTGAGTCTTTCTATGTTTGGGCTTCTACTCTTCTTCATGAAAGAGGATATCCTTTTTATACAGTGCAATATAAATATTTATCCAACAGGTTTTTCGGGACAAATAATATTTCTAAAAGAACACCACGGAATCGCTCATGGAAGAATCAGCAAAGAAAGACAGATACATTTTTCTCCATAATTTTGACTTTCAAAAGCTACTGAAATCATTACGTAGACCTTCATGAGACAAATAGTTTGTGCTTTCGTAGTTGTATATTGAAAGCAAGAGAATAGCTCTACTACTGTTGAGTTAAAAAACAACGAAATCTTAAATCCTAAGAATTTTCATCCCTTATAATTCTCTAAGTCTCCTAGCTCTAGATTTAAATTTTCTGTTAATAAAAATGTGGTTTCATGGTTTATACATGGTTAAAAAATAACTTGTTCTTTATATATATATATACACACACAAGTGATTCACACACAGGTGATTCAAAATTCCCTCTACAAGTTTTAAAAGTAGGTCAGGAATACAAAAACAAACCGTATTCATAGTGGTACGTATGTCCGCAAACGCCATCTGAATGTGCTAGAAGATACACTAAGGTTCAGAAATAAAAGACAGCAATTAATGTAGACTACATGTTTATTAGCTCTTTGTTTACAATATGACAGTAAGTGTACACATACAGATTCACAGTAGGTGCTCAAAGTTCCTTCCACCAACAGTAACACACGCCTCACAACGTCGATGCATGGATTGCCGAACATGTGCAAAAAATGCGAGGCCTTTCGCGGACACTTCCAGCTGCCACAGCGACTCTTCCGACGAGGTCAGCGTCAGAGGAAGTGGGGGACACGTAGACGATGCTTTGAAGAGAAAGATATGAATGAAGGAAACTCACACCGCCCAACTAATGTGCTGCCAACAAACAGCACCCTCTGTAGATTCGGTTGGCGTTTGGGGACATAAAAATACGGACACTAAAAATACGGTAAGTTTTTGTATTCCTGACCTACCTTTAAACTTTGTACAGGGAATTTTGAATCACCCTGTATCAAGAAAGAATTTGGAGAATTTGCTCTTGAAGAAAGAAATAGACATTGGAGAATTTTTACATGATAATAGAAGATAATACTAAATAGTACAATCTTCTGCTGTCATTCAAGATTGTGTTACGTAGTAACTCTTGTAGGAGCAAAATTTCGAAGATAAAAACAAAATACCGAAGGATTGCAATCTAAAGATTATGGAAGATCGATTCTCGATACTCCATTCTCTTTAATTTCAGGAAACTCTGCTACATTTGTTTACAATATCCCAGCAAAGCATTACTGCCCCCGATGCACTTGTTCTCAACTTTCTCTACTTGATCCATTTCAAAATAAATATTTTTTCGTGAATTCAACCAAATAGAAAAGTCTGATTGAATAGAACCACTTATGGAATTTTTCCTGGAACTCCTCGACATTTTGGCAATTAGAAAAGACTGCACTGAAGCAACACAGAAAGGGTAACAACATTAATGAACGAATAGAATAATAAATATTACGAATGATTGAAATTGTAGAATAACAATATTTTTATGAAAGAAGAAATTCAAAAATGAAAGGTTCTTTTTAGGCTTTTTATCTAAAGGTAGCAACCAAAAATTTTTGTTTATTTCTTCTATGAAATATCTTGTAGTTTCTCCATTACAGTTTTTTTTTTTTTACTGTATTTTAATCCATCTTGAGGGTTCTCATAGATAGGGATAATTCTCAAATTTTTCGATTACGCTTTAACATTTCATCTTATCTTTGCTGAAGAGTGTAACAATTTTAAACGCTCATAATTTCCTGAAATTGACGGAAAATGTTCTGTTTATTCGGGGTAAAATATCCAGTCCAAGGAGAGTTTTGTTCTAATAAACGGAGGAAATGGTTTCTACTGTCAGAGATGCAGTCGAAATCACTGCGCAATGAAAAAGTGTTATACCTTTACCAAAATGTCTATGATATCTCAATAGAAAAGTAAATAATGTAAACAGACCATTGCACTAATAGAATTGGGACAGAGCTTTATTTAAAGCACACTTTTGATGAAAAATAAAACGATTTAAATTATGATATCTTACAAATAATGTTGTTTAATGTTGATTCATATTTGCACTCCTATTTTTTTTTCTGTCATCCAAGATTATCAAGTGATTACAGGTTGGTTGGTGAAAAATTTTTTTGGGTTATTACATATATACAATCTTAATAAAATGTTGAGACATTTTGTTATTTTGCCACTCCCTTCTCAACGCCAATTATTAACCGATTTAAGTGGATTCCATTTGAACAGCCTTTTTACGTTGAAAATATATTGGATTCAATGTTTTCTGGATTGAAGTCCAACTGTGCATCAAAACAATTTTCTTTCGATTATTCAATTTGCTTCCAAGCTTTGTTTTCAAGAGATTCGCGACCAGTTTCTGTTTGTTCTAGGTTTAAATCTAGGTTCGACTCCAATTGGATTTTTGACTTTCTTCATTTGTTTTCCTTCAGTTTCTACGAATATAATGTGGAATGCTTCTTTTTCAGCAAAATAGCCCACAGAAATTGCTCTTTGTTGACATTAAATGCGTAATTGCCAAGGGCCATTGCATTGAATAAAAAATAAATTAATAACTAAATAAAAAAATACGATTGCGTTTTGATTAGAATTTTTTTGAGCATTGTTGTCTCTAGTCATAGAATTGACTTCTTGATGCCAACAATAATAAACAATAATAAAAAAATAAAAAAAGGGCAATAAGGAAAATAATTCTATTTCTGAATTCCAAAACTCAGAAGAGAAACAACTAGAACATTTAATATAATAAATTATTTCTTGAATAATATAATAATCTTCAGTGAAAATATTAATCTAATTTTCTGTTAAAGAAAGGCTTCAGTGAGAGTTGATTTTTCTTTCTTTTTGTTTTCTTTTACTTTTTCATTACTCTCACGCCTTCCTCAAAAACAGGGGAAAAAATTATGCGTGCACTGTGAAACCAAAACAACAGTGAAATTCTCATTATAGCATCCCTTTTAGCATAACATCAAAATTATCCTAATTCAGAGGCTTTCGAGATTTCAGGTTCATTATGTTGCATTCTTATGAGTTTGACTTGATTTACATATTATTATATAGAGGAGGTCTTTTTTTTTTTTAGAACACGTTTTTCATGTTTCTTAATGAGTCAAGTACATTTTTTTTCTCCCTTTTTTTTTCTCTCTTCTCTTTATCAGCTTCTATTATCACACGTCGTAATTATCAACGTGGGTGTTTTGTATACAGTCTTCCTCCATTTTCAGCAGTAATTAATCTCTCCCCTAGTTTCATTAAAATTATTATCTGGCTTGCAGACCATTTTTCGACGCCACTTGTATGTAAACGAATTTAAAGATAACGTCATCCCTAATTTTCCTTGCAACATTTTTTTTTATTCTATTCGAAATTGTTGTTATTAATGATTTCATTAACCAAGGTTTTGTATTGTGATAAATTGAAAATGTTCACAGTATATGAAGTCTTGAATCAATTTCACTTTGCCCCGTTTGATAACAATAAACAGTTCCTCTCCTTATCATCATAGGTAGGATTTGGCTGGAACGAAATTCTGAAAAAAATAACTCTGCAAAATCTCTCATTATAATCTTCCATTACAAAAACTAAAGATAATGGACGTTGTCATAAATGTACTAAATAGCTGAAAGGAATGGTTGTTTCTTCTTACATTGATAATCTTACAACATTTTATATAAAAACTCTTCGTAAGCTTTTTTTTTGGATTTTATTGAATCTTAACAGAAGTTCATTTCATGCTTTTTCAAGTGAAGTTTTAACGTAAATTTTTATTACGAGTTAATGTAATAATTTTGAATTTTTAAAAACCATCGGATAAATTGAATGCATTTTTCTGGTACATAAATGTTTGGGATGAATTTTCAATAAATAAACTAATCGCCTTCATAGAGCCAAAAAAAAAAAAAAAAAGCATTTTACTTAGTAGGAGTAAATTTTTTAAAATATTAATTAGAAATAAATAGCAATAGAACCACTGCAAGGCTTTCTCCATAACTGTAAATTATATATTATAAAAGTGTTATTCTGTCTGTCATAAGACTTTACGTTTTTCCAATTTTGTGACCAAACTATAAGAGATAGATTGGTCATGTAAATGGATAAAATGTAGATCTTTTAAGACAAACAAAATGCTACAAAAATCTTTCGAAAAAAGTTTTTGGTTTCCAAAATGGCGCCTTTTAAAGGATCAAATTTTGACTTTTTCTCAATTTAAACGAAAAGTATAACAGATGGAAGAGAACATTATATTGAGAAAATGTTGGTATTTGAAAGTTCTATCGAACGCTGTATCACTTATTCACAAACGCTTCAGCGTGTGCAAGATACATGCAAAATTGTGAATTTTCGGTGTGTGACGCCAACCCGCAATACATCCGAGTTATTCGGAGAAGCCACAATGGGCTGGGAAGTTATATATTCTCCGACGATCGCAACATTAATTTGCTAAATAAATAAAGTTTGTTTTTTGAATGCTATATATGCAAGGGTTCCGGAGCGAAGCGACGATACCCGGTTATTATTATTATATATTATAAAAACGTTATTCTGTCTGTCATTCTGTAAGCAAAATGTTAAATTACAAATTACTGAAATGTTACTAAAATAGAGAATCTATTCATAAAAAATGAAAATATATTAAACAACTGTCCAACTATACTGATTGGCGACGTAAATATAGATTTTTCAAAATGAATAAAAACAATGCAGTGCAAAAATTCGTGAAACTTATGTGCAATAATGGTTTCAAAAATCGTCTTTACAACAAGAAACAACTGTACAATTCATGGAAATACGAAAACAAATATAGATAGTATTTTCATAAATAAACATGATATCAAAACACCAGGAATAATACAGTATGTAAAGAACGAATCGGATAAGAGTTGAAAATGAGAAAATAACAGATCCAAATACAATCTATAAAGAACTAATCAGTGATGTTAACAAAACAAAATTCATGAAAATCTATATATATAAAAAAATAGTCCTGACTGACTCACTGACTGACACATTAACGCCCACCCCAAACCCTTGGACCTAGAAAGCTGAAATTTTGCACAGAGGTTTCCTTTATGATGTAGACAAGGAATAAGGCAGGATTTTTCGAAATTCTTACGGGATAGGGAATAATCTGACAAACTGACGATGAAGTGTATGGCGGCAACCGTAGGTGTGTGGCGCCAACCCGCAATATACCAGAGTTAAGTGGAGAAGGCCACAACGGGCTAGGAAGTCGTATATTCTCCGATCTCAATATTAATTTGCTAAATAAATAAAGTTTTTTTTTTTTTAATGCTATAGATGCAAGGGTTCCGGAGCGAAGCGACGGTACCCGGCTAGTAGTTTCAGAAAATACAATGTTTTATTCAGTCAGAAAGCTTTGTTTCTAAACAAAATAGCTTTTAACAGTAACGTAGATAAGCTAAAGCTTTCACCTTATTCGCAAACAGACTGTAAAATCAGAAATCACAGCGTTATTAGTTGAGCTACAAAAGAACATATTTATAGGATATGAAGAAAGCAAGTATCAAGACACTAAAATTGAGTGAAATATAGATAACAATAAACTCATAAATTCGATGTAAATCAGTGCTTCGAATTACTTAACGGCATTGTACTGTATTTTAGGTTTTATTTAAAAATAGGCAATAAGATGTTTTTGCCTTAACCAAATTTAAAAAGATGTATACCGGTACCTTAATTGTAAACTTTCAAATATGACATTTCATTAATGGAGAGTATTATGTGAATTACTTAGGGGAAAATATTTTAATCTTTATTGAGGAGAGGCTCGTAAAAAAAGGGATAAAAACAGCAAAAATTTTATCATTAATACATAACAATATTAAATTCTCAAATATAAGGGTTGATGTTGATCAATGTATTATTATTTCCGTTACTTAAGGGCGCAGATTCTGTCTTAATTGTGAAATATTCACAAACAAGGACAACAGTAACCAAAATCTAATCAGGGCTGGACAATAAAATTTAATTCTCAAATATAAAGTTTTAATGCGCACAAACACAACTCAAAAAACAGTTTAAATTTGTTGTAAGAAGCTTACAATGTGTGTTTCCTGTTAATCGGTACATGATTATTTCGTTTGATCAATGCCTTGTTTTAAAAAATAAGAATTATAAGAAATTAAATGATATCTGTGTTCCTTAGATATTAAAATTGTAATACATTGCATTAGAAAAAAATACTTTGTATTTGCATATGGCTTAAATATAAAACTGAAGATTTTGAAAGTGTATTGTTTGCCTTCACTATTTTTGTTTCATTCAAAAAAAAAAAAAAAAAAAAAAAACAGTTTAATATTTGTTTAGTGAGATGTTGTGGCTCGTGAACGGCGGCTTCAATTTCTTCCTGGCTGGATCAAGGAGAAGTAATATTTGATGTCTCTTCCACTTTGTTCCTCCTCGACCATGTTTGAAAATCGTCTGAGGCCGTTGTGAACCGTAGCACGTGGCTATCGACGTTGTGCGGAATCCTTAAGGTCGTAATTAGTTTTGTAATAATTTCACTATTTCACTATTATAATAACTTTTCGATACAAATTTAATAAAAACTTTCATTGAAAATTCAAATTTTGTTAACCTATTTTTTTTTCTAATCCGCTTGGATTCGCACCTGGGATTTAGCTAGTTTACCTTATTAATCCTACAAATTTTCATGAAAATTTGTAATTTTCATTTTCGAGAATTTTCCTTGTTAATTGACACTCATTTCATCCTTAATGAAAGAGCCAGTACATTATGACTGTGAAATAACCACGGTTCGAAATTCCTTTTAATTTGTATGAAAATGACATTAGTTGAAGTATCCTAATTATAGGTATTTTTGGGGTTTCTGACAATATACGACAATATAACTCGACAGAGGTTACTAAAAACTCCCTTATTCAAGATTGTAACTCTTATCTGTCTAGTTTATCCATCTAGTAAAAAGTTCTTCATATTTTAAGAACTCAAAAAAAAACCCCAACTCTTTATTATCTTACTTAACTAATAAATCTCATCTCATTGCTACTTAGTATGACCATCTACTAAATAACTTGGACAATAGTAATGATATTAAGTGAAAAACCTCATAGAATAATTTTCAAATTACGAAGGATATCTGTAATAAATATCAATAAAAAAAAACATAATTATGTGCAACAACAGCCCATTCAGAAATTGTCTTTAGTTTGAACCCCACCAAAAAAAAAAAAAAAAACTTTATTTATTGATTAAATCATTATTAATCAAAAAGAAGTTAATCTCAGTTTTTCTAATAATCTGTTAGGATAAGCACTTCCTGGATAAATATATTAGCTGAAGAAATTAATAAATCTGAAAACTTGAGAGCAAGAAAATACAGTCATTGACTTAAAAATTGACGCACCAAGAAAAACTCATTCTACAAACGCAGAGATAAGTAAATAGCTACTATTACCAATATTCATAGTGACTTCTACCACTATGAATATTGGTAATAGTCGCACCAATATTCATGGTGCGACTATTCATATTCATATTCGCAACCTTTGGGGCTTCTTCTAAGGCACACACACACAGTGGAGTCCACATGCACTGTAAGGTGTGTGAGTGATCAACATGCCGCGAAGACACCTTAGACATAGGTGTCTACACGAACAACATGTACACACCTTTGTACGAACAACTCACAGAGTTTGCGAGAGGCAGGCAGGGCGGCGCGGTGAATTGCCCTCCATTTATAGGCCTTTCTGACATCGTTTTGAGAGCAATGGACACGTAAAGGTATCTCTCGACGAACCAGACAGACTACCAGGAGAGAGGATCTTTTGGTCGTCAGAGGCACGAACAGATCCAATAGCATCCTTTTTTCACTATCCAGCGACACGTGGATTAGGAGCAATTTTTCAACAAAATAACCCTCGTCCACAAACAGCTAGGGTTTCACAGGACTGTCTATATCGTGGTGCGACACGTCCTTGGCCTGCACGCTCACCTGATTTTTCACCAATCGAGTATGTCTGGGGCCAGATGGGACGCCAACTGTCGCCATGTAGCAGTGTTCGTGATTTGGAGCGTTATTTCCAAGAACTGTGGGTAAATCTGCCGCAAGACAACATACGGCGTCTGTTTGACTCTATGCCCTACCGTATCACCCCATGTATCCAGGCACGAAGTGGTCCAACGAGGTATTAAAGGTGACCTTATAATGTAATATTGGAATCACTCCTGTTCTTTGTCTCTACCATCAGTAATAAAACTTAATTTGAATCCAACGCTTCATTCGTGGTGCGCAAATTTTTTTGTCAATGAGTTTAAGATTTTGTTGAGCATTTGGTCAGTATTCTACATTACTACGCATTATACTTTTATTCCATTTAAATTTAAAAACTACTCTTTCAATTGGAAACATGTATCCATCTGTATAGAAAATTAAGTTATATTTTTATTTGTTTGTAAATATTTACTAATAACTGAGGACTGGAATGACAGTCATTAAATGAAGATACAAAATTAATTTTTAAAGCCAAACATTAAAGTTCCAACGACTCTAATTTGCTGATTAAAGCCCAATGAAAGGTGTACAGTTTACATTTGCTATTAAAATCCCTGATTTCCTGATGCCAGATCAGTCGTTTCAAAGTGATAAATTCCTGTTGGTGACAGTAATCCCATAATGCGCGTTAGCTGTAATAAATTTGGACCCACTTTGAAACCCAATAACATAAATTAAATCTGTTCTATTTTTAAGCTGTACATTTGAGTAAACAATTTGACTGTGGAATCACCTGCTTGGGTTTCATCTATCTTTGTTTCCAATAACATTAGTTTCTGTTACATTAAGACTTGATCGTTTAATTGTTTCATGTGTGAATAACAGTAAATGCGGTGAACAAAGAGGTCAAATATTTTCTGCAAAGTTCTGGAATATTGCTTTAAATGAAGTTAGATTTTGATTATTTATTATTAACAGTCCATTGGTTGAAGTTGTTTTTAAACAAGAATTTTGGTTATCTTAGTTTTGTCGATATTGAAATTCCCACTGGGTCTTTTAACTAAATGAAAAAGGGAAATTACGGTTCTGTAAGGGACATCTGATTATATATATATTCCTAAAAATAATACAATCGAGCGATAAAAATATCGTAGACAAATGCTTCTTATAAAGTGCATTAATGCTATAGTATTTGGAGCATCCTAAGACATACTTTATTTTTCGTAAATATTAGACGTATTGTTTACATCAAAGATTGGAAAACTCCACCATTCGAAGATTGAAAAACTTCTGTTCATACACGTAATACAATACCGTATGAAGAACGTATGTACGAGCAAGTCGTTCTGAAAAAGTTTATATAGCTTTAATACATAAGTAATATCATCGACACTTAAAATTGATTTTCATTGTTCTCTGTAGTTCCGAGTAATCTATCGAATGATCTACTTCTTCAGAAGCCTATTCTATGGATCCGCTTCCTGTTAGATTGTTGTCTAGTTCATTGTAACTATGTTTTACAATATCGTTGATAGTTCGTATTTTGTTTTTGTTTTTGAATTATGGAAGCTTGAGTAAACGAAACTCCTACATTAAATTAAAATTCAAAATGCTTTTTCTGTTCTCTGAAATAGCCAAACTGGCAATGGATTTTTTTTAGAATTAAGTTTGATTCAGTTTGATTATTTCAGAAAAACATTACAGTAGAACCCCTCTCGTCCGCCCTCGGCTGGTCCGCCACTCCGGTTGATCCGACCGTGCTCGAGCCGGTCGAACTTGTCCCTGACTCGTCGGTGACTCACCACCCGTCGCACCATTGCTTGTGTTGTTCACTTGCATATACAGTGACGGTAGATAATGAAAACTCTCTTAAGAATCGCAAAACATCGAAAAAGCCTAAACTTGAACTGCTTGACTACGCAGTAAATCCGTATATTTTATTGTAAATCCGCATTTTTTCTGTATTTTCTGATAATCCGACCTTTTTTGCGTTCCGACCATAACCCCAGTCCCAAAGGGGACGGATTAGAGAGGTTCTACTGTATCTCTAACTTCAGTCTGAATGTGTTTTGTTTCCGAAGCCAGCGATGGGCCACTACATTCTTAAATTTAGTCAGACTTTTTTTCCCAGTGATAGAATAACATATCTTTGAATAACGATATTTGTTCATTTTAGATTTGTTTCAATATTTCGAACACAGACAGAGAAGAATGTGACATTTGCAAACTAGAAAGAGGGGTCAAAAATATTTTTTTTTTTTTTGCAATTTTGGAAAATTAAAATTAGCCAATGCAGAAATCTTACCTTAGCAAATTCGTAGATGAATTCAGATTTCATGACTGGTTACATATTTTTCTAATGGATTATTGGTTTTTCGATCCTCAGGTATCTGCCATTTACCAATTGTCTTTTCCAACACATTGAATATTGATTCTTTCAAAAGCACAAATCATTTGGATGAGAGATTGTCAAAGAAAACAATATCGTTTTTGGATTAATAAATAAAAAAGCTTAGCTTACGAATGCGTGAATTATTTATTTTTTTTTTGACTCACTGAATTTGAAAAGTAAAATTATAACAACAGAAGGCTTAATATTAAAAAATAAAAAATCAACAAAACAATTGTCTGATTATTATCAGTTGAATTTTCACAGTGGTTGGATTTTCTAAAATTTAATTAATGATATCTGCTCACTATCATTCAGATTCGAACTGAAACCTGACCTGTTCTATCTCTCAAACGAAATCTGAAATGAAAAATTTTATCTCTGTTCGCCCCTTTCCATTATTAGGTTTGTTCCGCCAGTGTTCGTTCTCTCCCTCTCCCCACCTTTTCATAATAACCATTTCATGGTCGAATTAGTCGGTAGTTAATCATCATTTATTTGTTTCTAGAAATTCTGTATCCAAGGATAAGCGCAACTCTGTAAAGGAGAGTGGACATTTGGTCAGGCAAGCGTTATTCCCTCTAAGCCTATTCAGTTCAAATGAGAAATCAATGCACTGCTAACGCTAATGGACGCTGCAGCCGCCATTTTGAATTCCAAAGCCACTAATAAATATCGACTTTTTCTGTTAAACTATCGAATGAAATTGTTTGAGATGAGAAAAATAATTATAATTGCAATTTTTCTTTTTTAATTTTCTGTTTCGGTGAAATTTATCCAATTTCACTTGAGTCATTAATTGAAATAGACTTATATGTATATTCTATATTTATATATTTACTTATAAATACATGTAAATGCTAAAATACAATGAACAAGAAGTTCGAAAGAACATAAAGTCTACTTTCCTTACAATATTATTTCATAAAAGTTTTTTGTTGTTTGTTTTTCAAGTCGCAGCAACGACAAACACCTAAAGCCTATATTTAGCTCAACTTCGTCCTAAAATTTGCAAAATATTAGGGAGTGAAAGCGTCAGAATTCGCATTATTAAATGCTCAGGAATTTTGCTGATTTGCAGTTATTAGCTTTCATTCCTAGAAGCTAATAGAGTGAAGCTTCATCAAATCAGTTAAGTCTGTTTATGTGTTTGTGAACCTCTAAATCTCTTTGGAACCGTTGAAAGTTTCTTCTTGAAACATATTTTAAGATGATTTGACTTTTCTATTTGAAATCTTTCCAAGTGACTTCGTATCGAAAAATTAGCGCGAGAAGGCGACAAAAATTTCCTTAGAAAATCAATACAGTGTCTATTTTAACTTGACAGAGAAGAATTGTTCTTTATTTGAATATCCAACAATCAGAAGTTATTACCTTTTGTTTTTGCCATTCACAGTTGTAGATATTCCGTTGCTTTTTCTGGACCCTTTTTTTTTCTTTTTAGACCCAAACATCTTTTTTGTTTTGGATTAGATGGTTTCAGTTTCTTGTGAGATTTCGTTTTTGCTGCCTGTGAGAAGCCATGTTGATTACCTGGACGCGAGCGCCAGAAGACCTTAACTACGATATTAATTAGAACTAGTGAAGGTGCGTGGGTGTGGGTCGAATTTGTTTGTTTGTATTTCAACCACCTCTTTCGACATTAGAAACTTTGTTATCAGCTTCCTTTGTGAATTTTATTAAATAAATATATTACTTACTTACAGAGTTGTGTCGTTGTATAGTTTAAAGATACATTTCGTCTTAAGATAGCGATATTTATCAAAAATTATCGATTTCCTAGAATCAGTTTAGTTTATTGACACTGGATGTGCATTGATCTCCCATCTGCCTGTTGATTGAAATCGTGCATTATTTGATAGATTTTATTATAAGAAAATGTTTTTTTTTTTTTTTATTATAAGAAATACCAGTGATAAATAACATTTATTCAGTTCTCACTTTTGCCTTTTTAAAGATTAGCTGAACATTTCTTAAAAAAATTATGGAAATTACGAAATTGTCCAAGCCCAGGAAGTGGATCGCTACTTAACTACGCAAAATCCTTGTTACCTTTGATGCAACATTAAGGATCCAGTAATTGATTATAAAATTTAATTTATAGTTAAGAAATAATAAGATATATAAATAGTCAACATTTTGTTTACAGTGTGATCCAGCTTCGTAAGTAATCAGAAGTCGACCGCAATTAGCTTTGATCTAGGGAGAAAAAGTTGGATCTTAAGTTTGGTAATTAATTTAGAAGAAGTAACTTTATGTTATGTAGTTTCTTAACTTCCAAGGCTTAAATTGTCAGTTTCTTTATAAAAACATTAGACAATACTTTTGATTTTATGTCTTCCTTCCCATCTGAACGCTTATGATTTTGGAGCAGGGTAATTCGGTGTCAATTGCTTGCAATTCGTTCTTACAGGCCAAAATCCATTCGGGGAAGGAAACGAAAAGGGGCCGTTTAATCCTCACTTTATACTTTTGGGGTTGTAGATGGAGGAATGGTCCCCCGGGTTAAATTGAGCGTAAAAATGGACCCTTGATTGGAGCCACTGTTTATTTATGAGTGGTTGATTAAATAAATCGCCTTGGCGATCTCTTTCAGCCCCGCCCCCTCCCCTCGGTAAAACTAAAAAAAAAAAGGACCCCCACTTCAGATTTATGGGTCAAAGCGTGCATTCACCAGTGTTTGCAAGCAATCCAGGAACCCCCATATTAGATTCCCTCGTACACGCTCTTATTGGAAAAGGGGATAGGCGAAAAAAAAAGAACCCGCACTTTTTACTCCTCGGACACTTCCATTACCTCTACCGTAAATTTCTCCCCTATCGAAATTGGTAAAGTTATTGTTTTCCCCCTCTGTTATTATTTTCTCGCATAAATAACTCCCCATCATAATTTCCGTGGAGATTTTGATAACTCAATGAATGTATATTAAATTTCACCCTATTAAATAAAAACAGGATTTAACACTCCTTTAAAATTAATTGTTGAAGGAATTCGCAATTAAAAGCTATCATTTCTTTTGAAAGATTATCGTAGTTTATCAAATGTTAAGAATCTGTAAGAGATCTCTTTATTAAAAAGTTATATAAACTGCTTTGTTGTTTCTATGAAAGTCTTGTACTTTAAAGAATTAACGAAATATTTTCCTTTAGTTTCTTATCTAGTTTTGGCTTTAAATTGAAATGCTGACTCCACGAAAGAATAGCAGAGAAAGACAGTTTGGATTATCTTTTGCTTGTTGTCATTATTGTTGTTTCGCCGTTGTGATGTCAGCACTGTTTCAAGATATAAACTTGTCGCCTTCGAGTTAATGTTTAGCCTGTATTCCTAGGAAAGAGATACGAATCAGATCAATCAGTGACACCATCAGTCACTAGATACATCTTCTGAAAATGTATATACGCATTATCTTGTTTTGTTTTTGTTTTTTTTTGTGCCTAATTTTTTAGAAAATGGAAATTATCAGTCAGTCAGTATGTATGTGAGGTTGTGTGATGTATCTTCTTGAAACTTTGTCCCTGTAAATAAATATTCAAGTTTCAAGAAACTCTCTGAGTTCAAAATTTATTAAGGGTAGGTCACATTCACTGATTGATTAATTGATTTTGAAGAACCTCTCTTTCCTATTGGAAAGAAAAGCTAAAAAAAATTTCTTTACTTTGTATTCATCATATTATAATTAAAAAAAAATGTTTTATATTATTTTCACAACTTCTTTTTTTTTTTTAAAGCAAGATTTGAATAGGCTTCAAGTTATTTCAAGAACTCCTTGTTTTCTTTCCTTCTCAGTTAGAAGATGGCTATTACTATGGTTAGCTTCTTTTCCTGGCCGACAGGAAGCAGCACTTACCCTTCTCCCTTTCACTCGAGAAGATTCGATGACAAAGAAGTCGTAGATTAAATCCGGTTTACGGTCCTGATTTATCTTCTAATAGGGCTGCAGGGGGTCAATGTTCTAAGAGCCTTAATGTTCTCTGTGATGCAGTGGAAGCGGCCCTAGATGCACATAAACAAAGAGTCCATTGGCTGCACTCATTAAGTGCTAGGGGTTAGAAACATGCTCCCCACAGCTTGTTGACCATCGATCTTCGAGTTTCCAATTATTAACAGAATTTGCATTTCTTTGTCTCTGCTGAAAGAAAAATTAGAAATTCAAATTGATTGTGGAATAAGAAATTTAAGAATTAAAGTCTTATTCAGACGAATGTAATATAAGATCTACTTGAAATTCCAATCAATGCTCCTTTACAGTCACGATGCTAACCTCATTCCTTTTATAAACAAAGAAATAATAATTTGCTTACATGAGCATTTTTGAAGATTCTTTAGTACAAAATTTTGATAAAAAGAGGGAATTATGTAGAAAAATAGTGAAGTTTGCAATGATTTCTTCACTGTGGTTGATTCGAGGCAGAGCAGAAGGTAAGGCTCTTGCAATCCTCATCCTAACGGTTCGAAGTTCAGGATATCTGTATTTTGATTTGATTTTTAAAAAGCTTATTTATTTTGCACTGAATCAGCTTTTTAATGTCTTTTAGTTAATATGATAATTAGCATTTAATTTAATTTAATTTATCAATTCAAGTGTATTTTTGAAATTGTTAAGATCTCCAAAATAAAATTTGATAGTGTAATGGCCGAGTGCACCAAACTTCAATTAACTTTGATGGCTGCGTTGTGGACATAGCTAAAATTAGTGAGGGGTGCTGCTCCAGAAAAATTTTAGCCTCTGTTTTAAAATTGTGTGAAAGGAAACAAACATGTAAAAAAGAAATTTATCAAGTTCCTGAATAAATTTTCTTTTTATACACAAATTTAAAACAAAGGCTAAAATTTTTCTGGAGCAGCACCCTGCACTAATTTTAGCTACGTCCACAATGCAGCCGTCAAAGTTAACTGAAGTTTGGTGCACTCGGCCATAAAATGTACTTTCTATTGGAAGAAATATTAAGCTTAAGAATTAGAAGAAGTTGCATAATTTTTTTCACATTTATTCTGCGTGAATTACCTGGTAATGATTTGGGAAAATGGTTGAACATATTTGTGCCTGAATTCGAAGTATTAAATCAACGTTGTCTAATGTGTAGTCGTTCCTGTTATAAATTTTTCACACTTCATAATTTGGCTTCGAAGAGAAATATATTTTTAAACAGTTATTTTTCATGTGATTGACTTAAGAAAGAAGTGTAAGCGCTCGGTTCGATTCCCGAGTTTTTATCCTCCAAACAGACCTTAGGGTTTACTCAGCCTTTTCAGAAATGGAAGCTCTTTCTCCTCTTTTATCGACCTCTTGTTAGTCAGGTATCTTTAGACATTTATCCATTACCTCCAAAGAGTAATTTATAGCGCAATTAACAAGGATTACTCTATCCTGATTAGGAAAAGGACAGATACTTTAGTTTTCTTTATTGGCAGTTAAATTTACTTATTTTTGTTTGACTTTGAAGTTTCATTTGCCTGTTTGATTTTAATTGTAGAAAACCTGGAAGCTTCCCATCCTAAACATACAACAACAACAATACGGCAACATTCGCAATTCGAAAGATTTCGAAACAAATCAATTAGCAACAATAATAAATTTTTTTGATGGTTTGTTTTTTTAACTTGGAAACTATTTTCTTTTATATTTTGTAGAAAACGAGAAACGATCCTCCAGAAATGAAGTTATTTCACCAACAATAGTAATTAGCTGGAATTTTCAAAATCAAAGCCGACA
Source organism: Thereuonema tuberculata (assembly GCA_023159025.1). Taxonomy (NCBI): domain Eukaryota; kingdom Metazoa; phylum Arthropoda; class Chilopoda; order Scutigeromorpha; family Scutigeridae; genus Thereuonema; species Thereuonema tuberculata. Next base: position 4,584,813 of record JAFIDM010012231.1, on the reverse strand, counting down.
CACCTGATTAACAGGTGTGATCTTAATCAGGTGTGCCGGCTTTGATTTTGAAATTTCCGATTATTTCAGGACACGTAAATTATTATTAATAATAGTAATTAGCTGCTGCAAATAATCAAACAAAATAAAACAAAATTAAAGTTAAATTTAGATAAAATTTGATATTAGTTTGAAAGTAACTATCAATATTAACTTTAATCGGCTGTGGAATAAAGAAGCGGTTTGATCGGTTGATCGCTAGGATTCTTTTTTTAGTAAACTTAAGCTTTAATGGAATAGTTTCATTAAAACATTAAAAACGACTCCTTTCTCTTTATAATTGACTTTTCAAAGAATTAGAACAAGTTTAAAATAAGTTAGATATCGATTCTTATCATTCTTTTCAGTTTCAAGCTTGAAATCCCGTAATTTCTTTATATTAATTTATTAGAGAATTTAATATAAACTCATAAACAAAAGTAAAATTTTAGCGAGTCATTGATTTTATTTACATTTAGTTCATTAAATGTATTAATAATGAATGAAGGACAGAACTTACGCATTGCATCTCTCATTTTGCTTCGAGTAAATTACAAATGAAAGAGATACAAAAAACGTCCCTGAATGGATCCTGGAGTAGTTTCCTCCATCCCTCCTGTTCTTTGAAATGTTTGTCGTCATATCTTTGTTCTTTTGTCGATGGGATTCACATTTGCCTTTGGGTAATGCTTAGAATTTCTTTTCCTTTTATTCCGTACTTTCAGTTCATTCGTAAATTGAGCGAAGGGAATAAATGGAAAGCAACGCAAAATAAATGGATGGGCTTCTTCCTTTTATTCCATCGATTATTTTATGGGAATGAGGACATTTTTTTCAAATTATTTTTTTAAAAAATATTTAAAAAAAAAAAAAAGGAACTGTTTAAAGAACAGGAACTTGTGAAGGTTTAAAGGTTTTATGTTAAAAAATAGTCTGTTATTTAGAGCTCGATCATGATTGCAAAAAAAATAAAACTGATAGTTTACGTAAGTCTAGATCAGTCATTTTTAAATCTATCGGTTTCTGCGTGATATAGGAAGTCTCACGCTGCCTTTTTAGATTTTGTTTTATTTTTAAGTAAATGAACGAAATGAAAATAATCTTTATAGATGAAAGCTTTGTTTTCTATATTTATTCTATTTTTATTTTTTTTTTATTACACATCTAAACAAATTGATTTCTGACATGATTTAATCAGAACACAAGCGCTAGATGTCTTTGGATATTCTAAAAGCAGTCAAGCTGAAACGAGATGCAAATAATAGGTTAAAAAAAAAAAAAAGGCCATCTTGGCCTGAAAATGTAAATTTAGTTGATCGCTTTAATATTAGAAGCATGTAGTTTGATAAAGAAAAACAGAACAACTACTAATGTTTTAGAAAAATTTTATACAGATTTCAAAAATGCAGTTACATTTTGTCTATATTTTATGAGGATTTCATAATCGAGCCATCCTTGTTTTAGAAAGAAAAAAATTCTTGTAAAGAATTACGTAATAGTCGTTTCTGTGGAGAACTAGTAGTCTATATGAATTCCAAAGTCTTGCTAGTGTAAATCACATGACTGGTTGATCTTAAAATCTCCTTCCATTTGCTGATAGTCAGTGTTAGGATTGTATCTGCTATGTAAACAGGTTGTTGTTGATGCTCTTGTGAAAATTAGTTTGTTAAAAATGGCTTCCCGTGGATGTATAAATATTGCAAATACATAAGTACATCCTATTGTATTTGTGAAAGCTATATCGTATACAGATAAAAAGCTTCACAAATTTCGTTAAAAATGCACTTATTGCTTATTTTGGAATAAAATTGGAGACCAAGATAAAGCCTGGGCTCTAAGCGCACTTTCATGAAAGATTTAAGACCCTGGATCAATGATAAAAAAATCTCGACAGATTAGGTACCCACAACATATTTTCTGTCAGGATCCTAAAATATTAGACAAAAGTGAAATAAAAATAAGACTTTGGACAATGAGGATGAGTATATTTTCCATTACTAGGAAAATTTAAGGAGGAATAGGATCTTTATTTAGTAACTTAGGTTGGACTCTTGAGCTTGAGGGGATCATAAATGACTGCGAGAAAATGGCTTGAGTAAAGAATAAATTGGGACACAAAAAGAATCCTAATTACAAAGTTATTGTGGAATGAAATGTTGGATATTTTTAGAAATCTTGACTGCAACATTGAGCATCAAAATATATTTCTTCATTTCACTGGTTTTACTGAGAAAATAGTTCTTTGTTGAAAACAGGGAAAATAGAATAGGAAATATCGTAACTGACTACTTCTGAAAAGGGAAACAAATGGTGGCAAAGCGAATTTTCTTTCAAATTAAAAATGTAAATTTAGCATACAAGACTAATTAACAAAAATTTTTTTAAAGTTTTGCAGGGAGCCAACACACAAATCTAAATAAAAATTAAGTTAAAAGTTTATAAAAACATAAATATTTACAATTAAAACAAACTAGTTTCGTCCCAACGGGTCATCATCAGTGAATGGGATAAAGTCGACAACCTCAGTCTCTTATATAGGAAAATGTTCAGTAAAACGTCCAATGAGAAGCTTGGTCCGGATGAGCCAATTGTCAACAGGATGCAAGTGATGAAATTTGAATGCTTGGCGAAGGCTGCGATCCTGCCGGCGATCAAAGACAGCGGCCTGGTGGCGATCGAAGGAACTACAGTAGCGCACATGGGTTTGTTTGCAAACATCCATCACTGTTTGTAAACAGAGCAGGCCTTGAGGGAAAGCTTTTTTTTTTTTAAAATTACAAAAGGCCGCTGTCTTTGATCGCCGGCAGGATCGCAGCCTTCGCCAAGCATTCAAATTTCATCATTTTCATCCTGTTGACAATTGGTTCATCCGGACTAAGCTTCTCATTGGACGTTTTACTGAACATTTTCGTATATAAGAGACTGAGGTTGTCGACTTTATCCCATTCACTGATGACGACCCATTAAGGGGGCGAAACTAGTTTGTTTTAATTGTAAATATTTATGTTTTTTTAAGCTTTTAACTTAATTTTTATTTAGACTTGTGTGTTGGCTCCATTCAAGAACTTTAAAAAAAATTTTAACGCACGTAAAAAGCTTTTTTTTTTTTTTTAAAAAAAAAAAAAAAAAAAAAGACTAATAAAAGAATTATTAGCTTCGCAGCAACACATAGGCCTATTAACACAAACTTTTACGCGTACTGATCATAATTGGAATTCAATAACAAAGCAGATGGACCGACTTTGTATTGAATTCCATACAGGCCTACATTAATACATTTTTAAAGATATAATCTGTTTAAGTGCAGTGACTTGAAATGGTTTTTCCATTTGATGTAAAATATATCAAGTTTCTGTAAAAAAAAAAATGTTTTTCTTTTTACCATTTGTTAAAACTGACATTGTAGAGAAAAACGGACTCCGAATTTGCAATCAGCCTTAAAACAGCGTTACCGCTTTGTTTATGAAATATGGGGGAAAACGTTTCATTACGTGTAATTTTTATTTCCTTCTAGTGATGAACCCTTCTCATGAACCTTTGAAATTCCCTCTTGCACCAAAGACTGTCCTAATGTGAAAATCAGTGGTTTAGAAAACATTGTATATACAGGGTGTCTCAGAAGGAAAGGTCAACATTCCGAGGTCATTTTTATCAGTCATTCTAAGATAAAAAATTATGTTAATATGCTGCTTATTCCGATGGTTTCCTGAGAGATATTTGAATATGCAGTATTCTGAATATGCCCCCCAATATTGTCCTTCCCTCCCGCCATCAAGCGTCAAAGTACATTGATGTTGATGGTGGAATTTGTTGTGACTGTAACAAATCTCTCACTTAAACAATAAATATAAGAAACATATATTATCAGTACGACTAAAGACGATCCTCCCAGAATGCAATGCAGATGATAGATTTTCCCTTCCTGGCCTGTCGGTCACATTCAAATGTAAGAGAAAATGGCGGTCGTTGGATTCACATTCAACATTTCGACGAGGAAAAGGTCTCAAAAATCAAGTAGGGAAATTATTCTTAACGTTGCTCGTCGATTTCAAGAAGATGTATGTGAGATTTTTGATATTTCCTATTTTTGTTAATTGAGATTGATATTTTCTGCGGAGCTTACGGCATTGATACTGGAGAAATTAGTCAATGATAGCTTACGGCATTGATACTGGAGAAATTAGTCAATGATAATGTGTTTGCGGGTCCAACTCTCACCGCGACGATAATAATAACTTTCTTATCAATAATTTCGCAATTGTACATTGAAATAACTCTAGCTCGAAAACCGTTCGAAATAAGACAAATGGTCATATAAACTATTTTTGCTAGGAATGATCAATATTATGACCTCCCAGAAAATTGACCTTCTTCTGGGATAGCCTATATTTATAATTTTAACTTTTGACATTTATTTTGGATAATCTCATAATTAATGGATATTTTATAAGGAACTTTTAAGAATAACAAAACAGATTTTACATTATTATTGACGTATTTTTATTGTGTATTGTGTACGTATTTTTGTTGCTTTTTTCCCCAATCTTTTCTCTAAATTTTTATTTTCTTGGCATAAAATTCTTACGCTAGATAAGGATAAGGATAAGGTTAGAAGGAGAGTCGGCTATTTGCCGTTAGTCACTCAGACCTTACGCTTAGATAAGAAAAGTTTTAACATGCAATTAATTTAACATTTAATTAATCAACCATTAAAGCACTGATTTGCCAGATTAAAAAGTTTTAAAAACTAACTAAACGATGTTTCGAGGCTCCTAATTATTCTCAATATAAGCGGAGCTTATATGACTATTGAAGCGGTGTTTGCTGTCTCTTCTCGTAGTAGCGCCCTCTGTTGATGATTTCTTGAAGATGGAAATCGTCTGCTTATAATAACTAGATTGGAAAGCGTCATAAGCGCAACTTTGCCATAACTTTTAATGCAGTAATTTCTAAGGTTATTATTGGTATCACCAAATATTATATTTTAGAATAGTGTTTATGACTAGATATTGGTTATAGCTAGCTTTATTTTTTTATTGTTAATGATTCAAAGAACTTTCTGAGGTAATATATGATTCTATCATATGGGGCAAACAAAGAGATCCTTCGATGGGGTTTCTCCTTTGTCTGTTGTCTGTGACGCCTAACATTAGGATACAAGACTCTTTTCATGTTTTTCCAGTTGAGAATTCCTTCTTGACTCAAAAAGAAAGCTGAAATTACCATCACTCAATACATAAGTTTCGCTTGTTACATTCCCTATTACAAAATTTCCAGATTTTTTTAGTTGTCTTCGGTTTTGAAGTGGATCCATCAATTCGTGTATTGCTATTCGTGTGTTGCTTGCAGTAGATCCTCGTCAAACGTTATTACATTTACAGCTTTATTTACATCAAGCTGTAAACGCATCAAGACTTTTAAACGTATTGATATGTTTGTACGACACTTTTAAATCACTTTAGCTTCTAAGAGAAGACAAAACATTACTGCCACAATTTTTATTGAGTTGCCCTGGTACTATTACAAAATTTTCTAATGAAAAAAAAAACACTTAGAACAACAGCAGATGTGTTCAAGTTCCTCCGAATCTCCATTAGAACTTCTGTTTTTAAATTCACGACATTAAAATAAAACTTCTATTTAGATTGAGAAAGCGTAAACACTGAGATAGCATTTTATTAGGTTCATAATGTCTCCTCTTAATGGTCGTTCTAAGACGTCTTCCATCATCAGTTAGGCGTAGAAAGCTACCTGAGAGTCTTTGAGTGTGGCATGATGTTAGTGCTAGGCATTTTGGAATTACGTTTTTCTTTTCACGTTTCGCGTTTCAATGGTTTACAGAGTGTGGTGCGAAAATCTAAAAACTTATATCGACGATCTTGTCAAATAGAAATACCCGCTTTGAATCAGAGAGTTCAGAGGAGGATGGCGAGAATAATGCAAGCTAACAGAAGGGTTACAAACAGACAAATTACATCAGAATTCAATCTGGCTGTGCAGAATATTCATCTCGGAAAGTACCACGAATTGGCGATAACAACGGATTCAAAAGAAGAAAAAAAGCGTGCCTCCAATGGCACTGGATCATCAACACCTGCCTGATCTGACAATTCAAGGTTCCTTTGCAGAATCGTGAACGCCAGCCCATCTGAACATCGTCGCTGACCAAGTTCAATCCTTCATGGCTACAGTTAATCCTCATTCACATGGACAGTTTCACAAAGATAATGATCTTTTCTGCAAGACCTGAATCTCCATGGAGTTTTCGTTGCTTTAGTTGCCTGAACTTCCCCGAAACTAAACCTTACTCAACATCTTTCGGATATGGGCTGTTAATCTTAAGACCTTGCCTCCGCCCAATGTCCAGCAACTGCATTACGCAATCATGTCTAATAGTATAACATTTTTGCACAATGCTTGCAGCATCTTACAGAATCTACTCCAAGACTAATTCGGTCTTTTTGAAGGCGAAAAGAGGTGCAACACATTACTAGATAGTATCTAATAAACTTCATTTGTATAGTGTTTTAGGAATTCGTATTTCTTTCTCCTAATTTATATTTTCATTAATTTATTTCAGCTTATGGGATTTGCTTTTCATCAAATGTCATATTCATTTGGAGAAACAACATTTGATTTTTTTTTCTATTATTTTTATTTATTTTTTAAACTTGATAGGTAAGAAGAAATCAGTAAATAGGTAAAATCATTGTGTTCGTTTTCACTTTCCGTAAACAGAACCCTGTCATCTTGTTTTTATTTTCCTTTTATTTCTGAACAATGCATCTTGATTATACACAGGATTTTTTTTTCCAGTTCGTTTTTGTTAAACAGTAAAAGAGAAACGAAAAGACTTGAGTGCTGATTGAATCCCTGTTTCAAGAAGTGTTCCTTCTTAAACAGAGAACGCAACAAAAAAATCTAAAGAAAATGAAAGCGTGTGTTTCTTTTTCCCTTCTCATAATGAAGCTTTTTGTTTTGTTTTCTTTTTTAAGTCGAGGAAACCTATCTATTCTCACTGACTTTTTTTTTCCTTTTCTTTCCTTTCATCCTTTTTGTATTTTTAATCAAATTGAATTGCCTTCTTTTCCAATTGCCTTTTTTTTCTTTTCTTTTTCTGGCTGCAAATGCATTTTGTCCTCAAAGAGAGTCAGAACAGCTAAAATGTTATTTATAATTCTATTAAGTCAGAAGTTTTATTTAAAAAGTGGTTATTTGCAAAGAATTCCTGACCAGTTTTAGAGATAATTTTGATAATTTTAGTACAGTTAGAAGTCTTTGAGAAATAATTAAGAAAGTAAATGATTAAAGAGACTTTTACAGTTTATGAAATAATAATTAATAAATGAGCATTCGCAAATGACATCTTGGAACAGCTATTTCGCGCTTTTGGATGCTTATCAGCCCAGGACTAGTTATCACATAGTTCTGCCATTTAGGAATTTTTATAAAGAGAGATATGTTGTATAGGAATCTTTGTAAATAGAGATGTGTAATAGGGGAGTATAAATTTTCCTCTATTTTAAAGCCCCGCGAACACCATTCAACTTTTCACCAACTTAGTCGGCCGATTTTGACGTCACGAGTCGGTAGACAGTTTTGAGCCAGTTTATCACCGACTTGCCACCAACTTTAATCCGCCGACTCGAGTTGGTTCTGCACGGGCAACTCGGAAAGTTGGTTGGAAGTCGGTCGAATTACCCAATCACAGGGCAGCCTTGGAACACGTCAGTCGTGACGTCACGCCCATGGAAAGAAATGGCTTCTAAAACGAGTTCACCGATTCGAGTCGAAGACAAGCGCGTCCACAATGAATATCAGAGTATTGCGAGTTTCTTTCATGCATAAATAAAGTTTATACTGAAATGCAGTAATTGTATGCGGCAGAATTTATCATAGAGGTTTCAAAACCTCGATTTTTTCGGATTTTCCACATCTGCTGGGGGAAACGCATTGCATTATGGGATTGCTTTTATCACGGCCGACTCATTTGCGAGTTGGATGATGTTCGGGGCTGACAAAAGTTGGTGGACTCGAAGTCGGCCGACTAAAGTTTGTGGAAAGTTGGATGGTGTTCGCGGGGCTTAAAAGACTTACTATCTTTTCTGTGTTTAAAATCTGCGTTTGACGAAACAAACCCTGCATATTTACATTTGCCTAATCACAGCTGATGAGCACCAAAAA
>JAFIDM010012231.1:4524674-4571611 GCA_023159025.1 Thereuonema tuberculata | reverse complement strand
TGTTAAATTCTTATTATTGTATAATTTAAATATGATTAGACCTTTATGTTGTAAATTTGAACATGATAAGACTTTCTTATTGCTGATGTTATATATTCTAAAAATAGAACTTGAAAAAGCAGGATGATAAAATCCCAGCGAAATATCGTCGAATATAAAAAGGAGATTTTAAAGATGTTTTCTGTATATTGTACAGTATTATTTAAAAATACATCTGGTTATGAAGCAACAGAAGAAGTGGACATTCATAGATGTTCCTTATTATTCTACTTTCGTAGAAACGTCAGGCCCATCAAATCATCTAGTCTGTGATTGTCTGTTCCTCTAGTAATTTTACAAATCACAAATAGATCTTCATGAAACTGGACATTAATATTAAAAATGTTAAGACAAAGTAATTTTTATTTTTGATTTTTTTTTTTTTTTTTTTGGTGTATGGTTCCTCAGTGCCAGCGAAAAAGATGACAAAAAAAATCCCACACTAAAGCATTAGGACAAAAACAATGATATGTAACAATGGGTTTTAATCCTTTAGCCAATTCACCAATTGCACGTGTGCTTAATATGATGAAAAGTCATGGAATTGAATGTCTATTTTTCTGCTGTGATAATTCTATCTGTATGAAAGTCAGTAGGAACAGTTCTTTTTGGTTAAAAGGTTTGGTACAGTTTGATCGTTTGGGGTAATGATTAAGGTCGTGACTCAAGCAATTCATGTGACTGCAAACCTTTTATACATTTCTTCTGTATCTTTCTTTTACCGATGCACCTAAAATTCTAAAAATTTAAATATGAACTTGTGAGGCAAGTGGGATTTATATCTTGTGTTAATTTTCAAAATATTCTGTAAAAATAAGTAAATTAAAATTCAAAACTTGTTAATTCTATTAAAATTATTCCTATAAAAAAATGATTCAAAACAAATTCATTTTTGGAAACGAACAGCATCAAATGAATTTGCATGACATTTAGAAAGCCTTTAATAAAAATGTTTTTTATTATGATAGCGCGTAAAAAAAAAAATATTTTAATCTTCAACAATTTTAAAAACACAATTTTTAATTTTTAAAAAATTAACTATTGTTCTAATAATAAATATTTTAAATACAAATCATTATTTTACAAACTTTTTATCATTTCAGGTTTTCGTCAAGTTTTTTTAAGTTGAAAATACCATGTAATACCTCGAAAATTCTGAAAAAATTGGATGTTTTTGAATTTTAATTTAATTATAGAATATTTTGAAAATTAAAAACCAGAAAATGTAAATCCCAGAGGCTTCACAAATTCATATTTAAATTTTCAGAATTTTAGGTGCATTGGTAAAAGAAATATCTAAAAGAAATAAAAGGTTTGCTGTCTCCTGAATTGCTTGAGTCAGGACCTTAACTGACCTTTTTAAAAGTTTACTTAAAAATGCGGATTGAATTATTTTTTTCAGAAAATGGAAAGTTTTTCTACTGAAATTTAAAAGTAATCGTACAATTTGTTTTTATCGTTTTCGTGACTTAATTTTTAACTAAAAGAAATCAAAAAAAATAAAAAAGTGTTAAGGTAAAAGTTGTTTCAAGAGCCTCTTATACAATGAGTAAGCTACAGTGTCGTTTCCTTCTGTGATAAACAGATCCTTTGATCGTAAAGGAGACGTTTACTAAGTTTTACGTTTTTCAAACTGAAGGTATTTTTTTATCTATTTCCAGTCGTGTAAGAATTTTTAAATAGTTTTAGTGTAAAAATCTTTTGAAAATGTTTAGATTTTTAACTATGATGAATTAATAAAAACTATTTCATTTATTTTTGTACCTTATCAGAACAATTTCATCGCTGACTAAACTTTTTAGTTAATTAGGAAAACGGATGACAATTTTTTGTTTGTTTGTATGAAGGCAAAATATGATGCATTTTTAATTAGAAATAACGAACGGTATCCTTAACAGAAGAGTAACGAAAAATACAAAACTATATCTTAATACAGTAAAACCTCGTTAAGTCTTCACCCGGATAAGTCGTCACTCCGTTTAAGTCGTCGTTTTGCTTAGGTCCCGACAAGGTCTCCTAGACAATAATGTAAAATAACCCTCTTTTACTCGTCACCAAATTTAATTCTACTCCGGATAACTCGTCACCCTCAAAAATGGCGAAAAGCATCTTTATTCTCAATTCACTCTAAGAGAGCCTAGCCTTTATGGGGAATTTTCACGTGGGAAATTCACTTGGGAAATTACACACTTCTCGCTGCGACTCTTGTCAAGTGTATACGTTTTTCTTGACCGCTATTGAGTGTGATTTCATTTCATAGCGAGTAAGCTCCGCTCTAACGGCTATTTTTTATCTTGCAATTTCGTGGTTCGATTACATTTGTAGCATGTCAGGAAAACGAAAACTTACCTCGTTATGTTTTAAAGAAAAAAAAAGACTTAATTGCACTTTTTGAAAAATCAAATTTTTCGAAAACAGCTTTTGCCAAAGAACATCGTATTCCCAGGACTACGTTAAACGATATTCTTTCATCGAAACAAGTAATTGAAGAAGCTGACTGCAAAGACAAAAGAAAGAGAATGAGGAAATCAAAGTTTGACAAGATCGAGAAGGTTTTAGCTAGTTCGATGGCTAAAACATGCCAGATCGCAAAATGTGCCGATTTCTGCCGTGATTCTCAAAGAAAAAGCGATGGAAATTACTAAGGAGTTGATTATTGAAGATTTTGGCGGCAGCAATGGTTGGCTGGAACGTTTCAAAGACAGACATTGCCTTTCTTTTAAAACGATTATAATGTGGTAACTATAAAAAGTGTTTTTTTTTTATTTTTTACTTTCCACTCATTTGCATTTATTGATTTCTGAAAATGTTGTTTTTCTCACCGAATCCTACATCAATTCATGAAAATACTGTATTTTAGTGGGTTTTTTTTTGTTTGTTTTTCTTTTTCAAAAATTCCCACTCCGCCTAAGTCGTCACTCCGCTTAAGTCGTCAAAAATGTTTGGTCCCTTGAGTGACGACTTAACGAGGTTTTACTGTATTCTATATTCAGGTTTATCATTGTAAATGATATTCATTTTTGTTCAATTGTTTTGTTGCAAACGTTGCTTTATAGTTGTTTGTTTATGGTTATGATTGTTGCTTTATGGTTGCAACGTAACCAGCAAAAGCACAAAAAGCTAAATCCTAGAAAAACCTAACTTGAATGAGTTAAATCTGTTTCAGAAATATTCAAAGATCCGATGTCTGGTTTTACAAATTTCGCAATATAATTGAGGGGAATTAGTCTGGAAAATAACATACCGGTAATGATTATGGTGCCATTTAATTCAATAATGCTACTTTTGGGTTAGTCCTATCTTTAATTTTTTTAAGTTTTTATTTTTGGTGTCGTACCTTGAATTTTTAATGTTATGCCTGATTGGCATTAACAAGTAAGACATTTTCAGCAATATTAGGTTTTGACTGTCTTACAGGAAACCACTGTCATTGTTCTCTTATAAATGCTTTTAGAATGCAAGAAAAGCTAAATAAGCTTTAATAAATCAGATTTCATTAATGTATTTTTATAGAATAAATATTTAATGTCAAGAATACATAAAGTGCTTTGAAATCTTAGGAAAATGATTGCACACAATTCCCTGACTTTATTTCGTTATTCTGGTTGTCGTCCTGTTTCGCTTTGAATAGAATGGTTAATGAATAGCATATGGCCTTAAGCTTTGTCCTATCAAATTTGAGTGAAGGGTTAAAGTTCAGATGGGGTTCACAAGGCCTTCAGCTACATGTCGCTATTATGAAACAGCATTTAAAATTATGAAAACACATCGTGATTACTTGTAGCAGTGCCTACATTAAGCTTTTCATTATCAAGACAATCGGTAGATTGAGTAATAAATTGTGGATATTCTTAAGTTAGTTGTCTTACAGAGCTCGTAAAGATTCTAATTTTCCACTTTCAAAATAATCTGAATAAATATTATTTTTTTTAAAAATCGAATGTGGTAGCCAGAAAATAGTAATAATGGAATTAGAATAAAAATTAATAAATTAAATTAGGCATCACTAGACAATTTTGATCAAAGACTAAAATGTAATTAATATTTTTTCTTAGAATTTGAAAAGTTAGGTATATCGATAGGTAAAATACTCTGAAATCTATTATGAATTTTCTCTGCCAATAAAAGTGATGGAGAATCCCTAACATAAGTGGTCACTTAAATTTGTTGGAAAAACGCAAATGAAATTTGCTTATCTGTTTTTCCTTGTGTTATTTTGTAGAATACATCCCTTCAATTCAGTTTTGTAATTGTTCTGATAAACATCCGAACTCATAGCTTTGACAGAATACCATATCTATAAAACTTTGATACCTGGAATAGGTCAGTACTGCATTGTAGAATTATTCTACAAGAATAGAGAATTTTTCATCTGCACTCTTTAACTTTCAATGACTCATTCCACAAAGTGAAAGTGATTAATTCAACATTTGGCTCCTAAACAAATTACTAAAAACCTAACAGTTTGCTTCGCCAGTAAACGTACGGGTGCTAAAGTGATGAAAACTGATGTTTAAAGGGACACTTTCTTTTCAGTATACATTTCAGAATTCATCATCGATTTAATTTAGAATAAAAGAGACTGAGAAGCCGAAGTAGAACCACCAATATTCTTCATGGTCGGTGTTTGATATCAAACATTTTAATTTTTCATTTGTCAAATGATGAACTTATTGTGTAAAAGAAAAGTCTTTTGATTCCCTTCAGATTATCTCATCTATGGTTCATCTTTTATGAGTGTAATTATTAATTTTTTTAACTTGATAGAAAGTTTACTCTAGATTTCCAAGAACTGCTAAATTCTTCCAATTGAAGAATCTTCACTTCTCTCCCTTTTCGAAGTTTTCTGACGTAAAATTTTCTTTCATTCTGAAATAAATATTTTCGTTTTCATTTATTTCATTTCTATGTTTGAACGATCCTTAGGTCCTGAAGTTGCTTAAAATTATTGTTCAGTGAAGGAGATTATAGAAGGAGTATCAGGAAATTAATGAAAAGGTTTTAACTTGATTGGATTTGAATTCTTGATGCAGATATATTTAGAATTAAGTAATTGTAAAGCAAAATTAATTCTGTCCCGGTCAGTAAATTAGCTTAACTATTATTATTACACCATCACTAGCATTTGATAAGTCATGATATGAGATCAGTATTAATTAGTAATTTATTAATAACGACGATTTCTATGAATGAAGTTACAGGAAGAACATTAAGATCTGATGAGAATTAAGCTAATTCGGACAAATATTAGGGCTACAGAAATTGAAACATACTGAAAATTAAGATGACTCTAAAACGACTCGAATATTTCATAATATCTGGAGTCTCTTTGTTCACCTGTTTTTTGTATTATTTTTTTGGAAAAACATTTGTACATGTATTTCTTCATTTTGGAAGAAGAGTATATTTCCCGAGTTTCACGTTTTTAGCTTAACCAGTTTCCAAGATACACGTACCCTTCAAGAAAGTCTACCCTCCCATTCCCGCTGTTTGTTCACCCCCTTTGGCCTTTTTTTATTTTATAAAAACCGTTGAACATGTATTTCTTTATTTTCTTAAAAATAATATTTTTTCCGAGCTTATCGTTTCTAGCTTAAGTAGTTTCTGAGCTATTCTCTTTCAGTTAGCCCTTTAGGTATTTTTGTTTTTGTTTTTTTGAAAAACCGTTGAACATGTATTTCTTCATTGTTTAAGAAGAGTGTTTTTCCCAAGTTTCATGGTTCTAGCTTAAACAGTTTCCGAGAGGGGGGAGGGAGCTTAAGAAAGTTGGGCCCTCCCCTTTGCACCATATAGGACGTCAATATCGAAAATTCGTCGAATACGTATACAAAAGGCACTCATGTCAAATTTCACGTTTCCAACTCAAACGGTTTCCGACATATGCATCTCCTTCAAGAAAGTTACCTCCTCCTCCCTCCCTTTAAACGCTGTTCTGGTTGGTATTTCCAGAATCCTTAGTGCGCGCCTACGTACCTATCCCTAAAATTTCAAGTTCCTAGATTCAGCGGTTTCGATTGAGCGTTGATGAGTGAGTCAGTCAGTGAGTTTTGCCTTTTATGTATGAGTATTAAGATTAAAAAGATTAAAGTTCACTAAATAATTGAGTAAAAATTCACTAATAACGGTTCATTCATTTTGAAAGTATCAAAAAAAAAAAAAATAAGGAAAACTTCTCGAATTTTCATGTAAAATATTACAGCATTATATAGAATAATAATAAAAAAAAAGGAATTCTTTCTTTAGGAAATAAAATTGAAGGGGAAAAATTTCCCCTCCTTCTCCTTATTCACTTAATAGCGAACAGTCTTTATTCTTCTCGTCATTTGCCGTTTATCTGAATTGCAACCGAATACTTGATGTCTTCCTTAAGCCTAGTTACGAAAATCAAATGAGAAAAAGGCTGTAAGGTTCAAGTTTTATGTGATCCAGATCCTCTCTGCTAGCAAGTGCCAACCCTGGAGCTTTTGGTTTAAAACAGGGAGCTTTGAAAGTTTGGCACGTTCAATGATAAGAGATCCCTGCGGGGACCTGAGAGAGTTTTGCAGGAGGGTGGGAGGTTGTCACCAGAAGCTTCACCCAGTGGGGTTCAAAGGCAGAGGTTCGTAGCTGTCATCAACCACTATCTGAATCAAGTGGATGTTGGAGTACCCCAAACCTCCTTGGGATTCCAAAGCGGGGGCGTCTTACCTTATCTTCTATCGCACTCGGCCATTCCCCATCGGGGAAAGTTCCTGTATCAATAGGAAAAGAGGTTGTCTGGATGTTTATGCAGAAGCCGGAAGCTAAGACAAGACTTAGTATAATCGGTTAATAGTTTGCAGCAGTCGAATATCAAGAGATATTGAAGCAGAAGAAGAAGAAAGAATGGCTCCTAGCACTTTCAAATAACGAGAACTCGCTTATTTCATCTCCTTTTCATTTCAGTGCTTATTTCGTAGTCTGAGGGAGAGAACTTAATGGCCTTCGCTAAACTCTTCAAATTTACAGCGAAACAATTCAAGAAAGAAACAGATAATAACATTTTTTTTCGTTACATTTTAGTTCTTTTATGATCTTTTTCACTTTATTCATGGTATTACAAAACAGTGTTATTACTAGAATAACTCGCAGATTTCATCAGTTAATATGAATCTTAGCAATGAAACTAAAATGATTTAAATAAAAGCCGCTATAAAATTTTTTACAGTAACTTGAACGGAACGGTAAACACACATTACAAAGATAAAAAAACATTTATTATACACATTAAAAATATACAGCACTACCGGTTTCGCCCTGACAAGGCTTTTGAAGTGGCATAAACCATAGTAAAATAGTAGAAAAGAAATAAAATAAAAGAAATCATCAAGCTACTATTGAAATATGTGCACGCGTTAAAAATATTTTGATCAATATTTTTTTTTTTTGATTGCCAATTTTGCAATATTTGTAATAGAGTATATAGGATTTCCATAGCCTTAACTGTATATATGTTTCTGATAATGGTGGTATACTAGGGACCCATTTTGCTCATTCTAAGCGCTAAAATTCTTTAATGTTTTACTTTTGTGGGAAACCAAACATAATTAAAAAAGTGTCGTAGTCTTCATAATTCCTGTTTGTAAGAACAGCAAAGTTGCATACATTTTTTTTTTCATACATTGTTTTGTTCAAAATTACCAATGTTCTTCAAAAATATCAATCAGAGGTTAATTTTGACATAGACTGACAGTCCTTTAAATTCAGTGTTGGCTTATTGCTATATTTGAAATTTATATGTATAAGGTATATGGCCCAAATATCGCCCATCTAAGAAAACCTGCCCATATTTTTGTCATTTATCGTCTCAGTTGCTTGCAAACAATTACAATATATCATAGTAACCTTCACTTACATGTCCCTGAACCAATTATAGATATAACTATTATTTTGTATTTTTCCTCAATTTTTGTTCAGGCAAACCTCATATTTTGAATTTTGTGAAAGTGTTCCAAATATCGCCCACACCATTAAATACTTTGTTTTTTTTGCACTTCTTTGCATTTTTTTGTTTTTTTCTTAATCTTTTCGCAATTCTTTATGGGTGTTGCGAGCTTCTTTTTCTTTGGATCGTCTAAGTTCAGCCCCTTAGGACTTAGTTTCCTTTTGCTGAGAGAATTCATTAGAGCAATTGTGAATGGTGACCCACTCACAAGACTGGGACATTAAATGTTTTGGAAGCTTTCAGAAGCCCATTTTTTTATTTTTTACAGCTGTGACAACTTCTCTGTCCCATGTCTTACGTTGAGACATCTGTAATAAACCAAAATAAAATATCGCACAGTGGGCGATATATGGAACAACGAAGTGGGCGATATTGGGCACTCTCTAGCTTGTCAATTTGGGGGACGCTACAGACAAACCGGCTACCTCTAACAAGTTACAGACATTATCAACAGACAGGTTATTTCTTTCACTACTTCACGATATTAGATGGTTGCGATGGCATGAATAATTCATAAGCTGCAGCACTAAAAGAAACAGTAGGTTCATAACTTACCAGAACGAAAAAACTTCAAGAATTCATAAAAAATAAACGGGTTGAAGTAACACCACCAAACGAACACAGCGTGCTAATGGAAGGAATGGCAAATTGTTTCCATCGGTTCCCGTGTGATAACATCACTATACCATACTATACTGGGCGGTATTAGGAACCTGGGCGATATTTGGGCCATATACCTTACATATAGTAAAAACTGGTTTATACGTATTTCAAGGGTAGACTATTTGAATTACGTATACATGAGAATTACTTACAACTCAGGTTTAACTTTATTTTTAATTAAACTTAAATAAGAACACTTTTAATAAACATTTGTGTATTAGCTACATATTTTTCAACATATGATATGGATAACTATAACACTGTCTATTTCAATTAGTGTATTCATTTTCATAGAGGTTTTCTGATTTCGTGTTTTAAGAAACATTAAGAGATTAAATAAAATACTGTAAACCCATTACACAATTACAGTTCTAAGATAAATGAAAAGCAAAGACTCACGAAATTTTCACTAATTTTCCATCACATTGTTACTCACTTTTTCATAACTGCAAATTTTCCCTTTTGTTGACGACTGCGCTTTACAGATTTTGAACCTAATTTTCAACATTCTTCTAAAATTGACTCCTCCTTATTAATGACTGCACATAATGTAGTGTAATTTATATTTAAACTATTTCTGCTCTTGATTTTTGCGGGTTGTCTTTCACTTCCCGAATAAATCTCACTGTTTCCTCTAAAGAGTAACTTTTATTCCATCTATTACCCATGGCTGCAAGAGAGAGACTGAAGTAAATGAAGGGAACACATGTTTCATCAATGCGAAAATTCATTTAGTTTTTGTCTCTGACCGACTTTTCATTAAAAGCTGCCCATAACGTGACGATTATATATCGATATGGAACGCTGAGCTGTACATCGGTGCAGCTGGGGAATATCTGTAGTTGAAAATACGTACAATTCAATCTCGTTTTTAAAAATATACTACATACAAAGGCGAATTACGTTTAACTCAGTTACGTATATCTCAGAAATAATTTATATGTAAATTAAATACAATTTCGCCAGGACCTACAAACAATTACGCACAAACCAGAACTACATACAACGGGATTACGTATAAACCAGTTTTTATTGTCTATGTTTTTATATAGATTTACAATCAATCTCTTTACTTAAAATTCTCAGAAATTAACTGTAAGTAAACGTTTAATTCAAATTTTGAGTTCAGTTACCAAGTATTTTACATTCATAACATTCACTTTGTATCAAGCAGGGGCTTACACAAAGGTCACCCAATTTGTGCCTAATTTTTTTTATACAAGTCATGTTTTTAATTATCATCCTCAAAAAGGGCGGCCTTTTTCTTTCTTTTTTTCCCTTTTTGTAAATGCAATTTTTCATAACTAAAAAAAAAAAAATTGAAATAGGAGGCAAATGTAGACAGAACGCAAATTTTAGCTATTCTTAATTATTTTTAGTTTTTAATTTAAAAATATCAACAAAATATTCAAAAGTATTTATAAAATTTTATTTCTTTTACAGGAAATATTTTTATTTTGAAGATAATTTGTTTAAAAATTATTTATGCATCTCAATTACTGTATCCCTTTCTGTCAGAATGTAAGTGCTTTAAACCAAAAATTCTGTTTATACAAGTATGTTAAGTATTAGTAGATATAAACATTAACCAAAGCAGGCATGAGAAAGAAGAACCTATTTTAAATTGTAATTTACAATGACTAGATGTTAAAACGAAATAGTTAAATACAAATAACCTAATTTTTTATTGACTAGCTGCTTAGTGCATTTTTTTTGTGCTTTTATTTCTTGAGCTGAAGTAGTTCCTCCTGTAGTTAACAAAGTTCTACTTAATAAAAAATGGGAAGAAAATTACAAACAAAATATATAAGAAAAAGGACCTTTTGAACTGCAAAATAAGGAGAGAAGATGAAATACACTCAGTAACACTGAAACCTACAACATAATAAGAAGAAATGATTGGAAATACGGTAAATCAGTAGATCGTTGATGATAAAATTAGCTATCGAAACATCAGATTTAGCAAAAATAAATTGCATAGTAATATACAAACACAAATGAGCCTTGACATTATTTTCATTACCTTGTATGTCTCTTCAATATAGACTAATTTTTAAATCTAAATATTTTCACGTTTGTACATTTTAATATATTTTAGCGTTTATTTTAAAATCTAGTTGGAACTTTACATGAAATTTCGTTCAAACAACGAAAACAGTGTATTAATAAAAACATGTATTTGATATATACTCATGCTCAATAGTAGATTTTAAAATCCTAATTTATAATCAAAATTTTACGTAAGTAGGAATTGTGTATGTAAATTTGTTCAAGTAATAATAAATGTATGTAACCATGGCAGTAAGTAATAAGATTAAAATAATGTGTTATATTATATGCTAACAATAAATAATAATAATAATAATAATAACAACAACAATAATTATAATAGTAATAATAATATATTGGTTTCCCCAAGTTTTATTCATAACAATTTTCGTTGTGATCGCAGTTTATTTTTAGTGTTAAACCATAATTACATAAATTTGGTACATAGCATTTTTTAATCACTAAAAAAAAATATTTAAATTAAAATATTAAAAAAAAATTGATATTGTTTTTTTAAAAGCCATTAAAAACGGTAAAACGAAAAAAGGTATTATTCCCTTTGAAGAAGCTTTATGCAATAGGACAGAGAAATTTAAAACATCCCGAAATTTTAATTGAATTGGTCTCTTGTTCAGCAACTGAATTGAGGAAGCCAAAGTCCATTTGTTCTCCGTCAGTTCTTAACTGGCGCTGTGATCGTTATTGTCGAAAGAAATTGAGACGAGTACCTGTCTTCATGTATCACAGAAGAATGGTCCAAGAAGATTGGAACATGTTAATTTTTTTCCACCTTGGCTTAAATGGAACCCTCACAGAATCGTCTCGTCATCAGTTTTAAAGTGAGGAGTTCAAAGATTTAGTTAGATACAACTCTATAATTACTAGAAACTTGTAGTAGCAAATTATGTGAAGCTTCTTCCTCTCTAGTAACGCTATAAAACAAACTGTAACATGGATGTTTTATACAATGCAATATTCTGTCTAGTAATAATGACTGATAATAACGATAATCCTTTAAAACGAATTTGTAATAAAAATATTTCATTTTTGAGATCTTAAATTGACCACTATAGCATCAAAAGTTCAAGAAGTGAATTTTTCTCATGAATATAAAAGAGAATGAAACGAATAAAAAAGTTCTTTTTTTGGTGATCTCTATAACTACATTTCCTTAAATTTCATTCTGAAGTATTGATTATTGTTTGTAATTCTAAATTACGTTGTTGCGTCTATATAATAAGTGCAAAAGTTTATTTGTTTGTTTGTCTTGTTGTGTGTTTATTTTGAAACAACGTCGTCATTTCTCAACAGATCTTTACCTGGCACGGAAGTTCATAGACATTCTAGAATAAACATCGAAAATCCTGATTCGGACTAAGGGGTGGAAATGTAGAGAGGGGAAGGACAATAATTCTTAAAGAATAACTTTATTGAAGAGTACTTTTAGGGGGTTTTCGAGTTTACAAAATAAAAATATGGTATTTTTTACTAACTGGGGGGAAAGTTTGAAGTTACAGGGGTGTGGAGAAGTGCAGAAAAGGGTTGGAAGTCTTATGTTTTCCGATCTCCATATTAATTTGATGTCTAAGTGTTTTCGAGTTGCAAAATAAGAATATAACATTAATTTGTAACCATCACGTGATTTTTTTACCAACTAGGAAAGTTTCGAAGTGATCTCACAATTACAATTTCTTCCTCATCCACATCAGAACAACTTTTTGCACAAATTCCGGAGAGTTACAAATGGATTTCAGTATTGTATTGCATGTAGTTTCTAGAATTTAACCGCTAATTTATTTTTAGTTTTAAATTTTAATTTTTGTTTATTGGTGTAATTTATGTTTTTAAATTAATAAAATGTTGTTTTCTGTTACATATGCGAGGCTTCGCTCCGCTAGCCGTCTACTGTATATAATATATACAGGGTGATTCAAAATTCCCTACACTAACTTTAAAGGTAGGTATATATATAAACTCGGTTCATGGCGTCAGGTGCCGCCTTCCGAAAGAATCTGCAAGAACTCCATTCCAGGTCTTCCGGTCAAGGGTCCATTCCTCTTCCAGACTTCTAATCCTCATTGCTTTTTTAATATCGTCCATCCAAGCCTTTCGTGGTCTTCCTCGTTTCCTTTTTTGATTAGTTTTGTAATCAAAAGCGATTTTGGGCAGTCTTTCGTCATTCATTCTTTTAACATGACCAAACCAAATCAATTGTTTTCTTTGAAGATCGTCCAAAATGTTTCCTTTTATTTTCATCATTTGTTTGATTCTTTCATTTCTTGTTCTTTCTATTCTTGATACCCTGCATGATCTTCTTAGGGCATCCATTTCCACTGCCGCTAATTTCTTTTTTTCTGTCTCCGTAATTCTCCATCCCTCTGCCCCATATAACAAGATGCTCTTTACAATAGAATTGTATATATTATACTTTCTTTTCCTAGAGATCTCTTCACTCCACCAAATAGAATTTAATAGTTTTATAGCCTTCCTTCCTTGACAAATTCTGTTTTTAATTTCTTGTGAGTCTCTGCCTTCTCTATTAATGTCTACTCCAAGATACCTATAATGTTCACAGCTTTCTATTTTCATGTTATTATTTAGATTTAGGTCCGTCTCATTTCCTCCTATACATAGATATTTGGTCTTGCTAACGTTCATGTATAGTCCCCATTTCTCATATTCTTCCTTAATTGTTATCGTCATTCTCTCTAAATCATTTTTACTCTTTGCAATTATGACTTGGTCATCTGCGAACTGCAGAGTAAACATTGATGTTCCTTTCACATTAAGTCCCAATCCTCTGCAGTTTTCTTTCCAAACTTTTAATGCTGCTTCAACATAAATTTTAAAAAGTGTTTGGGAGATACAACATCCCTGTCTGAGTCCTTTATCTGTTATAAAGCCTTTTGATAATCTTTGACCTACTTTAATCTTTGTTTTTGATTGTCTGTAAAGTTCTTGAATTGCTCTAATAATATTAAAATTTATGTTTATTTCCTTTAATACATTCCATAATTTTGCGATTGGAACATTATCATATGCCTTCGTTAGATCAATAAACAGAAGATGAATTTGATTTCCCACCGCCATTTCCTTTTCAATAATTTGTTTAAGACAAAATATATTATCCATACATGATCTTCCTGCTCTAAACCCACTTTGTTCTTCACTTTCTTTCATTCTTATTTCTTCTTCAAGAAAATCTTTTAAAATTCGTCCATACAGTCTACTAAACGTTGCTGTTACAGTAATGCCACGGTAATTTTCACATTTTTGTCTGTCTCCTTTCTTATAAATTGATGTTAAATATCCAATTCTCCACTCTTCTGGTGTTTCTTCTCCGTTTAAACATCTTTCGAATAATTGTGTAATTAATCTTAGCAATTTATCTGTTCCATTTTTGATTAGTTCTGCTGATATTCCACCGGGACCACTTGCTCTTTGATTCTTTAATTTTTTAATTGCTGTTTTAACTCTCTCAAGTTCCAATAGTATAGGTTGTTGTATGGTATCAATATGTGTATTTTTTACTTGAAATTCATTTCTAGTTTCTGTAAGCAAAGTCTTATAATATTCTTCCCATTTCTCAACCGATATTCCTTGCCATGAATTATTACCTTCTTTTCTAATATTCCTTAAAAATTTCCATGCCTCTGTACATCGTCTTCCTCCTATATATGTCTCAATTTCTCTGCATTTTTTATCCCAGGATGTTCTTTTTTTCCCTATTACTAATTTCTTTGTGTCATTTCTAAAAGTTCTATAAATTTGTCTATCCTCTTCCTTTTTTGAACTCATCCACCTCAAATAGGCTTCTTTTTTCTGTTGTACAATCTTTTCAATGTCCTTATCCCACCAAAAGTTTTTTTGGGAATTTTTGCCTTTTCTTTTTTGTCCTAGTGCTTCCTTTGCAGCCTGGTGTAAAGATGATTTAATATGTTGATATAGTTCGGTTGTATTAGTATAATTCCTTTCTTCTAATTTTTCATCTAATCTTACTTGAAAAAGTCCTTTTGTACTCTCTTCTGTTAATCCTTCCAACATATATTCTGGGATATCAATATCGTCCATCTCTGTGGGATTTCTTTTCTCTCTAATTATATTAGCCGAATAAGGAAATGCAAGTCTTGCTCGCACCATAAAATGATCTGAGCCACATTCTGCTCCTCTCTGTACTCTGATGTCTAATAATTTTAATTGAGCCCTTTGTTTAATAATTATATAGTCAATAATTGTTTTAAGTTGTCTAGTATGCTGATACCATGTGTATTTATGAATATCTTTGTGTTTATAAAAACCATTTGTAATCTTGAGATCGTTAGTTCTGCAAAATTCAATAAGTCTTTCTCCATTATCGTTGACTACATCCTCTCCAAACTCTCCAACAATGTTATCTCTCTTCCTGCATCCAGTTCTTCCATTGAAATCACCCATCATTATAATTTCTCTTGTTCCTCCAATTTCATCAATAATTTCCTGCAGTTTTTGATAGAACATATTCTTAACTTCAATAATTTCATCATTATTCGGAGCATAAATTCCCAAAATAGTAATTCTTCTTCCAAAAATATCCATATTGATCTTTAAAATTCTTTCATCCACAGCATCAAAGTTCTTAAGATTTCTCTCAAATTTCTTTTTCATTAAAACTGATACTCCTCGTTTTGCTCTTTCCTCCTTTGGAACTCCTGAGTATAAATGAATAAATTCTCCAGTTTTTTCTATTCCTGATCCTTTTTTCTTAGTCTCTGTTAAAACAATGAAATCGACCCTCATCGAATCAATCTCTTTCATTACATCAATCCATTTTGATCTAATACCTTGCACATTCCAGGTAGCCATAATCATAGTCCTTTTCCGTAGCCTTAGTCGCTGTCCATTAAAATCATCCGGTTTATTATTCTTGTTGATTCTTTTTGCGTGAGATATTTTTTACAAGAAATAGGGTGCAGGCCTATTGTCATAACCCCCAACCTGGAGGACCAGGGTGGTCATTTGGTCTGGCACCTACCCTTCGACCAAACCGGCTTGGGAGGCCCTACCAGTAGCTACGCTACCGCCGGCATAGCTCTCCGGGTCATTGGTGCACACAAGCCCCTCCACCACGACAAGGTAGACACACCATGGAGGAGTAAAGGTAGGTCAAGAATACAAAAATAAACCATATTCGTAGTGGAACGTATGTCCGTATACTCCACCCGAATGTGCTAGAAGATATACTGAGGATCAGAAATAAAAGACAAGTAAGGTAGACAACATGTTTATTAGCCCTACGTTTGCAATATGATAGTAAGATTCAGAGTAGGTGCTCCAAGTTCCTTCCACCAACAGTAATACACGCCTCATTGTGCATTTATTACTGTTAGTTCATGAATTACTGATCGTCGATGCATGGATTGCCGAACATGTGCAAAAAACGTGAGGCCTTTCGCGGAAACATCCATTTGCCATAGCGACTTTTGCGACGAGGTCAGCATCAGAGGCAGTGGTGGTCTCTTAGACGATGCCTTTCAGATAACCCCAGAGGAAAAATCAATGCAAGACAACTCACACGTCCCAACTAATGTGCTGCCAGACAGCACCTTCTAGCACATTCGTGTAGCGTTTGCGGACTATGAATACGGTAGGTTTTTCTATTCCTGACCTACCTTTAAAGTTTGAATCACAATTATACATACATGATTGCGATTCGCCAAGTAGTTTTTCCTACAGGCCTCTTTAATTTGGATCACCCGATAGATACATGTATGTGTTCGTAAACAAATTTCGAACATATACTGTCCTTTCGTTTTCTGAAGGAAAAAAAAATATTGCGGCCGCTAAGGGTGAATTGTGGCCATGCTGTCCCCATAATTTGCATATCGCCTAACTTATCTAAAAAATATCGAATATTAAAACATATAATACGGTTAACGAGCAACAATTTTATTGACATCACATGTGGAATCACACTAACATCATCAAATGGAATTTGAAGATGAACATTTGGGTTATTGTCAGACCAAATATGGCAGTTATGAGTTTTTACAGCACCATTCAAATGGAAATGAGCCTAATCACTCCACAGTATTCGCCAAGGTCATGCATCATCCACCATCATCCAAGCAACCAATGTCAAGGCAAATGCTTTCTGCGTATCATAATCACTACAAGCGAATTGTTGACAGTGGGATATTTTATATGGATAAAACCTCAAGACATTTCGCAGAACTCTCCAAACTGTCGTATACGACATGTCCAATTCCCGTGATACTGCACATGCACTACAGCTAGCATGTGCATTTCCGACTCCCTGTTTCTCTACTGCAGTTGCAACTTCGTCTATTCTATGCAGTTCACTTGGTTTGCGACCTCGTCCGGGTTTTACAGTAAAAATCCCTGTCTCTTCAAAACGCAAAATCATTTTCCGAAGATTAGTAATCGTCAGTGGACTTCTACTTGAACCTTTGAACTGGTGAAATACATTAAGTGCAGCAGAAGCATTGCTGTTTCATTAATAGAAGCGTTTAACAAGTAACGCGCGATCCGGTAAGGTGAGCTTCATGACTCTGCGCTAGTCGTAGATTTGTGACAAATGCTTTGTGACTCCTTTTATAGGCGGCGGTTGTTCGATTACGTCGCAATATTTAAATTTAGGGAACCAACAGTCACATTCATCTTTAGCAGCCGAAATTTGCACTATTATATCTTCTTCAGAAATCGAAACCGCATCCTCAGGACAATATCTGTACGAAATTTGGTTGCGATTCGCCCAGTATTTTTTCCTAAAGAGAGATCTAAACATCTCCTCTTTAATGTAAATCACCCGGAATATATGAGACTAAAACGGTTTTAAATTTGAAATGGACACTTCCTTTTACAGCGCGACAACAATGCTTTCATTACTGTGATGACGAACGGATGATTCTAATGCTGGGCGAACACGTAGCAACAAGCGGCAATATTGTTGGATAATATTGCTCATTTTTATTGCTAATTGATATCGTCAGTTTTTATCAAGCGCGAACACAGAGTTTTTCCTAAACGAATATTGCCCTGAATACTGATGGTTACGGCGCTTCGTGTTTCACTAGGGAGCCCTAGTCATTACACACTCAGTAAGAACGCCTTATAAACACACCACACGAGCACAGCATAGATGCACTGGGGACAATATTCCCAGCAATTGTACGACATCGGTTTTATTATACAATTTATTTGCGAATAAAATGGGAGCTATCCAGTGTAAGCGTACTTGCGGTTAAGCCTAACTTGTTACGAACGTACAGAATCGATCTACTATTAAACGCCTTACCGCGGTAGAAATCAATTAAGATTCTTTCATTATCAATTGACAAAATGTTGTTGTTTGAATTATCTTTTTTGGGCCGACCCATTTCGCTGATTTTAGGTCTTCTTTCTCAAAAAAAATGGTCGTAGTGAGTAAGTGAGTTTCCGATTTTCAAAGTCCCGCCTTCCTTCTACGTCACCATTGTCACGTGATTTCATCCGTTCATGTGATTCGCTCGCGAACCAGCAATATTTCTCGACAACCAATATTGTTGGTTTTTTTCCAGCAACAACAATATTCTTGAAATGGACAATATTGTTCATTTTTATTGCTGGAAACGGTTGTCAGCAATAAAAATGAGCAATATTGTCCAGCAATATTGCCGCTTGTTGCTACGTGTTCGCCCAGCATAAGGAACTAAGCTGTGTAAACCACGTCAATTGATCATAATAAATTTAAAATTTTAAAACCTGTAATGAGACTATAATTTACGCGACAACTATCTTTTAAATTAAGATCCAGAACAGTCTTAGACAGCATTTGAAAGTATTTGATCAGCATAATGTCCCTAGTGTTTCTTGTTTATCAGTCTGAGCGACCTTTTAATTGGTAGGTCTGAGGTAGGTTTCTGTCTGTAGTTGTGCGATGATGTGTTATTATTACGGTGATGCCACCATTATTCCGGGGGGGGGGGGGGGGAATAAAAAATCCATTGAAACGAAAAGATACGAAACCAACCAATCTAAATTCCCGATTTTCATTGGGCTACGAAGTTTTTTTATAATCAAAATAAGAAAATAATATTTAACGTCATAACTTTCGGGGAAAAAATGATTTATTTGATGGTTGGTTATTTTTAGATGGTTATTTTTTACCAGATGATTAATTTAATTTGAATCTACATGAATTTGGATGAATGAGTAGTCAAAAATGACCAGTGAAAATTCAGCTTCCCATGTAAATACTTATTAATCGCGCCTTAAATGTACATTGTTGTTTTCGAAACAACAGAATCATTATGAGCTGTCATTTAGTTACTAAAGTCAAATTAAATTTTGAGCTTTAGACAGTTGTAGATGAAGCTATTAACAATCATAGATGGATAGAAATGCTTTTGCTTTTCGACTTAAACTTACCTTCTGATAGCCTTCTCGAAATTGCTTTAAAATTCACATTTTTTGGTTTTTAATATCAGGGGATATTAAAATTTCAGACCTATCCTGTAATTTTCTTTGGGAAGACCAAACGGTTTTTAAAAAAGACAAAAATACGTTGCTAACATTTACAAAGTCATTGCTAGAATCAAATGAATTACACATAGCTTTGTATCGTTAACGGATTAAATACATTCAAATGAAAAAATAAAACCGAAGAAAGTGTTCTATCGCTATGAAACAGACAATGAGTATCTAAAGGTAAAGAAATGATTACATTTCATTGCAAAAGAAAATGAATATTACAGAGCAGTGGCAACATAACGGTCATAAATTAATGCATATATTAAATATTATTAATTGGTCATAAATTAACGCCTCCTCTGGCGGCGATACGATCGGAAATACTGTGCAGCGTATAGTCGATTAGTAGTCTTAAGATTGTCCTGTGGGCAGTTCCTGCGAAAAATTCTGCAATTGTTGAGCCAGTTCGGTCTCATTCGTGATGACTGCATCTGCCTTCGTATCGTATCTCAAACAAGCTCCACTGACGAGAGCTCTGGCGGTCTGGCTGGCCATGGAAGGGTATGAACCCCATCTAGGCGAGGTTGAGAGAGACCTCTCATATGAAGTCTGGCATTATCATGTTGGTAAATAGCCTCGGAAGGCGTGACAGCGTAGGCAGTTCATTTGGCTACGATATGCTGTTAAAGTACCTTGTAGCATAATTAGCGGAGATCGGCTGTCATAGGAGATGGCTCCTCAGACTGTACCTCTAGATGGGATGGTGTGAGCCACTCGTCCACTGCAGCTGGACAGGAGCGATGAACACGCTTCTTTATATACGGATACGGTGCTAAAAGCGGGATTTGTCGCTGAACACAAAACGACTCTCATTGGTCACCGTCCTGGATTTCCGGGCTCGACGTCACTTCAGACGATGTTGGGAAGTCAGTGTTGCTGTCTTATGGGATGCCGAAATAAAGTCCCGCCTTTCCCAGTCATCGCCGAATCGTGTACCTTGATCCTCTGAGATCTAGAGTTTGTGTGTGGCCTTCTGATACCCAGCAACCAACATCATCTGACTGTCGTAAGTCTCCGACCAAGAAGTTGTCGTAGAGACATCATCGTAGACTATTTAACGTAACCTAACAGCAAAACCAGTCATATTTGTTCGTCCTTGCGAACACGCTGATTATATTGGCCCTTTCTCATGCACTCTGGAAACACCGGATGCGTTGATTGGCGATTAAATTTTAATCTTTTCGTCATATCTAGCTGAGTTCGCGGCTCTCGCTCTATTTTTAAGGGTAAGGCTTTTTTTAGCTTGTTTATATTTAAAAGGGATTGAGTTAGAAATAAAATTACACTTTTCAAATTTGTATTAATATGTTCTATCACTTATAGCTGTAATGTCAATAATATAAAAAGAACTTAAAATTAATGAAAAGGAATTTTTATGATAATTTTTAAGGTATTATAATTGCTCTAAAAAACTCAGGGGTCTTAAAACTTTTAAAACTGTTTTTACATAAAGGGTGACATCAGGTAACAATTAAGATCGCTTCTTAATTATCGAACCAGTTCTTTGGGTAAGAATTGAAAGCTATGAAAAAAATACAATAGTAAAGCATTAATGTATAAATGAAGTTGCTTTAAATATACTGCTAAAAACAACATTTCATTTGTACTAAGAAATGTTCTGTTTTGCTCTACATTTGTAGAGGGTTTTTTTTTTTTTTGTTTTTTTTTTTTAATATAATCTTCCCTCAGTTTGGTGACGTACTGTGAGTGGCATTCCCAATGTCACATTAGCTGCCCGATGCTTCCCCGCATGCCCACGCTTGAATGGAAGTTAACCCCATCGCCGAGCAATGCAGGAAAGCAGTACTTTGCAATGTGACATTGGAAATGCACCCGACAGTACCTTCAGTATTTTTCTTCAGTTGAATTTCATTTAATGTCGTTCGATAAAATTGGATTACACTTTTCCTGTCACTTTTGTAATTTTAACAAACAATGGATCATCCTCGAGGAATTTCGTAAAATTTTGAAATGCCTGATATGAAAATTATGATATTACTTGTTGCTCAACAATTCAGATGATAAATACTTTGCAAACCAACATCGTTTTCACTGTCTGTGGCTCCTTCGCAGATTATTTAACTAGTCTACGTTTAATCTTCGAATGGAATGAATAAAATCAACGGATTAGGAGTTGCTGATCGATCTTACGTTAGTATTACAAATTTTTTTGAATCATTGTTATGATTATATGTGGATTCAAGATGATGTGGTGTTGTTTGAGTGGTAGTGATCGAGCAGAAAATAGTAGAATTGTATTAAAACGGATGGGTTTTTTTGTTTAGAATTGTCTTTAAAGTACATTAATATAAAACATAATTATAATTTCTGTTAAATATTTCAAAGATGAATAGATTATGAAAGCAGTTGTGAAGTAATTATTAGAAATGTTGTTATTTCATTTATCGGATCTAAACATTCCAAGCTATTCATCATTAAACATAATGTGAAATTTTGGATTTTTTTTTCTGCCATTCAGTTGCTCAGAAAGAGGGTCAGATTACCGACTTCAACAGTGAATATGACAGAATTCAGTGAATTATTATAAAGAAAATTAAGGTTGCAGAAAGGAATACAGTGAAAGAAACCAATGAATCACATGTTTCTGCTGATTTTTGAGACGCCCTGTAACTTAAATGAAACAGTCTACTTAGAACTGCTTTGACCAACTACTACGATTACGATTTTCAGAGAGGATCAGTGAAGGACTGTTTTATCCTTCTTTTTCTTTCCTTTCTTTATTTTTTTTTTTTAACGAAGAGAAATGAAAAAGAGTTGACAAAGAAGAGAATGAATTAAGAAAAAAAACATGAAAGAGAAAACGAAGAAGAATTGATGAGACCTCTTTAGTCTCCTTGGAATTGACTTCACAAGATGAGCTCATTGCAAAAAGGCTTTGAACGACACACTAACAACTATTTTCTGCTCGACGAAAAGATTAGGACCATCTCCATGGAAAATTCCTCAGAAATACCGTCTAATTGCATCTAGAAACTGGATGAAAGCTCCAGAAACCAACTTGAACGAACGCAATTTGAGAAGAACCAGTTCTATTCTTTAGTCCTTCTGCAGTTATTTAAAATTAGTAAAAAATTGTGATGAAAGTAAAAAGACAATTAGCTCTACAAACAAAGTGTTTTATTTTTCCTAATCAAAGTATTCTATTTAACTGACAAGTGAGAAATTGAAGGAATCAAAAACTAAAGAAATCAATATTTGGTTCTTAATTTTTGTACGTAGAAACCGTCCTTACGCATGAAAACTTCGTGCATTGTTCATTTTAGGTATGAGATGCATATTTATAATTTTTTCCAAAAAAATTTTTAACTGATTTTTCCCATCTGCTTTGGAAATTCCGCTGATTCCTTCTTATCTTCTTTCGGACCTATCAGTGTGTTATGCGA
The DNA here is from genome assembly GCA_023159025.1 of Thereuonema tuberculata. Taxonomy (NCBI): domain Eukaryota; kingdom Metazoa; phylum Arthropoda; class Chilopoda; order Scutigeromorpha; family Scutigeridae; genus Thereuonema; species Thereuonema tuberculata. The sequence goes on along the minus strand of JAFIDM010012231.1, from coordinate 4,548,985 downwards.
AGCTGGCGGCTCTATATCTTACATAAAGAATACATAAAGGAACTGAATACATAAAGAATAAATAAATAAATAAATAGATAGATAGATAGATAAATTAGACTAGGAAATGGATCCAATGTTGCCCGAGCAACTTAGTCTATTTTAAGATTGAGATTTGATTGCGCATTCACAGATTGATTTCACTGATTTTTACGCTGAATTTGCTTATAACTTGAAGTGAAACAGATTAAAATCCTTCTCTAATGGAAGCTACCCCAAATATTCTTCAGAAACTTCATAATGTGTTTTGCAGAAAACTTGAAATTTTGCCTTTTCTTTACTACTACATAGAACCGCTCAAACCATAAATCAAGTTTAAAGTAATTATTTTCAAACTTCTGAAACACAAAGTTTCTTGATCGTAGCTTTTGTAGTTTTCTTTTTTACTGAACACTTTACAGACAAACTTTCAAAAATAGTCTGTGGCCAAAGGCGAAGTGCCAAGAGTCCGAGCCTACGAAAGAGAAGAAAAAAAGGTAGCTACCTATATTATGAAGCTAAAAGTTAATAGCAAGTTAAACGTCCTTCTTCTATCATTGTCATTTTTCAGATTCATTTATGATATTCAATAGCTCCTCCTTCCCTTTTTAACAGACACCCCAATTAGACTTTTTATTGGACATGTTCCTCCCCGAAGAGCTTCGCTGCAGTCTTCGGTTGTCTTGCAAGAAAAATAAGAAAGCCCCTTACACCACAATCCTCTTTTGTTCCAAATTGGATAAGGAAAGGAAGAAGCTAGAGAAATTTGCTCATATCTTTAGAATTATTGTTGGAGTTTTGAATTTCTCTTGCTGAAATGTATAGTTTGAAAAATACTTTTTCTTTTTTTTTAAAAAAGGGTTTAAAATTATAACATTTGTACTTTGTCATATATAAACCTATAGTAGAGAAAGATCACATTCATTAACCAATAAAATGTATTTTTTTATTTTTATTTCTGCATTTTTTATTATAAAAATTAAAAATGTTTAGTGAGTTGAGTCTACATAGAATAAAAGCTCGTCCAGAAAAATACTAGTAAGATGTTTATATAATAATATTATAATCATTGTTACATTAATGTTTGCCAAAGGAGTCTGTCGGTTTTGATTCCCTCCCTAATAATAGATGGGTAAGAAAGAAATTTGTCGTAGATTCCTCCTTAGAAGAAAATTGTAAACATTGTGTTAATGTTTAATGTTTTAATTTTTTAAAAATGTAGAAAATCCGAGAACTTCCCATTCGTCGTTTTGCTTTACGAACACCAAAACAAGAAAAGGCATAATGAGAGTCGTTGTTGGTACAGGGTTTCCATCAAGTCACCACAAGGGATCAATATCTCCTCCTTCCATTCCCCTCCCCCCTTCCCTTTTAGAGAGTGGCCGGTCCTTTTCCCAAAGTGTCGACCCTCCTCGTCTTACCCTCTCCCCAATCCACCTCCTTCCCCCTTTCACGCTCAAAATTAATAGAAGCAGCTCCTCCGCTAATCCCTTCGGCCAATTTACACGGAACAAATCCACTCGGCGTGGCGCTTTCGAACAATGGTGGTGCCTTTGCGACAATAGACGCAGCAACAGCAACCTTCTCTGCCAATGAGCTTGTTCGCAAATTTTAACAGCTTTGCCCGCTTTACCGCATTCCATGTCCTTCACCAGAAATCCCGTCCTGCATTCCGATGTGGCACACTCTTTAAGAGGATTTAAAGCTCAAATCTCAACCCATTCTAATTAACGAACCCCGATGTTCCTGGTCCAAATTAAAGTTTTCCTTATTTATAGTTGTACACGCATTAGAATACTAGTAAAATGAAAATTCTTAGCCAATACAAACAGTAGTTAGATTCTAATAAGCAATTATCATTACACATGAACTTCATTACTTACGATAAGGCTATTTTATGATCTTCTATAATGTTTCGATTGGACTAACAGGATTTGCGAGTGAAACTGCATTCTTATTAAGATAGAGGCAAGTTGCCTCAATTTCACTTTAAAATCGCTATTATTCATAATATAATAACATTACATGAATGAATTAACGATATTATTGTCCTCAGTATCCCCCAATTTTTTTTTTCTCTTTAATTTGTAATTACTTGAATGTTATTTATATAATGATGTCATTTTTACATTTATATTAATAATATATATAATTTTTCTTAATTTTAATTATTAATTAATTAGTTTTATTAAAGCCTTAATATTAATTTTAAAGACTGAATTTTTATAATTTAGAAAGAAAGTTTTCTTCATCAAATAAAGATCAATGTAATTAAACTCCCTTGCGATTCATCAATCAAAGAATGAATTGACTTTCCCATTTCAACTGACATCTTAATTCATTAACCTTTTAAATTGTATTGGGCATCTCTTTCAAGTTCTTATCAGTCATTTGATATCTTTTAACTGTACTAGCATGTATCGTTATCATTGGCAATGATTCCAATGTGATCAAGTAATTCTAAGTAAAAAAAAAAAAAAATCATAACCTGTGTCATCTGATGAGTAAATGTCTGTTGCATACATTCCCCTTTATTTAGTTTCTTAGCACCAGTAGATGTATAATAAAGTAAAGAAAGGGTGATAATGCAAAAATAAAAAAATAAAAAATCTTTAAATATTCTTTACAATAGATGTAAAGTATTAAGAATATGCAAATTCATTGTTGCATACTTTTTTTTTTTTTAATATTTATTCGATAATTTTATGATTCAGCACTTCTAATGAATTCAGTCAGACAGGGGTTGATGTTGTAATCACCCCTTTCCGACACCAGTGCTTGCCATAAACTCCAGAAAAGCTGTTGGCATGATTCTTTTCTAACTATTGAAATGATCCCAGGAATATTCTACAATTTGGCTTCAACAGCCATACATTTCTTAAAATGGTGAACTTTTATTGTGCATATTATTTAACATAAAGCTAATTATGTATCAATAGCAATGTTTTTATTACATTGGAAGTGGTAAAGATGTAACATCTTTGGTAAAGTGGGGCTTCTGTGTAAAGCTATATGGAAACTAGTAAAAACTATTCAACCATTAGGTAGGTTGAAGGATGATGATGATCTTTACCTCTAAATACATACACAATATTTCTTTTAGCCCTCTTTTTTAATGTTAAGTATGTTTAGAAATAATGTAATGTGTTAACAATAAACTTTGTAATCAGTGAAGTTTTAACAAAATATTAACGATTTAATTTTTTCTTTCCTCTTGTTTTCTTCTTAAATGTTAACCATCCTTAAAATAATGTGGGTGAAATTATTTAATCCAAGTTCCAAAGTTGCTTTGCTACTTGTTAAGCATTTTAAACTTATGAAAACATTTGCTAAAAAGGGTAGTAAAGTTGTTTCAACAGTTAGTAAGAATTACATTTAAGACAGCAACAATTCTAATAGTTGGTTTAACATATCCAAACATCATGTGATATGTATAAGCTGATAAAATTATGATGGTTGTCTTGTGAATTAAGATAGATAGAACGATTCTCTGCACTGAATTGGTTATAACAACACATGTATTTTGTTTGTTGTTAATTTATTTTAGAAAAATTGCTTATATCAGATATCCTAGTTTTATTTTATTTTTTGTATTTTTTTAAATTTAATTTGTTTTATTTATAGGTTTTCCAAGTGGCATTTCCAGTTGTTTCCATGGATTCATTCTCTATAGAAGAACAATTGAACACTTTACCTGCAGATCTGGATTTTTCTTTGTCCTTATTAGGAGCTCTTCCTGTAAGCTCCCAACTCTGTCTGACAAACGGACTCCTTTCCACATTACAAGATAATGAGCTAGTAGAAGAAATGACTCCTAACTGTCGACCACTCCTTCATATACTTCTTCCACAATTGTTGCATATATCGAAAAGGTAAATTCCTAATGTAAAATTTAAGTAATCCTTCACTTTGCATTAAAATGAGGAAGAATGAATAACATCTGTATTTTCCTGAAATTTCATTTATCTTATTTTAATTCTTTAGTTTTCTTTGATTTCTCTTTGGATTTAGTTGTTTTGCTAAATTAAGATATTATCTGATCTTAATAATTCTATTTCTCTTGCATTTCAGCCAAACTAATACTGGTTCAGCTTTGACAATCGCTTGTTGCCGGGGAATACTTTTATGGACACAGAGAGCTTGGTAACTTTAGAAATGAATACATTTAGTTTAAATTTGTTGTTTATATTTTGAATAAATTGATGTTGCTTTTGTTGAATGTTAAGACTTTATATGAACTTAAGAAGCTTTTTGATCGTAACATTTACTAAGGTACACAGTATTCATAACAATGATGATAGCCCAAATAATTGAAGATGTAGTTTGTTTGTTTTTTTAGTTGTTTTTTTCAGTGTTAAGAGGTTATACAGAGGTCTAGGAGTATCACTGTTTAAAATTTTTATCAGCTGATTTGTTCTCCAGGATTCACTGGAACCTTAGGCGATCTTTCCATCTATCTCTGTTAATAACCTCTTAATTTCAAGATACTTCTGATGATTATAAAAATGGAAGACAAATTGCAGTATACATAACAAATAACTAGAAAAGAAGTTTCTTTGATATTCAAAATCTCTTGTTCTTGAAAGTTGAAATTGTATTTATTTTTCTGTGAAGATAGAAAGATTGAAAATGAGAGTGGGGAACTCAATGAGAGTGTCAACGAGAAGCAGGGCTCTTAAGAATTGAAAACATCCATTGATAAATATTGAATAGACAAAACATTAGAGACATGGGTGACGGGAAGTTGACATTGGCACCTCATCATATGGTGTAATATATCCAAACCAAATGCATCCAATCAAACAGATGGCATCTGGCTTCCCAAAAGTGTATTCCAATTTTCGAACATTGGTTAACAACTTTCATTGTGGATGCATTGTGTACACAAAACAAATTGGTTACTTTATCATCCAAATGGTAACTACCCAATGGTTTTTGAAGGAAACTGCGAGTATCAAGTATACAGGTATACCATCGACGGATGTATCAGCAGCCAGCAAGCAAACGTTGCGCCATTGATAACTGGGGTCGGCATAGACTATCAAGGCTATTACTGTCCAGAGATGGTGGCTTTCTTCAAGGTGGTGGTGGCTCCAACAAATTCCTTGGATTATAATCCTATCAAAAATTTCTGGGATGCTGTTGAGTGGGATATCGGATCCATGAATTCATGGCAGAGTTGTGGACAATGGTAGTACAGGCATGGCTGTTTTTATGTCTGGCATCTGGCGGAGTCAATGTCTCACTGTGAACAGGCTGTAATTCCTGCTAGAGCAGGATCAACATGCTATTAGTTAAGAGTGTCTAATGTTTTGTCTATTTAGTGTATAGATATTGCATTTACTTCAATTTAAACATTGAAAAAAAAACAAACAAACAAACAAAGATTTAAGGTTCTAAAAAGTTGTGGAGATGATTGATTCTTGCTCCTTAAGGATGCTGTTGGGTATATTTAATGTTTATGTAAAAAAAAAAAAAAAAAAACTAATGATGGGACTAATTACAATGTGAAATAAATAAAACCTTAGTGCAAACTAAAGTTTTAGGAAATTTCAGTTACTACAGATAATGAGGTCAGATCAAAAAGTCTTTGTGTGTCTTTTTTATTTGCAAAACTACTAAGTGGAGCACATTTTCAATTTAGCCATTTTTAGATATTATTCTTTTCTTTCTAAGATCTTCATTTAACTTGTGATTAATAGCTGTAGTATAAAACGAGGTAGCATACTTTATTAATATAAAAATTAATACATATTCATGATAGTTTCGAATATTGACTGTTCTTCATCAGACTCCTTATTTCTCAGTATAATTATCAAGATCATTCCAGAACAAACTTATCCAAATATGAAGATTCATTTGTTTACACTTGTTATTCACTTTGTTTATGCTGTCTGCATAGAATTTTTTTGGTTGATTAAATAGCTACTAATGATCTAATGTCTTAGATTGTAATCATATCAAAATGCTTGCCTCCCAAGAATCTTTTCAGAGGCTTAATAGATGAATCACTAGGGATGACATAAGGTTATAAGCAAGATTATAAGGTCCAGAGATCAGCCAGCTAATGGGCTGGCTATATATATGTGTGTGTGTGGTCATTCATTGTCCTGCATGAAAATATTGCATTCCAATTACTTTTTTTGAATTGCTGCATGAAGACAACAAAAGTTTCATGCCGAGTAGAAGATGTATATGTAACTATATAACCAAGTAGAAGAAAATTTACAAGCAGAAAAGACCTTAGAGAGTTCCAAAAAGTAGTAACTGTAATATTCTATTCTTTGTGAATTCCTTTTTTTGTCGGTAGGGAATTTGAATTTCCTTATCATGTTTTGCTGCTTTGTTCCATTTTTCAGTGTTCCAAATTGTGTAAACAAGTCATTCTCCTTTGTTCTCATCTGCAACATCCAGTGACCTAAAGTAGGGTGAACATGAGACAACTAGTTGATCCAACTGGGTGGGCGACACCAAGTTGGCGGCGACTGTCTGGGGCAAACACGAGACAACTGGCATCGCAGGTTGGTCGGACAACGAAAGCAGCACAACACAGATTTGAAAGACGTCACGTGTGACATCAAGGACAATGCGGTGTTGTAGTTCCATACTGATATTGGCTGTAGGGATTGTCAACAAAAGCCACATATTGTTAGACAAGTAGCATTCATTCTAGAGGCGAACTGTATGGTAATAATGCAATGCAAAAATAACGACTGTCAAACAGCCGTAAACAATCCATCCTACCTGGCCAACAATGACATCCCTGCTTTCCCTGTTAAATAGTCAGTAATTTCACTAGGGATGACATAAACAGCTAGCAGCTATCCCAGAATGCCATGCAAACGCAGCCGCTGATGTTCGAAATCTGAAAATAAAGAGGTTTTGCAACCGCTAAGCGAAATTTTGACGCATCTCAATCCTGCATTTCAGTAGAACTGTATTTATGTGTGAAAGAAACTCATAATACTTTGATAGTAATTGTGTAATCGTTCGCCGTCGAGCTGAAGCGGGGAGATTCGTAGAGACACCATGTCTGCAATGGGGTGTGACGTCACGACTGATGTGTTCCCATGCTGCACTGTGATTGGGTAATTTCCAACCAACTCACAGATGCAATAAAACGCAGCCAACAACCAGTTGCCCAACTTTTGTAGGGCGGACTCCACTATCAACTGGGCTCAAACGTCAAGTCAGCCACACAGTTTGGCAACTAGTTGTCTCGTGTTCGCCCTACTTAATGAATCATGAAATGATATTGAATAATATGTTATATGAAATTGCAAGTTGTGTTATACATCATAGTGCTTTCCTGTTGATTCCTACGTATCATTGCTTTTCTTGCTGAATGTTGTGTTGGATTATGCTATGGCAGTTCAGGCACAGCCTTGTGGTCAAGGCAGTGACCTATCATGAGGCCGATATGTCTGTATCTGGGTTTGAATCCTATCACTGGTACGGATGTCACTTTCTTCTTCTATGTTTAATGTGTTTCTAGGATATCATGTGAACTATTTCCTATGGTATATACAGAACAATGATTCTTCAGATAAATAATTCACAGTTTCTGCCCATTGTTGAGGTCAAAAGCATAAGTGCCAAAAGGTCAGGCATTGGGGGGAAAAAAAAAAATTATGCTATGAGCATGGTCACTTGAAAAAATATCATCCAAAGTTATGCATCCCTCAGCTATCTGTCCACCATCACCATATTGACAGTTGATATCATTTGATTCCAATATTTTCCAATGGATATCAACGGTATTATGGCCTATGGGACTATAAAAAGAAAATAATATTTTGCTGCTCATACAATATGGATGCCTCTCAAAGTGTGCCATTTTGTAAATAGTTTTCTTCATGAAAGTACTACTAGTGTTATTATCTGTTGGAAAAATAGCTAGTCACTAGTTTGAGTATGACGTGATACACATAGTATTTGTATATATAAAAAAATAATGTAAGTGCTTTTCTATCTGCTCTCATCATATTTTGATAATTACACAACCAAATATAAATAAAAAAATTAATCTCTGCAAAGAAATACATTGAAAAATGACAAAAGAGAAAATGAGAAAGGCGGTAGCACACCTTTGCCAGCACCACACCCTTGTGATTAATATATAACAGCAGATATCTCCACAATCTCAAGTAGTAGTATTTGCAGTTTATCAGGACTTAAGCGAATTTGAAAGAGGTATGATTGTAAGGATCCAGGAATGTGTCACTCCATCTCGAAAATTACAACAAAGTTCAGATTCACACATTCAACAATTTCAAGGGTGTTTCTGGACTACAAGAAATCAGGGAAAACATCCAGCCTGCAAGACTGATGGGACCGAAAAAAAGGCCTTGATGAATGGGGCAGTGGCATTTGGGCACATCATAACATTCAGCCCAAGTGCAACATTGTCACAAATAACAACACAAGTTAATGCTTGGGCAGCTACGATATGTGCCAAAACAAACGATACCGAACGTAACATGCCTTTGTAGCTCATGCACACCATGTGATGACCTCATCGAACATAATATCATAATATGCTTACATTGGTTGAAGCTTGATAATGTTCAAATAATGCTAGCAATGGAGGAAATTTTTTTTATTGTGGAGCATTATTTTCGGTCATACAAAGTTCGAAATTCAAATGGACCATGTTTCCTATACATTTGAAATACATTTCGAGAACAATTTCAAAAGCCACCACCCACATTCAATGTTATATTAGCCTTCATTAAAAAATTTCGTTCGACAGGCAGCGTAAATGCTGCGCAACGCAAAGGCTGCACCGGATGTCCAATTACTGTGACAACAATTGCGAATCGAGGAAAGCTCCTCTAGCAGGTTTTACAGTTGTCTAAACGAAGTCTCTGGCGAACATCCTTAAACATGAATCTTAGTCAAACATCTAGGAGATGAATGTCAAGGAAATTGGTGGATTTGCAATTAAATCAAATATGAGGGATGATCAGAAACTAAGGTTACAAGGCTGATATTCCTGGAGTTTCATCCATTATAGAGAAATTAGTAAGTATGCGGTAATTCTACTACATGTGGTTGGCAACTGTGCAGAGTTTCAGCCACCTGCCACCTACGATGCTAGTGGTAGGTAAACACAAATGGCGACTCGTTTGGATACTGGTCTCATGAAGAAATCCGCTCCGTTATTCAATTTCTGTGGGCAAAACATGTAACCGCAGCTGAAATTCACCAGCAGCTGGTAGAGGTTTACGAAGAGACTTCAATGTCTCATCAGCATGTCGCAGAATGGTGTCGAAAGTTTGCGGCTGGTAGAGAAAACATCACCGATGAGGATTGCAGTGGCCGACCCAGCAAGGCATTAACAGATTTGAACACAGCTCACATGGAGGAGCTAATTCAGGACAACAGGAGGGTCACATTACAGCATATGGCGGTAGAATTGGGAATGTTGTTCGGAAGCGTTCGTCACATTGTTCATGATATTCTGCAGTACCGGAAAATTTGTTCCCGATGGGTTCCACAAAATCTTTCCAACCAACACAAGGAGAAGCGCATGGGGACAAGTCTGCAACTTTTGCAAAGGTTCTCTACAGAAAGGAACAGTTTTTCTTCACCACATTGTCCACCATATTGACGAAATATTGATCCACCACTAAACCCCTAGCTGTAAGCGGTTTTCAATGGAGTGGAGACACTCCTCTCCAAAGGCAAAGCAGTTTAAAGTGACGCCATCTGCCGGGAAGGTGATGGCCACTGTGTTTTGAGACAGTGCTGGTGTCATACTCATGGAGTTTTTGGAAAAGGGCACACAGTGATCGCTGACTGATACTGCATGACCTTGACACGATTGCGCGAAGCAATCAGGAGGAAATGATCAGTACTTCTCACCGAGGGTGTCATCTTCCTTCATGGCAATGCGCGACCTCATACAGCCCAGAAGACCACCATGCTGTTTTTGCTGGGTCATCATCGACCACCCTCCCTACAGCCTGGACCTTGCTCTCAGATACTTTCACCTGTTTCCTCACTTGAAGGAGTACTTACGAGGCCGACGATTCGCTTCAGACGAGGAGGTGAAACACTTCGCGACAACATGGCTGAATATGCAAGAACAGGATTTTTACCAGGAGGGAATATTCAAACTCATCCCACGCAGCGACAAGTGCCTAAACTGATATGGATACTATGTCAAAAAATAACCTAAATAACTCCAATTTAATTTTAAAAGAAAAACCGAGTTCCTTTTCTATATTTCATACTATCTTATACATACATCGCTATCTTACCTCCCATTACCATTTACAATATGTTTTAAAGTTCAATAATAATAATAAAGAAAATTATCGAAAGCAACTGCTTTATTTCTTGAGATTCTTCAAGAATTCCTAAATTCTCATGAAAATTTCTTTTTTTTTTTTCAGAAAACAAGAAATCTTAAATCTTGGAAACCAAAAAATTCTTGAGAAATTATAATTATTAGACATAATGCTTTAAAAGACACTCTTTATCCAACCCAAATTAAAATTATCATTGAATTATTCTGTTATGTATTTGTTCATGGAGCAATATAAATCATATGAAAAACATACCTTTTAAATATATGTTTATTTAATCTATTTAACTATTTATCTATTTCAGCAAAGCATTGGAAAGCTGTATTGAAACTGATTCTATTTATAATCAAGTGAGAGGTGGCAGTGCTGTCAGCCAACAACTGTTAGAATTTGTATGGGAACACTGGGAGCATTTTGTTGATGTAAATAAATACCTACATATTATATAATTTCCAATTAATTTTAAACAAAAAATGATAAGTTTATTCTTCTTTTTTTTTCCTTTTATTATTTATTATCTAATTCTAAAAATCTTTTTCTGTTTTCCATTTTAGGGTGTTCGGCATTTAACTAGTGATATTTTTAGTAATGTGATAGTTTTACATACGCTGAGTGCCAAAGATGGTAACTATTTTTTTCTTTTTTTTTTCCTACATTTTATTCTTTCAGATTTATATAAGAATTTTTAATTTTATTTGCATAATAATAATAAATACCAGTTAGGCGTATCCATATATAATATGAATGTGACAGTTATTATTAGAAATAAAAACAACAACATCTTTTCTTCTTCTTAAACATAGCTATATTTCGCAGATGACACTTTATCTGCTTCTTCAGGCTTATTGATACAAAGAATGTTCTTCATAAAAATATCAAATCATATATGGTAATCATATATTGTAATTATAATTAGAAACAATATAGAATCATTCACATTAAATATCATTTACATAGTAACTATTATTTACATAGTTATTATGATTGAAAATAATTTAGGATCATTTACATAGTTAAATAATAAAAATAAAAACATTATTGAAATCGTGCAATGTAAAGACAATTATTTTTGAATTTTTCAAGGATTATTTGACTAATCTCTATACCTTTCTGCTTGTTGAAACATTTAAAGCTATTGATTACACAAGCCTCTAACATAAACCTTGTGTCCTTATTATGTGTGCCATTGCCATATTATGGGGAGTTTAGAAACTGGGTTTTTTAAAAGTCTCAAGTTTCATTATTACAACCTAAATAAAAAAAAACCGTGTATTACCTAGTCTTAAAATATTCAAATAAACAAGAAGAGCAATAAAAACCATAATAAAAATGGTTTATGTGACTAATTTTAACTATAAAACTAACAAAAAGTGCTTAATTTTGACAGCCGCAATGTTAACTGAGCAAACAACGCTGTCATTGAATTAGTATAGCTCCACTTCTACTAGCGCTTTCGATACGGAATAAATTGTGAAATCAAGTTTGAAGTTAGTTCCAACAATTCCCATCAAAAGGAGATATCTGACCGACTGCAAAAACGCACATCTTCCTTTCAAAAATCCGATTTGAATTGAGTTTTGTGTATGTCAAAATGTAACGTCTGAAACAATCAATCTTATACTATACTTTTTGCATTGTTTAATGATCAAAATTAGGCTTATTGGGCTGTCTATTGTTTTATTTAGTTGTGCAAATTTCGTAGCTTCTGAGGGTGCTACAATTCTTAATTTAAACCTATGTTGAAACAAGAAATTTCTTTTTTGTCAAAATCTGTGACGTCCGACATTCAGAGATTGGCTTCTGTAAAACAATCACTAATCCAAATTTAAATTTGTTTTTAGTATTTATTAAGATGTTTAAGCTCTAAAGAAGGTTTTACTGTAGAAAGCATCTTTTTAACTATTTTTGTGAAACCTGTTTTTTGATGAAAACCATGTGCCAAATGCTTGTAACGTCCGAACCAAGATGGCTGCTTGACTTGAATTGCCAATTTTTTCAAAATTTTGACATTAAAATTTTGCTCATTTTAATAGCATCTGATCAATGCCATAACACTAATTACAATTATTAGATATTTGTTCATTTCTTATTCATTCAACAGTTGCTTAAAGTTTATGTGTATGTCAAATACTGGTAACATCCGCAATGTGCATGTCAAATGTCTAACGCTCGATCAAATTTCAAATAATTAATTTAGTATTTTCTGAGCCATTTCCTGTCTTGGCAGCACTATTTATGGCATCTAGATACCATGCTGAAACAACAGGGAAAAAATTGTGGTGATACAAAACAGTTTATTTTGGGGCCTCAAATTAACATTTGGTAACCCAAAATATGGCAATGGCACATGTACATTTCTGTATACTATTTGTACGATTGGGTCCGGATCATGTACCAATGATATTGAATGGTGGGCCCAATCTGAGATTTCCGGATGGTTGTTTCTAGTTGCGCTTACATGTTCTTTTACACGCTCTCGTAATTTTCTCCCTGTGTTTCCAAAATAAATTCCATTGCAGGACCTACATTTTAATTTGTATATAACTATGTAAATAATACTTACTATGTAAATGATATTTAACGTGAATGATTCTGTATTGTTTCTAATTATAATTACAATGTATGATTACCATATATGATTTGATATTTTTATGAAGAACATTCTTTATATCAATAAGCCTGAAGAAGATAAAGTGAAGATAAAGTGTCATCTGCAAAATATAGCTATGTTTAAGAAGAAGAAAAGATGTTGTTGTTTTTATTTCTAATAATAAATACCAGTGTTAACAGATTATATATATCCTTCCCAAGGATGATAATAATAATAAGAAGAAGAATAAGAATAGCACTTCATATTGCTATAGGATGATAATATATATATTAATATAAAAATAAATATATAATCTTTTTATCCTTCCTAATATTAATCTAAATTATATATAGTTATTTACATTTTGATATACACTCATGTCCATAAATTTAGGATCATTGCAATTCAGACATGTAGAGCTATTTAATGTAAACCAATTTGGTTTACATAAGTGTGATACAGCTGAAAGCTATAATAAAACACAAGAAACCAAAAATCATGGCTAAAAAAATTGTTAAAATGGAAAAAGGCAGATTTAGAGTCACACAGTTATTGGCTCATCTTGGCACAAAAGCAAATTTTAATGCTCTACAGAAATGTTAATATGGAATATGGTCCTCTGACACAATGTGATATACTGCGGATGAAATTAGTTCCTGAGGAATAGAGTTCCACTTCTGCAACAGTGTTGAAGGGAACGAGGAGGAGGTTTCAGTCTTGCAATGTGTCTCCCGAGCATATCCCAATCATGTTCAATAGGGTTTAGATGGGGGTCATTGCTGGCCAGTCTGTGCACCGAATATCCTCTGTTTCTAGGGACTCATTGATAGGTCTGCTGTAAGGGGACGTGCATTATCGCCCAGATTTCTTTAAGTGCACCTTTAAAAAAAAAAAAAAAGAAGAAGAAGAAAAGCCTTCTTTGAACAAGCCACAATCTATTCATTAGAGAATAGGATAAAACAAAAAAGAAAAGAAATTCCAATAGACTTTGATATGTTGCAATATCTACATGTGCATCATTTATAGTATTATGTAAGAGCTTTGTGCGTTGTTTCCCTTAATGAGATTTTTTCTTTTTCTTGTTCTTTTTAGCAACTGAGAAGAGTAAATTTCTTGAAGAGTTAATTGGGCATCTGCTGTCATTGCCATGGCACAGAAGAAGCAAATATAGTGGATTATGCTGCTTGGTTGATCAGATTGGTGCTTGTCAAATTTTAGAATTTCGGTCTTCCATCCCACAAGATTTATTGGATTCTATGTCTGATCCTTCAACAGCCAGCTATGTTAGTAGCTATTCCATTATTATTTATTAAACAAGTAAAACTGAAGTTATTGACATGGGATAATAAGTCGGTGATATTACTACTTTTTAGGTTTCTGAATAGTTCTTTTTTCTTTTTAAAAAAAAAGGTTTTAATTACTTAAGCATTTTTTTTTTCTCTGTAGATTATGTTAGTTGATAAAGCCAAGATTAAATTAAAAATTAAAAGCAGCTCTTGCTAAATATACAAAAACCTTGATTTTTAATACTGAATTAGGAAAACTTTTGAAATTTCAACTCTTTAATTTTTAATAATTATTAAATGGTAAAGATGAAAACAACATTTTTTATGAAAATGATAACAAGTGTTATGTGATTAATAGGTTTGATTATTTTGATTCTAAGTTATTTTATATATTTTTTAAATCTAGTAATGAATAGATGCATTAATATAAAGGAAAATTAGATTGCTTAATTAAGGTATTCTAAATAAATAATATGTAATTCATATATCTAAATAATTCTGATTGTTCATGAAATTTAAAGTCAATGAAGTTATCATTGTTAATAAAAACAGCTTTGCATAGGCATATGAAGGCTTTTATATATAAATTAGTATTTAGGGCTCAAAGAAAAGTTTATAAACATCCAAAATTTCATGATTGTTAATATTTGAATTCTGTTTTTTCAAAGTGGAGAGGAAAATTTTAGGGTTTTCTCTACTCATATTGTAATTTTCCTAAAGAAAACTTCTGCTCAGGAAGTTGAAATATCGAGTAAAGAAGTTTAGAATGAAGAAGGAGTTATTGTGAGTTTTGTGTTAAATGCATTTAAGAAGAAGATTCGTTTTTCATAATAATTCAAAATCCTGTTGGACTGAGGATCTTAAAGATGAGCATTATAAGCTTGACATTATTAACATTATACATGTTAAATGGCAGTTCTGTGCTAACAATAAATGGAGAATATTAGCAAGCCTAACTTCACAACAAAGAGTTATATTAAAAAAAAAGCTACAAATTATACAATGCAACACAGTAGTGAGCCCAAGGATTTTTGATTGGGGAATTACGAAGATATTTGGAAATATATCAAAATTTGAAGCTATTTAGCTAAAAATAAAAATAAAAATAAAAATAGTTTCAATCTATCTTTTTTCAGATGCAATAGATAGATAACCCACATCAACTTCCCTTTCTTTTCACTCCAGTGGTAAAGTACAACCTAAATAATAGGAATGTCATTGATGTATCTGAATGAATGAATGAATGAATGGAAGACAGTAAACTCTCTTATTGTTGGAAAGTGGGCTTCATAGTCACAGCAGAATGCAGACTTTAAAAACTACAGCATAACGTAAACAGAAAGAGAAAGAAAGAATGTATATAGTTATATGAAACCCTTTTTTATCTGATGATGAAAACAGATTATCTATATTCCAAGTCATCTGTGCTATTGTATAAACAAAACATACAAGAACTTAATATAGATCTCATTCAGTGACAAACTTTCTATCAACAACATTTCACAACTGAATGTGATAAACAACCAGAGTGTTACTTTCTCATAAATACCAGTGATGTGCTTTCATAAGTTTTTCAAATTTACATCTACACTACATTATATCCATGTAGTGACATGCTTTTTTTTTGCCTTACAGAAGATGTATTAAATCAGTATCACCATTTCCTTATGTTTGTAACTTTCTGTAGCATTACACGATATTTTGCAGTAGAGAACATTTGTGAATAATGAAAGTATTAACATGCAACTGTAATAAATATGAAGCAACCTTTTGCACAAAAAAGTGACCGTTTTTATTCATTAGAAAGTTGCCTAACAATTTGACAATGTACATTCTTTATCTATTTCATTTATTGTGAATCTTACTAATTTCTTCAGTACAAACTACTAATTTGATCAGGTTTGTCAACTACCATTAGCTTATCTTACTTTTATATCTCTATGATCCTTTATTCAATAATTAGTTGGATTTTAGAGTTTTCCTGGGACTATGAATCTGAAACTGGATCACTTTATATTAAGGCCAAGCACCATGGCCCTCAAAAAGTAAGGCATTGTTTTACATTAAAATTGGTTTTTAAAAGTTTAATCTTGCCAGCTAGATGTAAGTAGGTTTAGATGTATACTTATTTTATGGCCTTATTAAGGTTAAAAACACTGCATCCTTAGCAGTAATTCAAGGAATATCCCACTTATTTTCATTAGACTTCATTTTTCAGAATTTTTTGTTAAAAGATCTTGTTAAGATTTTATATATATATTTTTCTAGCATCTAGCATATTTGTATTGTATTTTAAATAAGAGCAGCGACAATATAATACATTAATTTTATGTTAAGAGCACAGCTCAAAGGATATTTGATAGATTTCAATGAAAATAAGTCAGTGCTTGTAAGTTTCCTAAAAATAATAAAATAGTTCAAGTCATGTCCACAATGGAAACTAATTCATTTCTCAGTTCAAAAGGGAAAAGTCTGTTAAGTTTCTTTTAATAATGATTAAATCATTACTAAAAATTATTGAAAAAAGAACTTGGAATGAAATATAAATTCAACCATGTTTAGGCTAAAAGGAACTTTGTTTCCAAATAGTTGTTACATGAAAAGTATGCCCACATTTATCTAAGTTCTTAAAAAAAATAAAGGCACTTACTCAAAGGAATGCATTTACATGAACATTTTTTTTCGAACCACTCATGTAAATGTTATTAATGTTAAGATGAAGGTGCTTTGAAATGCAAATTTTAGAGATAAAAACAACTAAAAATGTATGTTGTGAAATTATTTAAATTACAAAATTACGGAGGAACTTCAATGTAGTCAATAATTTGATGTGATATCGTATTATATTAGATTTTAAAATATCTACTGTGTTTCTATTTTTCATTGTTGTTTTAATTTTTACTTATAATAATTTATTTTTGTTTTTGATTTTAATTGTTCAGGCGAGCGAGCTGTTTGAGAAATTATTCACTGTGAACTTTGTGGAGCTGCATGATGATTTAAGTGTCTGGCAACAGAATTGGGTGACACCAGTTCTCACGGCCCTCTGCCAAGGATCCAAGGCTCCATCCCTTGAGGTAAACCTCAAATTGTACTTTAATAAAATAATTTGCTTTGAATGATATACAAATTAACCTTTTTTTTTTTTGGAGCATAGTTGAATTAATAAAACTTTAAATTTCAAAAATCTTTTTTTTAGTAACTTCTGTTTGTTTTATGATTCTTTAACTCATTTGAAGTAAAAAAATGAGACTCTCATAAAACAACAATTTTCTTTTTTGAATTGTATAAAGAAAAGAAAATAATTACTTTCCATTTCACATTACATTACAGTATCATACATGCAAAGTATAAACACAATCAAATATAGAGAATAAATATATAATATATTGAAAATATATAGAATAAGTGTGAATATGTTGAGTTCTAACCAATATTACTGTATAAAATTAACACTCTACAAGAATCCTTATATTGAAGATACATAAGAAAAATACTTTATAAGAATGTTCAGAACAAGAACTGCAAATAACACCTTTATTTCTATTTATTCAGTTTTAATCACATTTCATTCCAATCTTAAAGTAACCAAGACATTTAAAAAATGCCAACACTGTAAAATGTTTACAAGAAATTTGTACTCTCCCTATAATTCATAGTCAAATTGCTTAATTCAGCAATTCATTAACTTACTGTATTCTTTTCTTTCTTTTATAGCACATTTTGTCCAAACTATTGAAATGCTGTCCAGAAACATTGCAGTATGTTACTTCTATATTGACAGAAGAGGATTCTCCATCTTCAAGTAACTTTTTTCTATGCTTATTGATTAAATTTATACTTACAAGGGATTCTCGTTAACTTAGACACAAGATTATTAATAAAAAATCACTCTTTGGATAAATCTCGGTCTATGAATCTCATTATGCAAGCTGTTTGCCCTTAAGATTTGTAGTTTGCCCTGTAGTGCCTTCCAAGTGTCGAAAGATCAAACTGCTTCAAATTGTAAGCTCCAATAGTCAGATTCTCTAGTAAATCTGTAACAATGTCTGAACAATAAAGAGACAAACTGTATTAAAAGTGAATAATCTTTAATTGATTGATGTATTTATTATTGATTATATCCTGTTGAAAATTGGAAGTAAAAGTAATCCAAAGTTTGCCCCCACCCTCACCCTAAGAAAAAAATTGGGTAAAACAGTGATTAATCCTCCCTAAAGTGACATCTACTGTGCCAGGATACGATAAATATTCTCCGAAAGAAGTATTTTCCTGATCTATGAACATGAACAGAAAAATACATAAATGTTCACATGACTAGAGGTTGACTGTATAAATTTATTTACGAAATAGACTGAAATACCATAGTGAGTTTTATAATGCCCATTTTATTTCATAACTTATATTTATATTTATCCAGAAATATAATTAATTAATTAATTAATTACGAAAGAAAATGGGTATTATATAACACTCACTATGTCGTTTCAGTCTATTTCGTAAATAAATTCGTACAGGCGGCCTCCAGTCATGAAAACATTTATATATTTTTCTGTTCATGTTCACAGATTGGGAAATACTTCCTGTGGAGAAAATTTATTATAATAATAATAATAATAATTTTATTATACTTGATGTAGGTGTAATCCCTTTACAAGTGTGATTCGATTAGTGTTACATTTTCAATACTATTGTTTTTTAATAATTATATAAACGAAAAAGGAAAATACTAATATTAGTAATAATAATAATAACAGTAATAATAATAACACGCATAGTTTGGAAATTTATGGACACAAGCACCCATCTCTAACTATTCTTCCAATTTTTTTTTTTACACTTGGCAATTAGTGCTTTGGTCCTTGACCCGCCATATTGTCTTAGCTGGGGAATCCCATGGTTTGAAACTTTTTCGTTATAATAATAATAACAATAATAATAAAAATTAACTTACAAATCTTTCTTTATTCTGCCTTTTCTATTTTCTCAAGAAACAATTTAATGTATTTACATAAATTAATATTAATTCGGTTTTGATTTAACTGAATAATCCACCATCCACTCCTATTGGAAATTTTTTCAGTTTCTAACACTTTTCTTTCCTCCTTCATTTTTTCACATTCAAAAATTACATGATTCCAGTTTTCTAAATTATTGCAGCCTAACCTGCAACCTCTTTTCTCTAGCTAACCAATATTTACTCGAGTTCCAAATGTTACCACATCTAATTTTAAGGTATATTTCTCTCCAATAGGAGTGGATCATGTTCTTATATAAATAACTGGCCCCTTCAATTTGTACTTCTAAATTACAGTAATAATTGTTAAAATTTGATTTCTGCATTTTATTATAATTACATTGCATATTTACCTCAATCAATTTTTGAATAATTATTTTTTTACAATCAATCCAATAATTACACTCCATTATCTTATCTAATTCTATACCCAATCCTGCTTCATTAAATATATCTTCAATCATCTTTATATAATTACATTTGTTCCCTGACTTTGCATCATCTACCATATTTTCTAAAATTAGTTTTGGCAATCTTTCTTCGTTATGTTTTACAACTTTTATTATATAATCTATAGCTCTTTTAATACAATCTATTCTCAATGGATACATGCCTAATTCATTTTCAATGATATAACTTGGTACAGTTTTTTCCATATTAAAATATAATTTAATAAATAAGTATTGTATGTTTTCCAACTCCTTTTTAACTTTCCACCCATCTATTTCCATGCCATAACAAATGACACTTTTAACCATGCTATTAAACATATATTTTATTTTTTTCCAATCGTTTATTTTTGCTCTTTTGATTATTTTTATTAATTCCCAAGTGGCTGCTATTCCTTTATCTTTTCTATATTTTATGTTTACTTTATTACTATTTTGTGAGGTAAACCACTTGCCTAAATATTGATATTTATTTGTTACTTCGATCTCTTCATTATTCCATGCCCATTTTTCTAATTTAGCTCTCTTACCACCATTTCTGAAAATAATAATTTTTGTTTTCTCCAAGTTAATGTTTAAACAATATTCATTCACAAATTCTTGTAAAGCTTTAATCATTCGGCTAAGTTCTACTTGTGTTTCTGCCAATATAACCAAATCATCTGCGTACATAAGACTAAATATTCTCCCATTTTTTAATTTGATACCTCCCCATCCCTCTTCTCTTAACTTTAATTCCAAATTATTTATTAACACTGAAAATAAAATAGGGCTCAAACTACATCCTTGTCTTACTCCTTTTGTAATAGATATCTCCCTCCCTTTTTTATTATTTCCCACAATTATTCTAGTATCCTCATAAATGTTTTTTATAATTCTTAACATTTTTCCTTTTATCCCTACTTTAACTAATACTTTCATTAGTATATTTCTATCTACACTGTCAAAAGCTGTTTTAAAATCAATAAACATTGCAAAAAGTTTTTTCCTTTTAACCATTAATTTTAAGTTAATAAGGGCGTTTAAAACAAAGATGTTGTCATGAGTTGAATAATTTTTTCTAAAACCTGCCTGATTTTCAACAATTATATTATTACATTCTAACCAATTCTCCAATCTGTTTTTTTATAATTTCTGTAAAAATTTTAAAAGATGTATTTAAAAGAGTTATGCCTCTATAATTTTTTGGTTCACTTTTATTCCCTTTTTTATACAAGGGTATAATTTTTCCATTTCTCCAATTTTTTGGTATTTTTTCTCTTTTCCAAATCATGTTATACCAATTTAACATCCATTCTATCAAATTATTAGGCGTATTAATAATCCATTCATTTCTAATTCCATCCGGATCGGGTGACTTATCTTTTTTTAAATTATTTACCACCATATTTAATTCATTTTTCTCAATTTGACTATCAAGGGTATTGTAATCTATTCCTCTACTGATCGTTTCTATCCTTTCATACAATTCTTCTTCTTATATTAACCAGTTTGTGTTTTCCTTAAACCAGGAACCCTCTAGTAACTTGAGAAAATGGTATTCCATATCATAATTGTCCTTATAATCAAGATAATTTATAAATGAAGACCTATTTCTAAACTTTTTTATTAAATCCCAAAATTCTGTGCCCTATTTATTCTCATACATTTATTCATTAGATCTTCATTATATCTTAATTTTTTTTCTTTACAGATGTTTCTATATATTTTTTTATTTTCCAAATATTCCAATCTTAATATATGTTCATTGTATTTTCTAAAATTTCTAAGACTACACTTTACTTTCTTTTTTTTTTTCCTTACATTCATTATCAAACCAACCCCTTGCATTTCTATTTCTTGTGCTATTTTCTATTTCTTTAGTTTTAGTTATTCATTTTTCTAATGTGTCTTTAAAAGTCTTTTACATCTCATTGACATCTTCATTTTGCTTTAAACTTTCCATATGACTCTTTATTACTAATTTGTAAAATTCCCCATTTTCTTTGTTAAAATATACATCCAATTTATTTGTTGTTTTAATTTCTTTTTTCTTTTCAATTTGTAATTTTGTATTTTTTATTACAATCGGCATATGATCTGAAACCCCTGATTCTAATATTTCAAAAATAAAAAAATTTTCTAGAACTTTTTCATTAACAAAAATAAAATCTATTATGAAACAACCTTGGCTTCCGATAAAGGTCCAGTTTCCCTCTATATCATTTTCTTTCTTTCCATTTAAAATTTCTAAATTATATTCTCTAACCCAATTTATCAATATTTCTCCATTTTTATTCACGATTTCATCCTTTGAATTTCTTTCATACATTTCTGTTTCGTTATAGTTATTACATACACTATTCAATTTCCCTATTCTACTATTAAAATCACCAATTAAAATAACATTATCATTTTTTACTTGTGATTGGAAAATGTTGTTTCCTATTCTGCTTAATAACCTTTCCATATTTTTATTGTACACAGCTACTATTTGATAATTTTCTTATATCGTAAACAAACAATAATTCCATCTTCAATACAGTTAAAATTTATATCCTCTATTTCCATATTCTTTTTCCACCCTATACTTATCCCTCCTATTGGTCTGCCTTTTTTATTTTCTTTCAATGCAAATTTATGATACCAATTGAAATTACCTTTTTTATCTAGCTTGTGTACAAATTTTTCATTTACGCACCAAGTTTCTACTAAAATAATAACTTCATATTCTTTTATAATTTCCCAAATTTCTATATTTTTTCTGTCATTTATCCCATTTACATTCCAAGATATTATTTCAAACATACTTTTACTTTTTTTTTTTTTTTTGCTCTTACTCTCTATTTCATCTTTTTTCTTTTCATTACTTTGTTTATTTACATTTACTATTCCTGCTACTTTTTTTCCAAAATCCCTTTGATTCTTATTCTTTACACCAGTTAAAGCAGAATTTTTCTTTCTCTGTTTCGGGGATGTTAACATCTCTCCCTCTTCTACATTCACATGATTTTTAAACTTCCCTTTTACTTCATTTAGTTTTTTTGATAATCTATATATTGATTAATTTTTTCTACATCTTCCTCATTTTTCTTCAAACTATTACCACTTCCTTCATTCATACCTTCTTTCATTAATTGCTCATAAGATTTTAATTTACCATTTATTTTGAGCTTATTATACTGTAAACTTGCTTTGTTGCCTAGTTTTTTTTCCTTATTCATTATTTCTACTAACTTTCTTCTGATTTGTCTAGTTTCAAAAGAGAAGTCTTCATCAATGTATACCTTTGAACCTCTTAGCTTATTTCTTAAACTTACTATCTCTTCTTTAATTTTCCAATCATAGAATTTGATGATAATAGGTCTATTTTTGCCTTGGTTAAATTTACCTAACCTATGAGCTCTCTCTACTTTATCTATCTGTATACCTAATCTTTCTGAGCAAATATTTTTAATTAATTGCTCTGACTTATTCAATGCTTCCCCCCTCTCGTCTTCAATGCCATGGAAAATCAAATTGTTCCTTTTTGCTCTATCCTCCATGTTAATTAGCTTTTCTTTCATATTAATTATTTGTAAGTTCATATCCATTAGTTCTTCTTCTTTTTCTCTTTGTTTTACTTCCTTTAATTCACTTTCTAGGTTTTCTATCTTATTTCAATATAATTCATTTTCTAATTTTATTGCACTAATTAGCTTTGTTTCTTCTTTCATAATTGCTATGTCTTTTTTCAGTTCATGTAATAATTCTATAATGTTATTCATATCTCTTACCTCTTCTTTTTCCATAGCACTATTACTGGCATTTGTTGCTTCTAAATTCACATTTATATTCCCTTCCATTTCTTCTGTAGATAACTTGTGTTTTTTAACTTTTTGGTGACCTTGGTAGAGTATTTTTCGCTTTAAAAGCTTCCATTTCTTGCCTTTTCTTTTCTATTAGTTCATTTTCCTCTTTACGCTGTCTTAGCCTTTGGATATTTACAGATCCTGTACTGTTCGATCTTCCTCTAAAGTTATCTAGACTTTCTGATATTTCCTGCATATTTTCTTTTCTTTTCCCCCTGTAATTGCAGTGGAAACTCCTTCCTTCACTGCTTTACAGACATAGAAAATTCCACCACTGTTCCATTTGTCGGGCGAGTCCACTTGTGCCTTCTTTCTTCTATTAGTCAACTAACTTTCTTATTCTATAACTTACTAAAACAATTTTATATCCTTTCACTGCAAATAGCTGACCAATATCACACTTTAAATTACTAAATACGTATCTACTGCAATACCAAACACATCTAATCCATTTTGCAAACTTCAAACTAGGAGCTCCAACCGCCACGTCCTTCCCCACCGGCTCCAACCAATCGAATCCGAGAAAATTTATTATATTTTGGCACAAAATATATGTCCCTATATATTGCCATCCCTATATATTTCTATATGTCACTTTAGGGAGGATTAATCACTGTTTCACCCAATTTTTTACTTGGGGGGGGGGGGGGCCAAACTTTGGATCACTTTTGCTTCCAATTTTCAACAGGATATAATCAATAAATAAATACATAAATTAAAGATTATTCAGAAGGTGAGATATTTAACGTGTCGGATACTACATTAACGGGAAGCCAACTAAATCGACACTTCTGGATAAACCCCTATC
>JAFIDM010012231.1:4491149-4516648 GCA_023159025.1 Thereuonema tuberculata | reverse complement strand
TTATTTATTTATTTATTTATTTATTTATTTATTTATTTATTTATTTATCTATTTTTTTATCTATTTATTTATTTATTTTAGTTTTTTTTTTTCAATTGTTTTCAAAAGCAGTTAATAAATTTTGTACCGTAGTCTAATAATCATTTTATGTACTAATTATCTAATTTCAATATACAGTACATAAAATGTTTTAGAAAACATAGTAAAGAGCAATGACAAGGTCAACTATCTTATTGATTGAAGTATTTTGTTGTGGTATCTTCAAAACTTTAAATGCCATACTTTTAACTAATTCATAATATATAAACTACCACAGACATCAACGGCATCTGTGGTAGTCTTGATATCTGTGGTAGTTTATATATTATGAATTAGTTATATTTTGTTGTGGCTTTAATTTTTTTAGTAGTTATTAAATATAACTCAGTTTGTTATTTACATTATCATTTTTATGTTCTTGTTTCAGCCACTCATTTAGGTGCTTTAATCATGGCCATTAAAACAGCTCGCAACTTGGGTTTAGTAAGCTCAGTTGAAAATGAGGAAGAAGATAATGGTTATGAACCATTGTGGAACAATATTTTATCTCTCTCCCTCCTGAAGTTAGCTCTTCATCATATAGATGATCAGGTAGGTTCTGAAAATGTACTTTAATATTTTTAATTTTGTTATTTGGAATATTTACAAACTTTTTCCAAGTACTGAATAAATGAAAGATTCTACCAACGGCTCATATGATCTTTAAGATTTGTGTGAATACTGCAAGGATTTTTTTTTTTTTTTGCCTCTTGATTATTGTCTTTTAGTGTCTCCTTTCTTAAATCACACTTTCCCTTATACTCTTTGCAAGCAATTTACATAAGATCCATCTTCTTTTTCAATACCAATGATCCATCACATTTTGAAAGTTGTCATACTCTTTTTTTCTTTTTTCCTCTGTACTCTGTAATGAAATACCACTATTTCTACAGAGTTGCTCTTACTTATTTTAAAATACTTCATATCTTTGTTGTCCCAATGATTTTCATTGGATCAGATCTCCGACTACCTTATTAGATGCATTTAATAACTTGTACTGTAACTTCTCTCTTTCACAAATCAATCCCATCCAGCTCAGATTTTGGCAGTCAATTTTTTGTCATAAAACATAGTGCTTGTATCACATGATTAAACTGCAGATGTCCATACCTCTTGGTATTCATTGGCATCACCATTTAGTATCTCCTTGTCATCAGCTGGATGTGATCTGTAGTATTTATTTAGATAACATACCATGAGTTCTTCAATTGGAACTTCCTTGTTTGCTTTTTTCCCTCCAACTATATTTGGTTCGGTTAACCCTGACCAGTGATGCTATTTTTCTATTACTCAGTCTACCTTTTTGCCATTTGAACAATTTCTGCAATCCTCTATCTTTCCTCCAAAAAGATAACTGTTCTTTTTAATTTACTAATTATCTTAAACAGTATTCACCCTGTGCCACTGTTTCAGTTGCATTGCAGTTTGAATCTTATCATCAAAATATGTTAAAATTTTGTAAAATTAGGATTCCAGTGAATGATTTTATCCACAGCAATTTCTTCTCATATGTTTGGCTATTCTTCTTCCCTAATCGATTTTAACCAAAAGATTATCTGGAGACTGGATAAAGTCTTTCTAAGCAGTAACATGTTGTGATGTAATCGGGAATTAATGACAAGGATCTTAATCGTCTTTTACAAGTGACCTAGTTTGAAATTTCAGAGCTACAGAACATTTAACCGCTTGAAGATTAACAAAATTGCAAATATGCTCAATTAAAATTGTCTTAATATACAAATTCATTATATAACTGTTCAATAAATCTTTTAATTGCATTAAAAGTGGTCAGACACTAAAAATATACATAGAGGATGTTTCAGTTAGTTAAATGCCCTTTTTAAAAAAAATGTTACTTTTAATATTTTTGCATTAATATATGCTTTGATTACCTGATTGTAATAATTCATATGCATTATAAGGATGGTTGACGTCGGGAACTTTTTTCAAAAAGTAACAGAAAAATCTTTATTTTCATGAAATTTATCAATGCTTTGTCAATGCTTCATCAATGCTCCATGAAATGTTAAATGGGTATTGCATACTATTATTATTTAAGGCATATTTTAGCAAAGCTGCCCAAATTTAATTAAACATAACTTACAACCAAGGTCACAACTGGAACACTATGAGGGTAGTGCAATATGGGTGGGAACAGGGTGAACATTTGGTGCTTGCAACATATAACATGATAGTGAATAGGAAAAATCAGGACTAATTTGGACTTGCTTACAGAGTGAATAGTAAAAGTAAACAACCTGTTTGTAACCTTTTAGAATGTTGAGATGTAGGCTATTATCAAAATGTCTAAAAAAAAAAGGCCTTAAAGATTTTGGATTTTTTTTTAATGAGAAAACTTGTGTATTACAATTATTCCAATCAGGGAATCAAAGAATCTATGTAATATTGCAGAGACTATAATAAATGCAGTTCAATAACTACAGTAAAAGGTGTTATTAAAACAAACTTACTACATTGACAAACACATCTAATGCAGTATTTCGCAGAGAGACCTTCCCCTTTTTATCAGGCTTCTCAACAGAACTTGAAAACTGAAATGGTAAAACAACAAAGTTGACATCATAATCTATTATGGAACAATAACAGATTAATTATGAGTAACAATAATATTACAATCATTACCTAAAGGAAATATGCTCAATAATTTGCATAATCAAATACGTTCAATGAAACTAATATGAATTACATTATTGGAATTTAATTTCACTTCCACAATATTTTTTGAAATTCTCAACTACAAATTTACTCATAGAAATTCCTTTTGCTTAATACATGCATACTTATTTATTTTTAGCACACGATTCAGTAATTAATCTAGAAATAGTATTAGTCTCTTTATAACACCATAACTTCTGGGTAGAGGTTATGATTGTGGTTCAAGCAGTGTTAGACACTAGGTAAAATTAATTTAACATAGTAATTCACAAGGGAAAAAATAAACAAAATAACTTCAGTAATGAATTAAAAAATAAAAATAATGATGATAATTATAATTAATGTGCTTGGGGTAACTGGGTCCGAGACGAGCCAAGATGCCCCAAGAACCTGGCCCACTTACCCCATTTTTGAAAGATTTTTTTGGGGATAACTGGACCACCCTCTCAAGCTTATAACCTAAAAGAGAACACGTGCTGGCAGTAACATTTCAAGGTTCTATTATGCTTCTAATTTATGCTAAATTAACTGTAATATTGATAATACTTACATTGAACCTGTAGTTATTTCGTAAAATTAAGACGACACCACAATGCTATGGAAATCTTGCACTACAAAATTGAAAAAATTGCTATATGAAAGCCACAACATGTCTTAGAGACATGAGACTGGTTGTTGAAAGGAGATACCATTGTCTTTCAGTGCTGCCAACCGCTTGAAATGAAATTACCCTCACAAGTTAACCCCTGGGCCCCGATACCCCACCTAACCTTATTTATTATAGAATTATCATTTCTATTTTTACTTAGCATGTTTTATGAAGTATGAATATTTAATTTATTTTGCATTACCTTCTTTTGAATAAAATTTGAGCATCGTAAGTAATTTTTAAGTTTGTTTGCTGACTGCTTTGTTTCGTGATTTAAATATTTTTTCTCAATTTGTTAGTTTGGCTTTCTGAATACAAGTTTAAGTAATGTAAATCATAATTATTATGAGAAATTTGCATTTTTCTTAATAATATCAATATTGATGCAAAGTCACGAGGAGCTGTGAGGAGCCATGACGCAATATAGGCGGAACGCACAGAGACCTCCAAGAGAGACCCCCAATCGCCAGCATCGAAGGCCGTCCCGGATTGGCCAATTATGCCGCGCTGTGATTGGCCAAGCCGGGAGCTCTCAGAATCCGAGTTCATCTCTCCCCTTCCTAACGGACCACGCCCTTCCTGACGGACCGCACAGGAAACTCCGAGATCGACCTGAATTTGGGAATCCAAATCCCGTATGATATTAACCTGGATCCGATCTATATGTCTTTGAACTTTATTAACCTGGATTTCAGAATCCGCTAACCTATATAAAATTATATATAAAGTAATTAATTGTAAATAAAAGTAGTAGACGTAGTGTGTAGTTATGCTGAACCTATGATTCTGTCTGTCTCATTTTGAACAACACATCACTTGTGCCTAAGACCCGACGAACCATGGAACCATGCCGAACCCTGCCGATAACAACAACCCTCACCACCCATCAGAAGACCACATCCAAGCCGTTGCCCGAACTCCGGCTCCAAGACCTTCACCTGCTCTCAGATACCGGGAACCCACCCCTTTCTCCGGTACATCAACAGACTCCCTTGCCTGGCTACAAGACTTCGAGCGAGTAGCAAGGTTCAACGGATGGACGGACGAAAACAAAGCCAGGGAAAACGAAAGCCTACCTGCCTTTCGCCCTTACAGACACCGCCCGCCGTTGGTTTGACAACGAAGAAAACAACATCCCTACCTGGGCTTCCTTTGTGAACAAATTCACGGACACGTTCGCGGCAACACACCACATCGCCACAGAAGCTGAGAGGCTCCTCGCCATACGGACTCAACTGCCCCAGGAGTCCTGTGAGTCGTACATCCAGGATGTAATCCACCTATGCGGCAAGGTTGATCCTCACATGGCCGACGCACAGCGACTCCATCGCCTCCTCAAGGGCGTCGCCGCAGACATACACACGGTATTGTTGGCAATCCGCACGTCCTCCGTGGACGAGATGGTTACGGAGTGCCGGCGACTACAGCATCAAAGAGCACGCCGCATCACACCAGACACCGTCTCGGATCACCGGCCCACCATCGCAGCCATTGACCCACAACAACCCCTAGCTGCAGACCCCACCGACCAACTTCAAAGCCAGATTGCTGCCCTAACTGCTGCCGTTCAGAGCCTTGCAACTCTCGTCACCGCCGAACGGACACAGCAACTCCCAGGGACCAACCAACGAGACCACCGGAGAACGCCCACCCCACGCCGGCGAGCAGACGAATGGCGCACCCACGATGACAAACCCATCTGCTTCCGATGCAGCCGGACCGGTCATATTCAAAAATACTGTCAGGAACCGTCCGCACAACCGAGAGCATCACAGACAACCAGTCCAAGGCGATTCAGTAACTCCCCATCGCGCGGATGGCAACGCTGCACCACCTGCCGTTACTCCCCCGACCGACACCGACAACACACAGCACGCAGTCCCCGCCCATCCAGCCCACGTTCACCCAGCCTATTCTATTACAAACAGGGAAACTAAGAGCGGCGGCGTCCACACAGGCCAATGGAACTGCCGCTAAACCGCATCAGCCCAAACTGACCAACAACAGGATGTGGATCATCTTCGACAATAGGCCTACTATAGCTCTTATGGACACGGGAGCATCGGTGAGCATCGTCCGGAAGCTTTCCGCCGGGCAATGCACAAGACCATGACCCCGCACACGACCCCACACCTCGCCACAGTCAACGGGCAGCCCTTGCGCGCCAAACATGACAACCGGCATGACAACCGGCCGCGTAGGAGTAGGGAAAACGGCGCTGCCTTTCAACTTCCTAGTCGTCGAGAGGTGCACCCACGACGTCATCCTCGGATGGGACTTTCTGCACCGCTATGGGGCCCGCATTGACTGCGCGGCCGCCACAGTTACCCTGACCAACAACGACGAAACAGACGACGCTGCCCTCGACTAAAACACGGCCACAGCCCAGTTGACGTGTGCCGCCGCCGAGACGATCATTGTCCCACCGGGATCAACCGCAGCCATCGAAATTGTCCCACACCTGACTTATCCGCCCGTACCTCCCTCACCTTCCCCGCTGCAGTTATAACTCTCCCGGCGACCAATCTCCTTCTCTGGGTGACAAACACCTCCAGAGCCCCAGCTGTCATACCGGCAAACAGCACAGTCGCCACGATCGAGCAAATACAGCCGAACTCGATCGTGGCCCTCGACGAAAAACAGACGCAAGTTCCTAAGACGCACAACGCTGGCATGATTGACCCCAACCTGCCGCCAAGGGAAGCTCGTGAAGTGTTCAAGCTGTTACGACGATACCGCCGCCTGTTCGACGAACCGACGCACCATGATAACCCCAAACACCCCGCCGCCCATCACATTGACACAGGCGACAGCCGGCCCTTACGTCAGAAGCCGTATAGAGTCTCGCCGACGGAGCGAGCGGCTATCGAGCAGGAAACAAGCGCCATGCTCCGAAAAAATGTCATTCGCCCCTCCCAAAGCCCATGGAACTCACCAGTCGTACTAGTAAAAAAGAAAGACAAATCATGGCGCTTCTGTGTCGATTACCGTCGACTGAACGCAATTACAAAAAAAGATAGTTATCCATTGCCACGAATTGACGACGCCCTGGACACACTACGGGGATCAACCTTCTTCTCTTCCCTTGACCTCAAAACCGGCTACTGGCAGGTACCCATCGCGCCGGAGGACCGCGAGAAAACCGCATTCTCCACACCGGACGGCCTATATGAATTCAATGTTATGCCGTTCGGACTCTGCAATGCACCGGCAACGTTCGAGCGTCTGATAGACAACATTCTATGCGGCCTAAGATGGTCGATCTGTTTATGTTATCTGGACGATGTCGTCATCTTTGGCCGCACGTTTGACGAACATCAGAAACGTCTCAATGCAGTCCTCCAATGCCTCGCCGCCGCTGAGCTTCGACTAAACCCCGGCAAATGCTCCTTCGCCGCGCAGAGAATCAGGATCCTGGGTCACATCGTGACACCCGCAGGTACCCTGCCAGACCCCGACAAGACAAGAGCCGTGCGAGAGTTCCCCACCCCCAAGACGGCCAAACATGTACGCGCCTTCCACGGCCTCTGTTCTTACTACTGCCATTTCATTCCCAATTTCGCAAGAATCGCCCGACCGCTCACCTCCATCATGAACAACGCCGGTCACTTCCGATGGACGGATGATCAGCAGACGGCATGCGATAAACTGAAGACCTGTCTCACCACGGCGCCGGTGCTCGGCCATTTCCAAGACGGGGCACACACTGAAATTCATACGGAAGCCAGCGCCTATGCCATAGGGGCGGGACTTGTTCAAAACCAGGGGAGGCAGCAGAAAGTTATCGCATATGCCAGCCGTTCATTATCTAAGGCGGAAATCAATTATGCAACCACACATCGGGAATGTCTAGCTGTTGTATGGGCAACAAACAAGTTTAGACCGTACTTGTATGGCCGCCCATTCACAGTGGTGTCCGACCACCACGCACTCTGCTGGCTGACGAACCTCAAAGACCCCAGCGGATGCCTCGCCAGATGGGCACTGCGGCTCCAGGAGCACGACATCACCGTCGTTTACAAGATAGGCCGCAAGCACCTCGACGCGGACTGTCTGTCACGCCTCCTGCCGGACGAACCAGACGATAACACCACCGCAGTGAACGTCATCACCGAACAGATGGACATGGCGACCGAACAACATAAGGACCCCACCCTACAATGAATCATCGCGGAGGTCCAAGCTTCCCCGCAACCACATAGGAAGGGCTACGCACTAACAGACGGCGTACTCTTCAAGGAGAGCTTCGACCCCGCCTGCCGAAGATGGCTGCTAGTTATCCCGCAGCATCTGCGCCGCCACATTGCCGAATCCTGCCATGAGGATCTCACCAGCGGCCACCTGGGTCTCGCCAAAACTTACGGCAGGATACGGCAAAATTATTATTGGCCAGGGCAATACCGGACAGCACGCCGTTGTGTCTCACGTTGCGACGGGTGCCAGCGCCGGAAATCGCCGACGCAACCACCTGTGGGACTCCTGCACCCTCTCCCGATTCCTGAACAACCATTCAGCCGTGTCGGCATCGATCTCCTTGGTCCCCTCCCGTCGACGCACAACAATAACAGATGGATTGTTGTCTGTGTTGACCATTTCTCCCGGTTTGCCATCACCCAAGCCCTGCCGAACGCAACAGCCGCCGAGGTCGCACGCTTCTTCGTGCACGACATTGTGCTGCGTTACGGACCACCGGCATCCATCGTGAGTGACCGAGGCACACAGTTCCTCAGTACAATAATGAAGGAAGTACTCACCATGTGTAAAACACTACACCGCCGCACATCACCGTACAGGCCACAGACGAATGGGGCAAAGGAGAAACTAAATCATTCAATCGCCAACATGTTGTCTATGTATGTTGACAAACACCATTCGAATTGGGATGAAATCCTACCGTTTGTCACATACGCATTCAACACGGCGGAGAATGAAGCCACATCATTCACACCCTTCTTCCTCGTTCATGGCCGCCACCCGCAGCATACACTGGACACGCTGCTAGCTCACGCCCCGGAGACCTCAACAGACTATGCCGCTACCCTTAGATGCTGCCTGGACGATGTCAACCTAATAGCCCGGCAATTCATGATGGACGTTCAAGGTGAAGCCAAGCGCCGGTATGACCAGCAACGGCGGGAGGTCCACTACAATCCCGGAGACCTCGTCCTCATATTCAGCCCAACCCGCACGGTAGGCCTCGCCGAAAAACTCTTACACCGTTGGCGAGGCCCGTACACCGTCATTCGCCGCCTATCTGACGTCACCTATGAGGTTTCCCGAACACAGCGAACACCCCGCTCCCGAACAATGGAGGTAGCGCACATCACGAGAATGAAGCGCTACCTGCAACCAGACGATCCACCTACCGTTCAAAGCACAGATGACGAGCCGCTGCCGCCATTACCTAGACGACCGCTGCCAATCGTGGAGAACTGGACAGCGGTAGACCCAGAGGACGATGCCATTTTTGCCCCGGCCTGACCTGACCACGCCGTCGCAGACGAAACACCACGGCGCGAAACCAACCCTCCCCTTCGTCGATCACAGAGGAACATCAGGCCACCCCAGAGATTCAGAGACACATGAATCAACGAGGACGTTGAACCTTGGAGGGGGAGCTATGATGCAAAGTCACGAGGAGCTGTGAGGAGCCATGACGCAATATAGGCGGACCGCACAGAGACCTCCAAGAGAGACCCCCGATCGCCAGCGTCGAAGGCCGTCCCGGATTGGCCAATTATGCCGCGCTGTGATTGGCCAAGCCGGGAGCTCTCAGAATCTGAGTTCGTCTCTCCCCTTCCTAACGGACCACGCCCTTCCTGACGGACCGCACAGGAAACTCCGAGATCGACCTGAATTTGGGAATCCAAATCCCGTATAATATTAACCTGGATCCGATCTATATGTCTTTGAACTTTATTAACCTGGATTTCAGAATCCGCTAACCTATATAAAATTGTATATAAACTAATTAATTGTAAATAAAAGTAGTAGACGTAGTGTGTTGTTATGCTGAACCTATGATTCTGTCTGTCTCATTGTGAACAACACATCAATATCATATCTTAAGAAAAACAAATTTGTCTATACTTCATATTAAATAACCTTCCAAATGCCTTGCCTTTATAATTTTGGTCAGGTCAGATCAAGGATACATTCTAACTATGAAACATTTGTTGCAAAATTGTTCTCTGGATGTTGTTTTCCTATTAAGTGATTATTTTACTTAATCATTTATATTAATTTCTTCATCTTAAATTAATTTTATTTTATCTTTCAGTTATATTTGATTATAATGTTAACATTAATATTAGAATATTTTTAATTACAGATACGTTTAGATGCCTTTGGTCTTCTGTGTGAAAGTCAGAGATCAACAGAATCTCTAACACAAGTTGATATAGAATTAATTGAAGCATTCCTTCCAGTGAATATGAGCAATCAGTCGGCTGCATTTCGACAGCAGCTTATATCGCAAGTTAAAAAGGTAATTTTGTAGAAATTCTGAAAATAATAACCAATAATAAATGCTTAAAATATTAATCGAAGTTAAAAAATTGAATTTGCTAATTTACACTAGAAAAATGAAATGGCCTAAACACAAATTAATAACTTAATAAATGTATTCCAAACATCCACAGTGACCCAAGTTATCAGGTTCTCTGTCACCACAAGAAAAAAATATTAAAGCGAGCATAATCTCCAAAAGTAAAAAAAAACAAAGATAGTGTAAAGTTTCATACTTAGAAAATATATGAAATGTTTAGAATACAGTTGTAGCTAATTAGAGATAATTCTTATTTTTAATGAAATTAATTTTTGGAAATTTGTATGAATATAAAACAGTTCTATATTGATAATTATTCTATTCAGTATTTAAACAGTATTATAGTGTTATCTCAAGCAATTAAAGCTGTGAGCAAGATTTATAATATTATTCTGTTTTAAATAATACAAAGTATTATTGCTCAATTATAAAAATATCCAGATAATTAAAAAAAAAAAAAAATTCATAATAAACACAAAAATAGACATGAAGAACATATACCACAACCTACATTAGAAGAGATTAAATTCACAAATAAAAGTAATAAAGAATAATAAAACCCAAGCATCAATAACATCATCCAAAGATGCTAAAATATGGTGTTGATGAATTATTATATTAAAACTATATTTTGCATTACAGCTACTCTAATATGCAAAATATGGAATTATGAAAACTGCTACAATATCTCCTACATACAAAAAAAGAAGTAAAATGGATTGTAATAATTACAGGGGTATTATGTTGCTAAATGTAATATAGAAAGTCATATTTTCACTTACAGATAATAAATTAATTGGCTATATTGAAAAGATTATGGATGGTTACAAACGAAATAAACATTGTACCATATTTTCTGTTTAAGATGATGTTTTGAAAAATGTTTAGAACAAATATGAATTTACATACCCTATTTTTGAATTTAAACATAAGACAGTGTGACAGAAACCACTTTTTAAAATAATGAATATTTTTAAAATTCCAGCAAAATTGATACATTTAATTAAGATGACCCTGGTGAAGAGCAAAGATAGAGTTAGGAATCAAGGAAGGTTAAGCAACCCTTTTAAAATTGAGAATGGGTTGAGTCAAGGCAACCCGTTCTTGACCACTTTATTTAACATAGCTCTAGAATATGGAATTAGTAAAAGTACAATAAATCTTCTGACGACCTATGTATAGATTACAAGAAGATCCAGCTCCCTGTTCACAGTATTTGAAGAATTTGAACAGAGTATAATGAACAGAGATGATGTTTTGAAAAATGTTTAGAATGAATTGACATAACCTATTTTTGAATTTAAACAAGCATAATGTCTGTGTTGACTGAAACCACTTTTTATTGGGACTAATAATTATTGAATATAAAACAAAATATATTTCTTTTTTATCAGAAACAGAAAAATGTCAAACCAACTGCAAATTGGAGCGTATAAATTCTAAAAAGGTTGAGACATTAAAATACTTAAGCTCAATAGTTACTAAGATTATATATCCAATGAAATTCAAGCCAGAGTAATGACTGGAAAGAGATGTTATTATCCTTTACAAACATACTCAAAAGCACAACTGTTTCATGTGAAATAATGATTAATATTTATAAATCAATAATTAGATCCTTGGTAACTTATGGATGTGAGTACTGTCTGTTTTAAAGAGGCGAGTTGCAGATTAATATTTGGGAAGGAACGTACTTCGAAAAATTTTCAGTTCAACAAATGATAATGGAATTTGGAGAATTAGAACAAATAAAGAATTAACAGATCTTTACCAAAATAGAGATTTGCTAACAACTATTAAAATCTCACAAATACGATGGCTGGGTGACGTATATAGCATTGTTGAAGAATGAGATCTCAAAAAAAGCCTCTGGAAAGGAATCCTTGTGGCAGAAGGAAGAGAGTGAATCAAAGTGTTGGATTGAAGATTGTGAGGATGATCTTAGGGATATTGGTGTTAAAAATGGAGAACAAGGACAACTGATCAGAAGGAATGGAAAAGGATGTGTGAGGCATGAAAGTTCTACAAGAATGGTAATGCCAAAGAGTAAATAACAAGAAAGAAATAATTCTAATATTGATTCCCTAACTATAAACAACAGAAATTTATCTCTATGAAATGAAATTTATAAATACCAAATGGCAAAAAAGCTTGTTGAAATTAAAAAGAGCATATAGATGACCAAATTGGAACATTTAATAAGTGATTCAGCTCTGAATGGCCAGACTGATTTTCTAAATTAATGTGAAATTTAACTGTAAGATGTCACATTTTCAAAATTGCACTTTGCAATTTCTATCAATTATAATAAAAAAATGAATTGTTAATTTATTTAAATATATTTCAGTTTGTTTGATTTGTTTTTATGATTATTTTTATTGTAAAAAGATACAAGTAAAATTTTAAATAAAAGCTTCAATATAAATCCCAAACAAAAATTCGTAAACATCATGATAATTAAAAAAAAAATATTTTAAAATCTTTCAACAGAACAAAGAAGAAAAACAAAGATCTTCATATAATCAAGAAAAATATCCATCTTCCCTTTCTGTTAATGTATAACAGCTACAGAAAGATAAATTTTAATTATAATTGAAAATATATTCAACAATATAGATGAAAAAGAACTTTATGCTGTATAAAATAATGGAAAACATACAGAGACGTTGGAACTTCTTCATGAGTGGGGGTGGGTGGCGAAAAGTACTTGCAATAATTAATCAATTAATTATAATTATTAGTAATTAATAAATCAATCTTAACTTTAATTGAATTTTAATTTATTAATAATATAATTATCAAATATTATATTAATTATAATATTGTATTAAACAATAATTAGGGGACTTCTGAACGCAGAAGAAGCGAAAACTTCAAATTTATATTTTAAATAATTTTATCTAAGTTTAATAAGCAGACGAAACTTATCTTCTGCTTTCTCATGTATGGCTGTTTTTTCTCCTCTTCTGATTTTCTTATAGCCTTTATATTAAAATAATCATCAGTTTTATTTGTTATATTTGATTTCAATAACAACATGAATAACATTACATTTAACTGTATATAAAATATTTATATATAATAATATGAAGAAGAAGAAATTAAATAAATGTTGTTAATGTGTAAATCAACTTTCAAATATCTTCGGGGTAAGATTGCAAAATCAGTTGGTCAGAAATAAAAAAAACTTCATAATACTAAGCAGGGCATGGATTCTACCTAGATTCTACCTACTTTAAAATAAAGTTGTTGTTGTTGTTTTTGAGCAAAATAGATCTGAGAAAATTCAGTTATATACACAATCACTTTTTATATTGACGAAGTGGAACTCTAATTTATTTAAATCATCTATTATACTGATAGTTTAGTTAGGGGGTGTAAGATAGTTTTTGTCCCTCCCCTCCTTCAGAAAAGTGGAGGGGCAACTCGCCCTCCCCACCCTCTTACCCACGATGTCCCTGGAAACATATCCAATGGGAAGGAAATATTAAAAAAGTGGCTGATAAAATATAATTAGTATACACTTCTGTTGTTCAGTTATTTCAATTTTGTTGTTAATTTTATATATAATATTTTATTTGATTATTTATTTAATTTGGTATACTTCCAAGATCCATTTTCTTGTTTATTGTTGTTAGTTCTTATTTTACTCTTGATAAATAATGCTAAGTATATGTTACTTTGTATTTATATATAGATTTATATATTTTGTAAAAAAATATATTCATTATATTTTTCTGAATAGAATTAAGCAGAAAATAATCTTTGTCTAATTAATTTTTGGAAAATTAGGACTTGGTGGTCTACTTGGCAAAATTTAATTCACAATGAAATTTTGATGTCAGTCTTACACTCTTTAATATTTATTCAAAATTAATGATGTATTTATATTTACACTTAAATTCATGACCTTTTGCTGATAGGACTAACTTTTGTATTTAGAAATAAAAAAAATATTAATATTATTATTATTGTTGTTGTTTTTCAGCTTATAATCCGTATTCATGATGGAGGAAGAGTGATTCAGAAGAGAATGTCTCAGATACTCAAAAAAGACCCTAAAAGTAATGAAGCAAGAAATTTAGAATCTCAAATTCACATGTATCAGGTATGTTCATTATAGACGAACAGCAGAGAGATCAAAGTTTTAGGATACGAATAATACTCGAGTAGATTTGTTATGTTCTCTTTTTTCTTTCTTTCTTTCAGTTATTGCATTCATTCCAAACTTATACATTGTATTAATGTATCCCAGTAGGAAAGGTTAATATAATGGGAAGTCAAGCATCCTGTCATACTAAGAAAAAAAGCTTATCTGAACATATATCCTGTTCTGAACAGTTTTGAGATCGAGCTGTTTAAGTGTACAGTTTCAAAGTTAT
Source organism: Thereuonema tuberculata (assembly GCA_023159025.1). Taxonomy (NCBI): domain Eukaryota; kingdom Metazoa; phylum Arthropoda; class Chilopoda; order Scutigeromorpha; family Scutigeridae; genus Thereuonema; species Thereuonema tuberculata. Next base: position 4,502,316 of record JAFIDM010012231.1, on the reverse strand, counting down.
TGATAATAAAGAAATATTACATACTATTTGTAATATTTGCTGTTCAAGTGACAAATTTGTTACAGTTCATAATAAATTTTCAAAAATTCCATTGTCACCATGAATGCATTTTGCAACTCTTGTGAAAAATGGCTTGTTGCTTGTATCTTGAGAGGCCTTTAGGCATAAATAACCAAAATTTACTGTAAAGTCAAATAGCTCTTTATCTTGAAAACCTTTCTGAATAAGGCACATGTTTATATAAACACGCATTCTTTTTTTCTTAGAATAACCAATACTATGACCTCTCAGAATATTGATCTTTTCTTTCTGGTTACCCTATATATTGATCTAAAGAAACTTAGTTTTTATATTAGCTTGTAATGATTATAGAATTTGATATTTATTATGATGATTGGACAAGTTCTCAAATATAAAGCACAATTTATATAAATTATAAAATACATATTAAAAATAAAATAAAGGGTAGTGAGAGTATTAACAAATTAGCCTCAACAAATTTTCCATGCACAATTTAAATAAGAAAAAGAGCCTAAAAATGCATTAACAATTAAAAGGAATGAGACCAGTGTTTACAACTGACATCCCAAAACAGGTTTCTCTCTTAACTGATGATCTCAATAACAGATGTGAAAATAAAAATGAAGTTTGAATAAGTATGGCACCTCCACAAAACTAAACTCTCAACTGATTGACTATAGTCTGTCTACGACGAGAAGACGCTTAGCCACGCCTAGGTCACGTGGTAAGCGATGATTCCATGAATCCATTTCAGGGATCAGAGTTGTTTATCCATTTTCAGTGCAAATGCATAGATTTAGGTTCTTGTTTATAACAGAGGAATTGATGATATAAAATACGACATTATATATCTATTTTTCTTATATATATATTAATAACTATGTTATATTTTAACCGTAACCATATATAAAACTGATTTGCTGTTTAAGAACTGTTATATTTACACTGTTTCTTTTTTATTTAAATTATGAAAAATCGTAATTGTATATAAATTATATTAATTAATGTAAGTAACAAATATAAATACACTTCATGGTAATAATGTTTTATTTAACAATTAATTGTTGACAGTTAAAAAAAAAAAAAAATTGTTTAAAAAACAATCCTGTAAAATTCCTTAGAACATTTACAAATATACAAATAAAGACCATTGGCATTCGCACTTTTACTAAAAATAGAAGTAGATTGACAATAATATTAATAAAATTGCCAGTCTACTTCTATTTTTAATCTTTAATAAGGGTGCGAATGCCAATGGTCTTAATTTGTATATTTGTAAATGTTCTGAGGAATTTTACGGGATTGTTTTTTAATTAAAACAAGTTTTTTGTTTTTTTGTTTTTTTTTTTTTAACTGTCAACAATTAACTGTTAAATAAAACATTATTACCATAAAGTGCATATATTTGTTACTTACTTTAAATAATATAATTTATATACAATTACGATTTTTCATAATTTAAATAAAAAAGAAACAGTGTAAATATAACAGTTCTTAAACAGCAAATCAGTTTTATATATCGTTACGGTTAAAATATAACATAGTTATTAATATATATATATATAAGAAAAATAGATATATAATGTCGTATTTTATATCATCAATTCCTCTGTTATAAACAAGAACCGAAATCTATGCATTTGCACTGAAAATGGATAAACAACTCTGATCCCTGAAATGGATTCATGGAATCATCGCTTACCACGTGACGTAGGCGTGGCTAAGCGTCTTCTCATCGTAGACAGACTATAGTCAATCAGTTGAGAGTTTAGTTTTGTGGAGGTGCCATACTTATTCCAACTTTATTTTTATTTTCACATCTGTTATTGAGATCATCAGTTAAGAGAGAAACCTGTTTTGGGATGTCAGTTGTAAACACTGGTCTCATTCCTTTTAATTGTTAATGCATTTTTAGGCTCTTTTTCTTATTTTAATTGTGCATGGAAAATTCGTTGAGGCTGTCGGAGGACAGCACATGAATTTCCTTTATTATACAAATTATGTTTAGTTTTTTGGAATGTTTTAAATGTTAGTTTATTGATCTTCAGTTTTCCAATCAGAAATAACCAATTATTTTCCTACAGGTGGATTTATCTGCAGATAAATATCCTAAATTCATATCACTATGGTCCTGAAATAATTTCATTTTAGATAGTCATCTACAAAGCAACTCTATAAAAATGTACTGGAAAAATTTGTGCTATATGATCTCTGCAGTGTTTTCAGTAATTTGTTGTGAGAAGATTCATCTTTTTGGCTTCTTGTAAACCTTGTACAAATATCCCACAAATGCTGATGCATTTCATTTTTAATTCCTATTAGAAAATATATAAAAATGCCAGTTAATTCTTTTTGCACTGCAGTTTGTGTAGCTGTATTTCATTATTTATGTTTTACACATAAACATGCAGTCTCTGACTAGTATTTGAGATGTAATGTAGTTTTTATTCTCTATCAGCATTATCTAACATTACAAGATTTTCCAAGTAATCATCCAGAACTTCTCATGACTATGTAGCTTCTTGAGATAATTTATATTATCTCAAAGAACTGTAGTATGGAAACAAAATTTGCCTTTGGACGGTATTATTAAGTTAACTTAATTTAATTACTTTAATTAACGATTCAAATCAAAATTACCATAAATTAAGGGAAAGTTCGGCAATAATGCTCAGTGGACAATGCCGCTCATTCAAATATCTCTAAACAGAATAGATTTGTGAGCTCATGATTGATGCTGTTAGCTAGCGAACATCATTGTAAGTCTCCAGTAAACGAATGGTGGCCATGAGAAAAAGTGTGTTTTTGTTTTGTGCGATTGTTGTTTTTTTCCTTGATATTTTATATAATTCAACATCATCTTAACTGAAGATGAGTACAACATTATTTGAAATTGTTAGTTTTGATCATTATGTCTGTAAAGTGTATACATTTAGCTTTGCATTCCTTTGTTTGTTTGGTTTTTAAAATATGTTGTTTACGCCGACTACAACACATTAAAATCCAGTAAGGCTAGGAAGAGTAATGACACTCACCTCACTAATGTATTGATAATAGCTCAAAAGAAGACATCTAGATGAGTCACATTTGTACGGTGATGATGATCCTCAAGTACAGTTTTAAATAGAACCACAGTTCTTGTTGTGCCAGATGATGATGACCCACTGGAAGAAGATATGAAAAATGAAATTTGCTGTATTTGCGGAGAATTTGGGAGAAACAATGAGATATGGTTCTGCTTCATAATGTGTGGAAAGTGGTCACATAAAGACTGCAGTGGTGTAGACAGTCCAAGGAACACTTGTGACTATTGTTGTACCTAAATCTTTAGTTGAAATTATGAGTGCCATTGCCGTACCAGGTTGTGTAATACGTTCAATTCATAAAATTATAAATTAAATAATATTTTTTTTTTCATTTAAACCACTTTTCTCAGAATACATTGGTACAAAATATTCACTGTTCTTTGCAGATTTATTTCCTTAATAAAGAATTGATGTTTGTTTAAATTTAGTAAGGTTATTTAAGTTTTCCCTTAAGTGCACGGCATTATCCTACTTTCCATTATTAATATCCTAGAAAGATTGTTATTTCTAAATAAAATAGTAGTATTTATTAATTTAAATAACTATATTTGTGAGTCATGTCCTTTAAACAAATAATAAATATGTTTCGAAACACTGAATGCAAATAAATGTAAATGCATTACTGTTTTAGGTTGCAGTATAATTATCCATAAAAATATTTTTCTTCTATCTAGAATTTTTTGATCTGGTTGGCTGATTTACAGTTCTATTGTCTTCATGTTGGTGCTAATTTCCCACGACGAGGAACTGCTTTACAGATTCTTACATTACTTCATCAGCTTATAGGATTCCAAGATACTGAAGGTACAGCATTGATTTTTAGAAAATAAAAAATGAATGAAAGTTTGTTCATTGGTGTGAAATGTTATTAAGCATCAAGCAATTATATCTACCAACCTAGGTAACAAAAATGAAATTGGGATAAATTTAAGGTGATATTTAAGAATGAAGGATTAAATGGTGTTAAATATTGATGTTTAAGTGATGTCCTTACAGTTTTGATTGTATAATAAAAAAGATTATGTTTCAATTTTTTTCAGTTTTCTGATTAATTTTTATTAAAACTTGCTATAGTTTTACAAATCATTAATCAGATGCATTGTGGATCTTGTAGCACAGATTGTATAAGTAGATTTTGGAATATTACTTTTTTAAAAGTACCTGATATTACTTAAAAAATAACTGTTACTTTAATAGTTACTTTTTATGTTGTATTTATTAAATTATAATAATTTTAGCAACTCTTAACTCACGGTTAGATTTAAATTGAATGTAGAACATAATTATGAGTACTGTAATTAAAACTCTGTAAATATTTATACTTTAATTTGAAGCATTATTATTTTAAAGACTTTTTAACTTTTTTAATAGAATCAAGTATTGTCTTTGTTTTCATGGATAATAACTTACTGTGATTTTAATCAAATAGAAGTTTTATCAAATTATACAAAAAAATTAGAAAAAAAAAAGAGTTTATATTAATATTAAGCTAAGCTTCCTCTAGTTAAAATTAATGCTAAATTGCTACAAATTGCTTGTTGTATCTCTAACCATATGATAATTAATTTTATTGATAATTTTGAATATCGCATAATTTCGTGTTTGGAATATAATTGTAATTAAGTTGCTTGCTGTGATTTGCTATGTACTTCTTTTAACATTAAAAAATGGAGATCTTATGTTCAAAAATGACATCTTGAGACTTTATTTAGCACTTAGTAATGGTCTCAATTAGGAACAGTCACCTGTAATTCCATAGAGTTACTGAATGGAAGAAATACAATAGGATTTCAAACATTTAAGAACATATAAAATTCATTATGAAAGTGAAGCAACTAATTCAGATGTCAGTATTCATATATAACATTTTTCCTTTTCTTTTAAGTTTTGCTCTCATTTTTTATTGTGCTTTATTTTAATAGGTAATCTTTTTTCACTCAAGAAGTGTCTGACCAATGAAAATGTACAAAATTTACTTGAATGCCTTCGTGACACTTATGAAAACAATAAAGGATTAGCTCTTACTATCTTGGCTACTTTTCCAGAAGATACACTAGGCTTCGAGGTATTTAAAATTTACTTTGTTTGTATTTTCCTGTTATTTAAAAACGTTTTTCATTATAATAATGTAGTTACATTTGCAAGTAATAATTTGAGTAATAAAACAGGGAAAGTAAAAACAATTGCATATTAAGAAAAAATTCTGTATAATTTTCATATCTGATGTGTGCGCTTTCTTTTATATATATCAATTTTATAAATGCTTAAACCTTGTTTGTGCCAAGGCAACCATGGTCAAGAATTAAAATACTTTTATTTATAGTGAACTGTATGTGTATTATTTTGAATTTACAAAAGCTAGTGTACTTATCAATTGTGCATTTCTTTTTTTACTGTTTGTTGAACTGCTTGACTAGTTGGACTTTGAATAATTGCTAGATTCTGATAAGCTTGAACATTTGTTCTGAAATCTCCAAGAACATAATTCATCTTGTAGTTTTTAGAATATGTACCTTCCCATATTCTTTCTTTATCTTTCTTTATTGATCTTTAAGTAGTAACTTATTGCTTATTCAGAAATCTATAAAAATAGTTTATAAAATATTTCTATTTTAATTATCAAGCTTTAATTTAATTCATTAATTACCTTTCATTCTTATTCAGAGTGAGCACAGAATTTCTGAGTTATTTGAAGCTGCTCTTTCCTTGGCGTCCAGTCCACGTCCCTCTGAGAGTGTAACTGCTGCCTATCTCTTCCGACTTCTAGTTAACTTTCAATCAACATGGCAGATTTCCACTTCTGTTCGTCAAGTCTTAGAGGAAAGTTCCCAAAGGCATTCCGAGACAGATTCATCTAATTGTGACAAAAAATTTAGGTAGGAATGGTGATTTAATGATATTTAATCTTTAATAATAATCTATAATAATAATCTTTGATAATTAATATTTAATGATTAACAATATTTTCAAATTAAAAGTACTTTCATAAAAACAAATTTGTAAAAAACGTAAATTTGTTGAAGTTTATTGGCATTTATAAATGTAGGTAGAAATACACTTTTTTTGACAATGGAATAGTTGTACCCATGAAAATTGTAATTTCATGCTAAACTTTCTCTACCAGTATCATGACTATGTATGCTAGTGAATACATTTAACTTAACTGCTTCAGTATATTTTAGTTTTTAATACTTGGTGTTTTTGATTGTTTTTATAAAAATTAATCTTGCTCTCTCATGTTACATTTATATCTTCATTAATCTGCATGTGCTCAAGTAATTCATTATATCTGTTTTATATATGATAAATATATAAAATATATGTCTCTTAGTTTTATATATGTATCTTAGTATTTTATATGTAATTTTATAAGTAGTAAAAGTGAAAGTGAGCTGCAGATTAATTCCATTTTAATTCAGATTGATTTCAGATTGCTTTAATTAAACTTTCTTTTATATTTACAATTTAATCTAAAAATTTTGTTTTTATATATTCCCAGTGACTGTTTTAATAATGCTTTATCATCAAATCCTTCCAAAGATGATGTAATTTTGGTTGTTTTGGAAGTTCTTATGTTTCAATTACAACTGGAATTAGACTGTGCCAAGAACAGTCTATTAGAAGCAGCAGCCACTGCTCCAATGTATGGAATACTATTTTGTATTCGTTTGTTATTAGGAGATGTCGAATTGAGGTAAGTTTTTAAGTAACTTCTATAATTTCATTTCAACTTACAAGTTTTGAAATTTTAAATTAAAAATAAAAGGAAGTGTGAAAAAATATTTTATTTTTGAAGGAAATTTTCTAAATTATTGATTTTTTTTTTTCTAGTATTGTTGCTAAAGATGAACATTGGCGGCTATTCATTGTCTCTCTGATTGAGACCTGCTTTGAACTTAGTGAAGTAGTTAGCCCTGTTGTCAATAACTCATCACCTGAAGGCCACTTACCAATGGATACTGATCCAGGTAAAAAACATTTTTCTAGGAAATTTAGCACAAAGCACTAACAATATTAGTTATTTGTAAGAGAATTCAAAAGCTTTGCTGTTTTGACTAATTTGTAATATTAACATGAACAGTCATTGGAAATACATTTAAAACATGAAGGGTTTCAATAGCCAATGAATAACTATAAACTATCTGCACTTGATAGTTGCAAATAAATGCTGCATCATCTAGCTCTACTCTTAAAGTTTTTATAAAAAAATCTGACACTTCTAGGACCTAACTAGAACATTGACAATGCTCCATTGCATTGAAATGTTTCACATCTGTGCACCAAACACACTACATATGGCTCAGAGAATATATATAACTTCAATAAAAAAGAAAAAAAAATATCTAACTTCTGGCAGATTTAAAGCTTCCAAGTCGAGTGTGGTCCATAGAAGTTGACGATGGATCTGAGTCAACTGTAAACTATTTTCCTATTTGAGTTTAAACTGGGACACAATACACCAAGGCAGCTTGCAAAGTAATATAGCATTTGTGGAAGGCATAGTGAATGAACACAGTGACGCAATGTTGGCTTGCAAAATTCCTGTTTGGCGATATGAGCCTTACAAATGAACCCTGTAGTAGACCACAAGAGCTCTGAGTGATGCAAAACTGAAAGATTTGATCAAATCTGACAGTTTCAAAACTTGCCGAGAAACTGATAGTATACTATGCAACAATTTCCTGCCATTTGGCAGCTTGGCGCAGCTTAGCCACTGCTGCTTTTGCGCCATTAAAATACCAACAAACAACAACAACATTTGGCAGCTATAGGCAAAGAGAAGAAGATGGATAAATGGGTCATAAATGAGATGACAGAACAGCACAAAACAGGGCAATTGGATGTCTTCTCTTCTCTGCTTCTCCTCAACCAAACAACAATATTTTGAAGTGTATCATCGTGTGTGATGAGAAATGGATACGGTATGATAATCGGTGACCTTCTGCACAATGGCTCCCCACAAAACTAAGGCCCAAAACACAACCCAAAGCACTTACTCCATCCCAAGCAGATGATTGTTAATGTTTGGCAGTCCGCAGCTGTTGCGATTCACTTCTCCTCATTGTCACCAGGTAAAACAATAATGCAGACAGGTATTGTAATGAACTTGACGTTATTCATGGAAGATTGTCGACCAAAGAGCTAACAGTGGTCAGTCATCATGGAACCATACTTCTCCAAAATAATTACTCCGTACTGAGTCAAAATATAGAAAAATGAGTGTCCTTGGGAAATCCTCATTTTTATCAGTAAATTTTTAACATAGTCAACATGCTATATTTTTGAAAAGCCGAGTAAATTATCTTCCTGATTGTAATAATCTAATTGGTAAAACATACATTTAAAGTGTGTACCTATTGCATCTGACGTTTTCTTGCAACTTCAGTATGGCCGGAAATAAAGTATACTGAACATTATGTAAAGTTACGGCAAGAAATCAAAAGAATACGTGTTGAATCTCAGAATAGCAGGTAACAGATCTTAACAGCCATGTACAAGATTCAGATAACATGTTGCAGGTGTGATCTATTCAACTCCAGACATTTTTCATACCAACACTGGAGGTTTACAAACATTACTGCAGCTGTCTCCTGTGAAGTTGACTGCAACACATGTCTAATGTTGATTTTCAGCTGGGCAATATCATGAGGCACTGGATGGCAGTAGATACTTTCTTTCAGTTTGCCCCACAAATATCAGCATCCGATGGTATGACATTGGGAGAATACGAAGGATAAGGATAGTCTGTTCCCCTTGAGATGTTGCAGTTCTGAATGTGTTGTCGAAGAAGCTGCAACATGTCCCAAGAAGTATGTGCTGTTGCACCATCCTGCTGAAACCACTGTTGTCTGAAATGTAGATTTCTAGCCCGACAAAATCATCTCAAATCTGCTGCAAAGAGGGAGTCAACCAGTTCTCTGTGCCTTTCCTAATTGACAGGAACAAATCTACCATTCATATCTTCCAAAAAAATAGGTTCAATCATACCATGGCCAGAAATGACACATCACACAGTAATCTTTTTAGAATGTAGAGGACATTTAAGAACCTCCTTCGGCCATTCAAACTCAAGAAACGTGGTTGTTTATTTGTTCACATAACCATCCAATGTTACGTACATTCATCAGAAAACCAAATATGGGAAAGAAATTGTTCATCTTCATACACATTTGCCAACGTTCAAGTATAGAATAAACATCTCTATAACTTATCGTGGTTATGTAACTTATGGCATATCTGCATATGATATGAAAATGCCAATTCAGGAACAAATCTCTGCACAGACATTATCATCATCCTCAGTTCTTCAGCAATATGCCACTGACTTTTCTTTGGTGAATGCAAAATCTTATCAAGTACAATCCCAAAAAAGGGAAATAATAGAGTTCTGGTTTGCTTGGACATCTGGCACAGTGATAACACTATCCTTAGGAATGCCTTTTTTGTAGCAAACTTTGCATCTCTTTTGTGGTTTCCTTTTGACTGCAGTTGGGTGAAGTGGAACCAGAAAGTGCCTCTTTGCTAGTCTGACAATGTTCTTCTCCTTTTGGAACATAAGTAACTTCTCCTATTCCAAACAAAACCACAGCTATTACATCACACTGAAACTCTAAAAAAGATTTTGTATTCCACTGCAGAGAAATGGTATAAGAAGTTGTTAAAAATGTGTAAAATGCATGAAATGCAGTGCCAATTTCTTAAACTATTTCATAGACTTCCAAGTAATTTTACATGCTTTCAAAAGCTGATCTGTGCAGTGCACCTTTCCCTGTATTTGTTGTATTCAGTAATGCAGAGAGGTCAGGTGATTGTCATATGTCATTATTAAGTGCTGGTGGTGTGCCCGAGATTCTAGAGAAACATTTTAAAAACTGATGTAGCCAGTGCATTATATAGGTGTACAGCATACAGTTTTCGTAGCATAGTCAATACATCATATAGGCACTGAAGGGGCTAATAATAAGTAGGGACATTATAAATAAATATCTTTGCTAGTTTAGTAAAGTGAAGTTCTCATAGTAAAAACACATACCTTATACATCTTCTGATCTGCAAGACACATTTCAATTGTTTTACAATTTTTGTTTGTTGCAGCAACAATCGCCAAGCTTTAAATAAAAACTAGCATGAATTTTGCTCCAAAGACTTAATATTAGGATATTATTTTCACTTATAATTCTTGAATTACTTGATCAATTTTCATCTTTCTTTGTTTAAAACCATCACTTCCTGTCCTCTACTTGTACGAAGGATTGAATCAGTTAAGATGGGCACAAATTGAAATTCTTGCAGTGCTAGGACAATCCTTTTCTCTACCATCTCTTATGTCTCTTATCCCAAGCAATAGCTTGATACTGCAATTTTCACTGTAAAAGGCTGCAGTTTAATTGCTCTTGAAGTATTGCATCTCAAGCCTGTACACAGACTCTCCACTGTAATTCAACGGTCTGAGATGCTCCGTTTCATTAATCTAAAGGTACAGAAATCCATTGATGAGATGCTTTGGAACTTAACAGAAACCAAGCTGAAGGGTATTATGTTTATTCCAGTGTCATGTGCCTTTTACTTGTTAAAAAGCCATTGGTGTTTGTGAAGTGTGGCTGGAAACTTTGTCCATGTGGATATGGACCTTTCCCATGTTGTTTCCCTAGAGTTTGGGGATGTCTTCATTATATATGCAATTCATCAAATATCTTTGTAAATAGGCTGCATTTCCCTTCACTTTTCCAGGAACTTAATGCAACATTAACCAGCCACAACTATGAAACCCTTTGAAAACTTTTCCTTGCATTATCAGACAAAGTTAGAGTGTCCTTTATTTGCTTAAGAGCAATAATATAGTGCCTGAGGTTTGTTGGTATCATTTAGATACACCCACACGTCATCTAGTCACAACAAATTCCCATTTTTCACCTGCAAGATAATGTTCATACAGTTTTTGGGTGTTTGTTAATCGTTCAGCCATATACCACTTTATCAGCTTGTGCTTTATGCCGCCTCTACATTTGCAGGTTTTTCTTGAGATTGGTATGACTGGCTTTTTATGATGACCATATCTT
>JAFIDM010012231.1:4462309-4481273 GCA_023159025.1 Thereuonema tuberculata | reverse complement strand
ATAAATTTCCTAACTATGCGTGTTGTGTTGAGTACCACAGCCTTCTGCAGTTGTGCATAAGTGTTTTGTGAAGTCCTAGTGTGCTGAGGCTGTGGTGCAATGTTATTATTATTTTTATGTTTCAAACCTTGGGTTTCCCCAGCAAAAACAATATGGCGGGTCAAGGACCAAAGCACATACTGCCAAGTGTAAAGATGTGTGCAAGAATGATTAGGGATGTGTGCTTGTGTCCATAAATTTCCTAACTATGCGTGTAGTGTTGAGTACCACAGCCTTCTGCAGTTGTGCATAAGTGTTTTTGTGAAGTCCTAGTGTGCTGAGACTGTGGTGCAATGTGTGAGGCACCAGACCAGTGGCAGACAGAACGATGGGTACAACACGTACTCGATCCTGCCTCCACTGCTTCTGGAGCTCATGTGCTAGATCAGTGTATTTACTGATCTTGTCTGCGTGAGTTTTCTGCATGTTCTTGCTGATAGGCACTGCAATATCAATTAGATAGGTCTGTTTGTTGACCTTATCAACAAGTGTGATGTCTGGTCTGTTGTGATGTATGGTTTTGTCTGTGTGAATGGGGCGGTCCCAGTATAGTATATATGAGGGTGACTCTAATACGCTTTGTGGTATGTACTTGTAGTACGGGACCGTGCTCTTAATAAGTGAATGTTTGTGTGCTAGTTGTTGATGAACGATCGACGCTACCTGATTGTGTCGGTGGAGGTAGTCTGTTTGAGAGAGAAGGGGACAGCCTGATATTACGTGGTCGATCGTCTCATGCGTAGTGTGGCATTTCCTGCATTTGTCGTCATGTGTGTTTGCATCGTGTAGAATGTGTTTCTTGTAGTTGCGTGTGGAGATGACTTGGTCCTGTATTGCGATCATGAACCCTTCGGTCTCCCCAAACAGCTCACCACTCGTCAGCCATCTGTTCGACGCTTCCATGTCGACATGAGGCTGGCTGAGTTCGTGATGATGTCTGCCATGGAGTTCCTTACGAGCCCATGAATCACGCAGTTGCTGAGTGTGGGTGTCAGGGGTGGTGAGTGTTGGAGAAGAGTTTTCGAGGTTCAGGGGTGTGAGGTGTGTGTCAGCCTTGACAATGGCTGAGTGAAGTGAGGAGTCTTCTGCTCTTTGGTGGAAATGTTCCCTAAGTGTATGTACTTGTTTTTCGTGTAGGGTGATGAGGTTGATGAGTCCTCGGCCTCCCTCCTTGCGGGGAAGAGTCATCCTTTCCATAGCGGACTTGGGGTGGTGCATGTTGTGTTTCGTGAATGTAGTGCGTGTTGCGCGTTGTAGTGCTTCGAGTTCGGTGTTTGTCCATGGAATTATGCCGAACGAATATGTTAGTGTGGGAACGGCAAAAGTGTTGATAGCTTTAATTTTATTTCTGGCGTTGAGTTGTGTTTTGAGGATTTTGTGAACTCGAGCAAGGTATGTGTTCTTCAGTGCATTTTTGAAGTTTGCGTTGTCAATGACGCGGGCTTGCTGGAAGCCCAGATACTTGTAGGTCTCTCCCTGTTCCATGGATTGGATGGCCAAACCATGGTCCAGTTCAAAACCCTCCAAATTCGAAGTCTTCCCACGTATTAAGTGTAACTTGCGGCATTTGTCAATTCCAAATTCCATCCCAATGTCTTTGGTGAACTGTGTGGTGGCTTGTAGTAAATTAGTAAGTTGTGCATTGTTTGTGGCATAGAGTTTAATGTCATCCATGTAGAGTAAGTGTGTGATTTTATATGGTGTCACAGTGCCTGTGGTAAGCCTATAACCGTGTTTTGTGTTATTTAGTATATGGCTCAGTGGATTCAAGGCGAGACAGAACCAAAGAGGACTCAAGGAGTCTCCCTGGAAAATACCTCTCCTTATGGGAATGGGATCTGTAGTGATGGAGGTGTTAGAGGTGCGTAGGTGTAATGTTGTGTTCCAACTCTTCATCGTGGCAGCTAAGAATGCCGTGATCTTGGGGTGTATTTTGTAGATATGAAGAATGTGTAGGAGCCAGGAATGAGGGACAGAATCAAATGCCTTCTTGTAATCGATGTATGCGATATGTAAGCTCCTATTCTTCGCGCGTGCCTGGCGCAGGATTACAGAGTCAATAAGGAGTTGCTCCTTACAACCCTGGGAATTCCTGCGACAGCCCTTCTGCTGTTCGGAAAGAATGTTATATGTCTCGATGTGTGTGTAGATCTTGACTGCGAGGCAGGAGGTGAGGAGTTTGTAAAGTGTGGGGAGGCAAGTGATTGGGCGGTAGTTTGCAGGTTGCGCTGTTTCAGTGTTCTTGCTCTGTAGGTATGTGACACCCTGTGTGAGGAAACGAGGCATATGTTCTGGGTGTTGGATTATGTCAGTGAGTGTAAGCGCTAGTTTTCCATGCAGGGACGTGAACCTCTTGATCCAGAAGTTCTGGACTCCGTCTGCACCAGGAGCCTTCCAGTTGTGTGCATGTTTTAGTGCTGTCTGTATGTCTGCGAGGGTAATCTCATGGAAGGACATGCAGGGTAAGTGTTCAGTGAGTTGCTGTTCCTCTGTTATCCATGGTGCTTTATCATTGTGGGGGATAGGGTTTGACCACAGAGACGACCAGTATTCATGTAAAGCCTCGCTGTTGGGAGTGTTTGTGTTAGTTGCAGTAGAGGAAGATGTAAGGGATCTGTAGAATTTTTTCTCATTGTATTGGAAAGTGTTGTTCTGTTGTTTGCGCAGAGTGCACTGCTTGTATCTTTGTAATCTTTTTGCAAGTGCACTGAGTTTTTGTTTTAGTGTGTCGAGATGTTCCTGAACCTGGTTATGATGATTTGAATGTGAAGGGCGAGTATTTATGTGCTTGAATATCTTTCTAACCTGGGACATAAGTTTCTTTGTTTTGTTTCCTGCACAGTATTGTGTGAGCCTGGCTATGTCCCCTCTAAGGTCGCTGATGCGGCCCTCAAGGCGACGTCTCCAAGGGGGGATGTATTCTTGTGTCCGTGCAGTGGGAGATATGTTGTGTTGTTTGATTCCAAGTGCCCGAATGGTTCCCTGTGCGGCACAGTAGAGTGTTGTATGTATGTCTTCTAATGTTTGGATGTTGTCAAGGTGTTGTGGGATAGTGTGTGTGTTGAGATGATATATGACTGTGGCGAGTTGTTTTGATGTGTGTACTTTGGGGAGTGGCGGCCTGAGTGTGGGGTCTGTGCCTGTGTATTGTGCGAGTGCAGTGTAGAAATGATCGTGAGCTGCACGTAATATTTCATTAGTTGTATTGTTGGGGCATGTGTACTGAGAGGTAGAGATTGTTTCTGTGTTTTCCATAATGGTGTCTTCTGGTGGGGTGTGGTTTGGTGTCCTGTGGTTGGATTCAGCGACTTCTTCTTTAATTTGTGCAAGTATGCATGGGAGAATAAGATTGTTTACTACAATTGAACGTCGCTGATCCGCTACCCGCTGTTCGCTAAGCCCTAACGATGGATAGCGTGTGGTGAAAGCTTGGTGTAGTGCCTGTCTGTATCCTGTTAGTTGAGTACCTAACTTTGTAACAGTGAAGAAGTCGCGCATAAGATCCTGGTTCATCTGTGGTGACCATCGGATGCGCTGGCGTGGTTTCCCAGTCTTGGTGGTCGCCTGCTCTGACACAGACGAAACACTTCTGACTGTTCGGGCTGGATGGTGTTGCCCGGGCATTGTGGTAGCCATACTACAGGATGGGGTGCCACTTTCTCCACCACCACCTGCGGGAGACTGTAGTATATTTTTCGAACGGAGGCCTCTGCCTAACCCCCGAACGCGGGTGACTTTATCCTGCGCCACACCCGATGCAGCATGATCTATATTAGAACGTGTTATTATTATTATTATTATTATTATATCGAAAAAGTTTCAAACCATGGGTTTCCCCAGCTAAGACAATATGGCGGGTCATACACATTTTGAAACACAGTCAAAAATTCGCTGACTGGAGCCTTCAGTTGATACAAGTTTCAGCCAGAAACCTAAGTATCCACCAGGTATCTGCGCAATATATATGATGTTCCAAGCAGCGCTGTTTTCTGTAGTTCTGATGTTGTTATTTCAGACAACTGCAATTGGTTCAAATACTTGGTAAAATTTTTTGAGATTGTTCCAAGTGCCCCAATGATGATGGGGATCACTGTCGTGTGTTTCATCTAAAGCCGTGTTGTTTCAATTGCCAAATCCCTGTATTTTATAATTTTTTCCTGTTCTTTATTATTATTATTATTATTGAAAAAAAGTTTCAAACCATGGGTTTCCCCAGCTAAGACAATATGGTGGGTCAGGGCCAAAGCACATATTGCCAAGTGTAAAAAAAAAAAAAAAGTATGGAAGAATAGTTAGGGATGTGTGCTTGTGTCCATAAATTTCCTAACTATGCGTGTTGTGTTGAGTACCACAGCCTTCTGGAGTTGTGCATAAGTGTTTTTATGAAGTCCTAGTGTGTTGAGGCTGTGGTGCAATGTGTGAGGCACCAGACCAGTAGCGGACAGGATGATGGGTACAACAAGTACTCGGTCCTGTCTACACTGCTTCTGGAGCTCGTGAGCTAGGTCTGTGTATTTACTTATCTTGTCAGCATGAGTTTTCTGCATGTTCTTGCTGATAGGCACTGCAATATCAATGAGATAGGTCTGTTTGTTGACCTTATCAACAGGTGTGATGTCAGGTCTGTTGTGATGTATAGTTTTGTCTGTGTGAATGGGACGGTCCCAGTACAGCTTATGTGAGGTTGACTCTAGTACGCTTTGTGGTGTGTACTTGTAGTATGGGACCGTGTTCTTAATAAGTAAGTGTTTGTGTGCTAGCTGTTGATGAACGATCGACGCTACCTGATTGTGTCGGTGGAGGTAGTCTGTTTGGGACAGAAGGGGGTTATTATTATTATTATTATTATTATACAGGACACTACAAAACAATGTGTATCACAGCTGCCAGTTCTTTAGCTGGTGTTGGCCTTCAAACGCATCGAATTCTTCCCAAGAATCTAGGATGTCGTAATGTATCGGCGCAAAATATGTGCTGATCCAAGCAGTGCGGCTTTTTGGAGTTGACCGATGGAGATTTTGTCAATATTTAGATCTTGTAAGTGCTTACCAAGGTTTTTTGGTATAGCACCCAGTGTGCCGATAACCACTGGAACCACCACTTTATTATTATTATTATTTTTATTATTATTATTATTATGCACTATTAAAGCCATACAGAGTTGATTTGGAATTTTAAATATGGAAACTATTTGCTTCTTTTGCTCATATTCAGTTTTGTTTACTTTGTTTTTAAAAGAATTTATCTTATTGTTTCAGTGTCCCTGATCAGCTACATCAGCTTCCTGCTCAATGGTTAAGAGATCTACTGGATCATCTCAGTTGTGGTGCTGATTCAAAGTTGTGCAGCACCAGACGAAGTGCTGGTGTACCTTTCATGGTTCAGGTGAATGATTGGTGATCCTTATTATTATTAATAGTTTTATTATCCTTCCACACATTTCTGTAAGTTTCCAGTTCTCAACTTAAGAGAAAAATTTTAAATAAAAATATTTCATGTTCAGAACTGAGTCATCATAAAAACAAAAAAAGTTAATAAGTGAACCTTCTCAAGATATTGCATGAACTAATATCATTGAACTGTTGTCTTTGGAATAATAGAAACAGGCATAGAATAGATACTATTGTGAGCAGTTGGATCCTGTGACTGACTATTATGACCAAACACAACTTAGACATAGATTTTTTGCTTCCAGTATATTAAGATTTAGAATTTGGAAGATCATAGAAATTTTATTAAAATTTTCTGTTATAAAAATATTTCCATATATTTTGATTGACTATCTGCTTCCTTTTTTTATTAATTTTGTTCCCTCAAGTAAATGGCTTATCTTTACATCATTTCACTATAATTTATTTTTCATTGTAAATCACATTGTAGTACTGAAGCTTTTAATGCTATGAAAAGAAATAACTGCTAAATTCTTGAAAAAAAAATTGTTTTTCTTCTGTTTTTAGGCACTGGTGAGTTCAGAGCCAGATGTAACTGGTTTCAGCTGTTTAAAAGAAGTTTTGTCAACTCTTCTTACGTTTACTCTCTTACAAAAATATGAAAATACAGAAGCACGAGTAAGTAACATACTTTAATTTTAACTATCAGAAAAAAAAATCCCTTAAATATTCACATTTATAAAATTTAAATATGATTCTGAACAATGATATTTCTCATTTTAAATGTTTTGGCAAATTTTGTTTGGTAAGATCCAGACAAACTTCCTTTTTATTGTTTAATTTTGCAATTTATTTTATGTAGCATTTAAATAATGGCCTTAATTATTCAGTTCATGTGCTACTCCATTTTTTCTGAATTTTAAAGTACAATCTAGAATCATTGTTTTTAAGTGTCTCAAAACATCTTTTGATTTGGTGAAATCTCTGCAATATTAATCTTCAGATGGTTAAAACACATCTCTGCAGTATTAATCCTCTTTTCTTGACTTATGAAACAAATAATATTTGTTAGGTAAATGAGAAGAATAGTTATTGACGAAGATTAAAAAAAAATTACTACAAACTTGGCCATGTATGTTACCATGATGAAGAGAACAGTATTTTCTGCTCATTTTTCTGAATGTTATTGTGTTTTAACCATCTTAGCATTTATTTACTAACTTTTAGATTAATTATTTCATAATGTAAACTTCTTGTAATATTCTTGTAAACAAAATCTATATATTTAATAAAACTGGAATAATAATAAAAATTGGTTTCATTATGTATCCGAAACCAGAGTGAGCCTTTCTGTTTTCATTTTCCATCGCTTCCTGTGAGGCATCTCTACAAGTCATATTTTTGTATTTCCCCCCACCTCTGCAAGTCGTAAGGGTTCCAATAAAGTATGACTCATGTCTGTCTGCCTTGCAGGTTTGGACTGTTGAGGTGATGACAGATGGACTGACAGAATGAGTGTAGGAGCTTCCCCTTCCTCTTTCAGAATCACTAACAGTATATAGATATAGATAGTAGCTATAGATAGATATTAATATATGTTTCACTTTTGAGTTCATCTGAAGGAGAAATAACCTGAAGAAGCATATCTCCCTAACTGCTTGATTCCAACTGTAAAGGATGGACCCAGGTCTGTGTTGGTGTAGCCACTATATCATATCTCTCTTTAGGACCTTAGTCATTCAGAAAGGCATTATAACAGCCCAACTTATGAGAACATTCTGCAGGGCCATATGTTTGCAATAGTTCAGACATTCTTCCTGTCTGTCCTAGTTTCATATGAATAATACTGCCATCATCTTGCAAAGTGCATCACAAATTGGTTTGAAGATCACTGGGATGAAGTAAAGCATCTACCATGGTGTCCTCAGTCACCAGATCTTAGTAATATTGAACTTGTATGAGAACTTCTTGAAAGACAGGTGAGAGCATGATTTCCTCCAAAACACCATTCACAGACTTGGTAGAGATTTACAGGAGATATGATATACAAAAAAAAAGCTATTAAAATGAAAAAAAAAATTGACAGTGGACAGTAGTAAAAGTTTTGCCATTGGACAGAAATTTGCTATTTTGTATTATTTGTGGAAGTTAATTTTGTTTTCCAAAAAAAAAGTTATGTTTTGTGCGAGACCTATTCATCTATTTTTATGTGCATCTATTCATGTCCAATTGCTGCTTTTCAGAATGCATCAATTTCATATTAATAAAGATATGGCAGGATATGATTAAGAAATGGCTGGTGTTTTAATTATTTGTCTATCTCCTATATTAGAATCCTGCAAAATATTCAATAAAGTAAAGTTAAGCACACACATTCTGTTATTTCCCCTTAAAAGTATTTAGTAAAAAAATATGTGTGTTTATGTATCTACATATCATAATCATCGTCATCATTTTCAACCATTTTCAAGCCACTGCAGGATGAAAGTCTTCAAGTTTTTTTCCAGTTCTTTCAATCAAAAGCTTTTCTCTTCCAGTCGAAACCAATAAATTTTTAATTTCATCCACCCTTCTAACTTGTGGACGCTTTCTCAGCCTCCTTTCATTCCTCGGAATTCAGTTTAGAATTTCTGTTGACCATCTTTGGGTTTAGCTTTAATCCAACATTTAAGCTTTCATTGACAAGTTCTTGTACCATCAAGTGCAATTCCATAGCTTCTTTAGATAGGACAACTATTACATCTGCAAACTGAAGATGGCTTAAATAGTCACCATTAATACTGATGCATCTTTTTTTCTCAGTCTAATATTTGAACACTTCCTGAAGTACTGCTGTAAATAATTCTATTCTTAATGCTTTCTGAGATAAAGTTGCTTGAATGTACAATTGCAAATTTATTGATAAGACAGGGATATTAGGTATTATAATATATAGCATAATATAATGTTATACAATATAATATTGTAAATGTTATTGTTCCAAGTGATGAATTTGTTACAGTTTATAATAAATTTTTAAAATTCCACCCTCAGCAGCAATGCACTTTGCAACTTATATGAGAACATGGCTTGTTGCTTGCCTGAGTGCATCTTGGCATTCCTGTAAATGTTAATTAACATCCATTATGCGATCGAGCAGTTCAGAAAGATGTGCAGCATTTTTAACAGTACTTGTGCAGTGTTCTATATACAAGAATCGTTAAAACTGCTGCACATCTTGTTGACTGCTCGATCAAAATAACGAATTAACACTCACACTGATTCAGACAATTCTTCAGACAATCACACATTATAGTGAGGGAAGGACAATGTTGTAAGCAAATTCAAAATAGTGTACTTTCTAGTAGTTCTATCTCAGAAAAAGTTTTGAGTAGGACACATGTTCACATAAACTTTTTTTCTTAGAATAACTGATACAATGACCTCCCAGAATTTTTACTATTCCTCCTGGGATCCCCTGTTTCTAATAGGCTAGACAGAAACGTGGAATTTGTATGATTCTAATTCAAAAACCATATTTCTTTTTCCACAAGGATAATCATCAAGCCAATTGATCCTTGCTTCATCAGCTGTTATAAAAAAAATTAATGTAGTTGGTTTGGTTTTTAATAAATATATTTTGTATGCATTAGTAAATTTAAAAAAAAAAAAAAAGAAGAAAAAAAAAAAACCCTCTGAATATTGCAGTTTAATTCAGATTATCAAAATCATTCAAAATTATTATCAGATGCCACTGATAAGGCAAGATTCAATTGGCCTGATTATTTGTTGCAAAACAGAACTAACTTTTTTAAATTGGAATCATGGAAATTCATGTTTCTATCCAACTTATTATTATAGTTTTATTATAGAAGCTAATTAATTCCTATATTCTTTAATATTTTCAAAATTGCAATCTACAGAATGAAATCATTGAAAAATAAAACTAAGAAGATCTCTTAGAACTGTATTTTTTAACACAGTTCTAAGAATTAGAATCATGCAAACACAATATTCAGTACAGTAAATAATGCACACACATTTTGTTATTTCACTTTATAAGTATTAAGTTACATAAAGGAAATTTCAGAAAGTTTTTATTTTTTAGGTTGAGACCAGTGTTAATGAAAAGATAAGTAATGATGTGCATTTGGGCTTCCCTGATTTGCTCCATATCTTAAAGATATAGAAAACAATAGTACAGTAAAAAGAAATACTGATGTCTAAAAAAAATGACTTTAGATGGATTATTCCATTAATCGTTAAATTTCAATTGTAGCAAATAGTGGTATTCGTTAAATTTAATACATTTAATGTAATATTTATTATGAGAAAAAGAGTTAAAGAATTAAAAAAAATCAAATAATATTTTATTTGATTACCCTTGATTTTTTTTTCTTTTTTGATTGGAAGGGAGGAGTTCACTCATCCAGCCCATAAAATAGATTGCTTTGTTATTTTATAAATATATGTAGATTTTAGATTGGGACGCATTATCAGTTTTACATACAGGGTCTTTCAGAAATAATGGCACTATTCGACAAGAATATCATATGAGAATGGTGCAGAGTATAGTTAAATAATAGAAATTGATGGAAAGAGAAACTATTCAAGTTTAATGAGTGGATGATGTAGTACTGGTGATGGCTGGCAGAGAGCAATGAGTGTCAAGATGGCAACTATGCATATTATATCCTGGAATATGCATAGACGAATTCAGTTGTGATGGTTCAGTGACATTTTCAAACAAGATTTGGAATTGTGGCACTGGGGAAAATGAATATCTTCCTGTTGTATCATAAATTTGAAACTGAAGGATGTTTATGCAAAATGAAACCACCAGTGCAATCAGGGCCTACAGCAGAGACCATTGAAGCAGTGAGGCAAATTTATGAAAGAAGCCCCCGAAAGTCTATGTACTTTGCCAGCCTCGAACTGCAGTCTCCACAAACTTCAGTTTGGCAAATTCTCAGAACATGATTGAGAGTGAAGCATTACAAACTTCAGTTTCTGCAAGCTTTAAAACCGATCGACAAAATAGCCCGTGAACAATTCTGCAGTGACCTGCAGGATAGGCTAGAGGTCGGCTTTACTAAACAGTGATTATTTCCGATGAAGCTACCTTTCATCTTTCCGGCAAGGTCAATAGACATAATGATCTCATCTAGGACACTCATTACCCCCATTACATAAGGGATTCACATAAATTAAACGTGTTTTGTGCCATGAGAATCAGAAAGGTGTATGGACCATTCTTTTCTGCTGAGTCGTCCGTTACTAGTACATACCATCTTGACATGCTGCAGCAGTGGCTTATGCTGCAACTGGAGAATGACTATCAGGACTTCTATTTCCAACAAGACGGTAGACTCCTACACTGTATAATGCCATGTAATGATATCAATATTGCTACAATCGTCTGAATCGACAATGCACTGATTCATTGGCCACCACAATCCCCAGACTAGATGCCATGCTACTTTTCCTGTGGGGCTATATCAAGTACACTGTTTTTGTGTCACCTCTCCCTGCAAACATGCAAGAGCTAAAGACATGCATAACACTAGCCATATACAGCAGTGATGCAGACATGTTGCACCGAGTGTGGCAGGAACTCAACTATTGGTTGGATGTTTGCTGAGTGACCAAAGGCTTTAATATTGAACATCTGTAATGTTACAAATAAAACTTGAATACTTCCTCTGTCCTTCCGTGCCTCTTATTTTACTGTACTCTGCACTATTCTCAACATCCTTTTCAAATAGTATCATTATTTCTGAACTCTGTATATTATGGACTTGCTTTGTAAATGGTTATTATTCCTTAGGAATTATGAACAAAGTAAGGAAACTGAATGAAATATTTGATAGCATAAAAAATAAAAAAATCAACTAAAAATAGACAGCTTGAGCATTGAATATTTTAAAAATATGTTCCATTAGTATTAATGTAGGTTGTTAGATTTAATAAAATTCTGCTGGAGTACATGTTAAATCCCAAAAGCATGGCTGATGGCAACAATAAAATCTATTTTCAAAAATGGAGAATAAAAACAGTATACCAACTATAGTGGAATTCATTTAGTAAAAGTAGGGGACATGACTATGCAAAGATTAAATTGTTATTGAAATATAAATATATACGAATTTCAAAGGGATGATTGTGTTTGGATGAAATTTTACATTACATTAATAATGGAAAAAGATGTTAATACAAAATGCTACTTACTTGCCTTCATTGATTGTGTAAAGTGTTAGCTAGAGTAGACAGAAATCAGCTTCTTCATAACAAAGGCTATCCAGAGCATATAATAAATATCTACTCTTTCAATAAAAACTTCTTTGGAAGAGAAATTACTAATCACAAGTTACAGCAAGGATATGTTTTATCTCCCACACATTTCAGCATAGAAAGAAAAAGGGATAAATAATAACTAACATTACCATCTCAAGGATCTCAAACATTTAGTTTTTTCCACCTGTTGTTAGTAGGTTCAGAAAGCGATAAATTCAGAAAAATTTAATTTGAAAATATCAAATAATAAAACTAAGATAATAATCACAGGTCATATAGAAACTTAAGTAACTGTAGGAAATAAACCATTAGAGGAACCCTCAAAATTCAGATATCTTGGATGGACTTTCTGTTGTTACTTATTAGACTGTGATATCAAAGGGAGTAAATCATTATTCCAAAGGCTCTACTGTGCAGTGAACTTTTATGTAAGAAAGCCAAGAAGTTTGCCCATTAAAGTTGCACAAAATTTTGAAGTTACCATCTGTTTTT
Organism: Thereuonema tuberculata; assembly: GCA_023159025.1. Classification (NCBI taxonomy): domain Eukaryota; kingdom Metazoa; phylum Arthropoda; class Chilopoda; order Scutigeromorpha; family Scutigeridae; genus Thereuonema; species Thereuonema tuberculata. The sequence goes on along the minus strand of JAFIDM010012231.1, from coordinate 4,469,079 downwards.
TACACATCCAAAGCTTGTGTAATGAAAAAATTTTCAAAAAATTCAAACATCCAAAATAAAATTTTTTGAGAATAGAAAGAAATTATAGAAATTTAGACTAAAAATTTTTTCAATAAGTGAAGCGTTAAATACAAAAATTCAGAAGTACAGATTACAGTGGATACATTTACCAAGAAGAAGTATTTGAAAATTGCCATAGATAACTTTAATTCTATTTTAGGAATCAAAAGACATCAGAGGGTCATACTTTGGAACACTGGACAGACTAACATTCATTGTTGGTCAAACAGATCTTTGAGAAACTAATCTTTGATGTTAATGATGACCAGTTATTTATTTGTCTTGTATATTTCTATTCATATATATATTTTTTTAATTCTTATTATACATTGGCCAAAATATAACCATGTACATTGTAGCAGCATAGAAATGTCTTTTGAACTTATATATATCTAATCTTTTTTAATATTCTAGGTTCATGCATTAAATATCCTCCGTGCTCTATTCCGGGATACAAGACTTGGTGAAAATGTCATGCCATTTATAGCTGATGGGGTCAAAGCTGCAATTTTAGGCTTTAAAGGACAAACTTGGGCTGTAAATATTATACTTTTAATTATTTGCTTCTAATTAATGCTGATACTGATAATAATTAATATTAATAATATGTCTTTATTTATTAATATTTAGTTTTTTTTAAGTTTTCTTTTCTTTTTCTTATATAAAATTCTTTTTATAGCAAATTCATATATTGTGTAATTAATAAATTGCATATTGTGAAAAAAAAAGAGAATTTCTGATTAATATTTTAGTACAATATAAGTCCATTATCATGTCACTGAAAAAGTTTTATGTTATTAGTACCTATTTAGTTGACAGAAGTAAGTTTCTTAAATCCTTGCAGTTTTACTGTGGCATTGTTTTTGTTGGATCACCTATTCAAAATGTCATCTAAAATGGAATTATAAGAACCAGATTTTGATTGATTATTTAATTGCATTCATTCACTTTGGAAGAAATTGCCCAGTAATTGAAGTGATAAATGCAATTACTGACTGACTGAATTTGAATCCTTTATAAAGATCAGGGATTTTTCCTTGATTATCATTCCTACAAATGGGACCCAGGATCAACCCAGCCCACTCTAAATATGAACCAGATTCATTCCTAGGCTTAATGATAGATGAAATCAGATCAATCCTTCAATGCCAGAACATCTCATGTGTCCAATTTTTGGAAATTAAAATCCCTCTGTAGGGGTTTTGACTATGTTGCAAATTATGAAAATTCTCATACTATGAGAATTATAAATAAATTATAAATTATAAATGGAATGGCATATGCAAAAATGCACTTGAAGGGAAAAAAGTGTTTTAGTTGATTTAAAAAGTGAAATCATTTTGCAATGGTAAAATGTTTTTGTCAAAGATATTGTGATAAGAAGAAAGGCATCAAGAGGTTAAATTAAAAAATTGTTTAAATGAATATTACTGAGTTTTGAATGCATCAAAAACATACAAATGATCGATTTAAATTATTATTTCTAAATTTTAAGTTTTATTTTTATTTAGGCAATTTATTTAATTTTATTTGAGTCATGGCAATATATATAGACACAAACACACACACACACACATATCATTATCAATCATTTTCAATCTACTGCAGAATGAAGGTCTTTGCAAGTTTCTTCCAATTCTTTTAGTTAAAAGCTTTCTTCTAATTGAATCTAACAAAACTTTTAATTTCATTCATCCATCTACCTTTTGCACACTTTCTCGACCTCCTTTCATTCCTCAAATACAGTTTAGAATTTCTGTTGACCGTTATTATTACACCTTGCTACATGGCCAGCCCATTCCATTTGAGCATTTTACAGTGACAATAATACCACACACTCTGGTTTGTTCTCTCACCCATACATTTTCTTTGTGATCTCACCGTGTGATTCCTACTGTGCATCTTTGGGTTATCTGCAGTCTCTGAATTGTTTTCCTGGTCATTGTTTACGTCTCCACTCCATATGTTAGAACTGGTATATACCATGTGGTTGTAATTAAACTGACGGTACTCGGAGTGATGTAAAGAAGGATCTACTTGATGAATCATAATGAAAATTGATGGGTACCTTAATAAGAACAAGGGGAATGGAATTTGTGAATAAAAAAAATATCAATTAGGTGGCATTAGTTTGCAAAAAAAATGTTAGAGCTCGCTAATTTCTTGTGACATTGCAACCAATCACTCATGATGTCTTCCTATAATAATTAAAAGTAAACATTGGTATTTGCAAGAAGGACTGAACTTTGCTAGTGAAACTCTTTTACCAAAATGACAGCCACCACTGCATTATATCAACATCATCATTTAAAAGAAATAAGGAAAGGACTTTTGTCATTAAATAGACCAAAGAATATGATAAAGAAACAGGCAAATTGGATGTAGCTCCAGATAAAGGCTGGTGGCCTATATTGCAGAAAACAATGTAGTAATGTCGCACTTACTGTTGCAGAAATCTAGTTACATTTGGAGCTACCAAAGGGTAGTGCCAGACACATCTTGGCAACTGCAACTTCATAGTCAACTGTCCAATCTGACATATCTGAATGCTGTGCTTGCTGACCCCCTATTCTCCAACTGTGTAACTATATGGTGCAGATTTACTGCAAACTTTTTAATCGGAACATTTTTCTTTGAGGAGATCATCTCAAGGACCTGTGCAACAATAGGTGAATGGACCTCATTACACCTTTATCTTCCCTGCAAAATATGTCAGAACGTAATTGCTTAGACTACATGAGCTTCATGCAGAACGTTCTCCAATTCTTGACCATCACAATTCCCAAACTTCAATCCATGCAATTTTTGGTTGTGGGATTATTTGAAAAGCCAAGTTTATCAAGGCAATGTTGAGTCAGTTGCTGAACTGAAGGCAAGGATAACACAACATGTTGTAGCCATTTCTTTAGACATGGTTATTCAACTTGGTATTTTCGACAAAAAGGCCACTTCAGTACAACACTTCATAAGAACTGAAAACCATTATCAGACAATAATTTTACTGATTACTGTTGATGAACACATGTACAGCAACTACAGCCAATCATGTAATGACATCATATTATGAGAATTAAGGTGCCCACTTGCAGTGTTGCCAACTGTTACAGGTGGAGATCCAATGTTTAGTGGAAAAATACCATAATTTCAGGCCATGGCTGTAATTCGAAAAATAGAGGTATGCTGAAATTTCAATGTCATTTTCGAATTCAGTGGTAAAGATTAACTGGCCTCATTTTGAAATTTGATCTATTTAGCCCAGGGGTCACCAAAGGGGTTAATAGATAAAAGTTAGATTGGGTTATTTTTACACCATTTTCTGCAGAGGTTGAAAACATTGAATGTAACTTACCAGATGAAATTATTGAAGCTCAGATCAACTGACAATTCAATAATTTCATTAACTGATAATTCAATAAGTAACTTTGGGCGAATATAAATGTTGTACAAAAATATCCATATCTTTCTGAAATAGTACTTCCTTTATTGCTTGCATTTCCAAGCTCATATACGGTTGAAGCTGGTTTCAGCCATGTTAATTCCATCTTAACAAAACAGAGAAATAAGTTAGATATAGAATTCTGAGGCGATTTAAGGCTGAAACTTACTAATCATGAACCCAACATTGCTAATCTTGCCAAGAGTCACCAAGCACACCTGTCAGATTGACAATGTCAGTCAATTTTACTAACTTAATAAAAGTCTTATTTTAATGCATCCAATAAGATATAATTATATTTGATATGTATAATACAAATAATAAACATTGAAAATAAACAATCTAAAAAATCACTTAAGCATCTTTTTTTGCTTGTCCTATTATAATTGCATACAGTGTAGTAGAGGAGTGATCAATAAAAAGTGGAGAAATTCCTTGAAGGGGCCAATGGTCAAAAAAGTTTGGGAACTCCTGATTTAGCCCATAACCAAATTGATGAAACTACTTTAACTTATTTTACTTCAATAGAATAGATAATTATTTCCGCAGATACTTTTCCAAAGAATTAAACATTTTGCTGATGCCCTAAAGATATTAATAATCAAATCCAAGAATTGAATGGATTAAGTAATTCAATATATATTTAACTATAGATTATATGTGACTTAATATTTCTTAAATAACATTAACTTTATTGTAAATATCTTCTGATATTCAAATCTGATGAACTTCTTTTCTACAGCTACAGTCCTTTTCAAAGAATTCATTACTAAAGACTTTAATTTTAATCATTAATTTGTTTTCATCTGGAAGGCATCTTTGGTATTAAGGATTCTCAATCTGAAAATAGAATTAACTTGACTTTTTAAATATCTTGAAATCTTTGAATTGCTTTCATAGAGGATATATTCCTTGTCACTATTCAATCAGTTGACATTTAATTTCCATTTTTGTTCAGGAGTATTGACACTTTAGAACATACTTTAACCCTTTAGAATGGACTTGACTTGATTCATGATGTTCCAAAGTGTATTCTATTTGGCAAATTTAAGTTTCCATTAATCTTCCTCATAAACCTCGAAAGATTGGGAATATTTTGCTGAGATATTTGTCTATATTCATATTAACTAACACACTTTATTTTTCTCCCAATATTGACTTTTATGGTGAAGAAATAATTGAGATCCTTCCTCGAGAGCTGTTCCATGAAAATCTAACTTCTTCAGAATCACAGTAACAATCCTCCAGAACTGTTTATTCTTTTCTTTACAATAAACTATGTATAGCATCTATGACATCTTGTTGATAATAATGTTGCATCACGTCATTGTTCATACCTGTCTTTTGTAGACAAATTATAATTCACTTTTCTTTTTCTTTTACTTTATAATATCACACAAATATAATTACTTGATAATGAAAATTTCTTCTCTGCAGGTAAGTCATTTTTCTCACTATAAATTTACCACACGTTTCCTTAACATTTTGTATATTGAACAGTGTGTTTTGTCAGGATACATCCCTTGATATCTGTTACTCATCTATTTTGGTTCAGTCAACCTTCATTTCTTTTTTATTTCTTTTCCTGTGATATTTTGATACTGGAAGGATTTGCAGAGCTTCTTATCACATACGACTGCTAGTGGCAAAATAAATAAGAAATAAATCACCATTCCCGTTCCACTCAAAAATGGTAGCAACATGATAGAAAATAAAAAGGCATTCTTCACACTTCTTTCACTCATTCTGAAAATTTATCAGGAATTATTCCTTATAACCTTCCCTACCTTGCCATTGCACTAAGGTTAATTAAAGAAAAGAAGAGTATAATAAAATTCACTAACTTGAGAATATACAGAAACCATGAGATTGAGTACACAATAGTTTCATGTACTGAGAGTACTTCATCCTCAGGAACACAGCACAAACATTTAGGGTGACACAAAATGAACACATGGATATGGACATGGAAGTTAACACTAGTAGCTAACTATAATTCACACATCTATTTAAAAAAATAGATCCCTAAGACCATACATTTTATTGCTTTGGCAATGTGCTACAAAGTAAAGTGTACAGAAACGTTCCAAAATAAATCTGTAGTATCGGTTTAAGTCAGTTGTTTTGTCAGTTGGCAATTCAAGAAAACAGAATTTGTATGTGCAAAATAACTATCATTCTAATATCAAGACATTCACTGAATCACTGAAGTAAAACAACACTAGAATTTGAACTGGTAAATAAAATATTAATAGAAAATCACTATAAAATTAGAAAGTTGTAATTCGGTTCCTATTAAAAGCATTACTGACAACCCCCCCAAAAATTAATAGAATAGCAATACAACTTTAGAAACTGAGGGAATAAGAAACATTTACAATTAAAAAAAGGTTTAAAATATCATGTAATGCATGTTTCATCATAAAAGATGTATGACTTAAAGTTTATTCTTAATGATATTGTTTTCCAACTTCAATTACAACCAACAATAGGATTTTTTTTAGTTACTTCAAATAAATTAATTACTTTTCTTTTGCATGAAGCTTTTATTTACCTTCAGTGTGCAATTCCTATTGATGTGTTTGCTGAAAATTACTGAAGGATAATGAAATCATCTGTTCTTTATGAACAATACATAATTAAAAATCATTATTATGAGCAATATAAAGATTAAATGATCAAAATGATAAAGATCAATCAAATATATTAAGACAAAATGTAAAATTTTATGTGAAAGAAATTGCTTACTAATAAACACTAACATTTTATCTGTTTTAACTTCTAGGTACGCAACTCGGCCACTTTACTGTTCAGTGCTTTGATGACCAGAATCTTTGGAGTTAAGCACGGTAAAGATGAGAACTCTCGTAAAAACTGCATGACAGGGAGAGTATTTTTCCAGAGATTTCCTACACTACACCAGTTTCTCTTGGACGAGTTGGTATCAGTGTCTAAAAATCTCCAAAACAGCTATAATCGAGAGCAGCTCCATCTTCAACCAAGTGTATACCCTGTTCTGCTTCTCCTTGCTAGACTATATCCATCGCCTTTAGAAGGAACTGATTCTAATTTACAGGTATTTGAAAAGTAAAAGATAATAATAATAATAATGAACTACTCAAAAAAAAACCTTAATTGTTAATAATGGTAAATCAGAAATTTAACATGCTGTGAAAAATGTTTAATAAACAAAATGAGAACAAAAACAGCACCTGAATAAATTAAAATTGCCTCTCTGGTTCGATTATTGGGAAGTAATTGGGAACAGCCGTTT
>JAFIDM010012231.1:4449752-4462299 GCA_023159025.1 Thereuonema tuberculata | reverse complement strand
GTCAGGTGTGACGGGGTCCTTCACTTATGATCTTGCCTCTCTGGTTCTTTTATCGGGGAAGGCGTGATTGGCCTGATGAGTCCGTAGAAGGACTAAACGGTCATTCCCAATTCCTTTCCAATAATCGAACCAGAGAGACAATTTTAATTTATTCAGGTGCTGTTTTTGTTCTCATTTTCGTTTGTTAATAATGGTAGATGATCTGAAATCTATTTAAAAGTTGCTTTAAATTTGACAGTAAATTTGTTGCCGCATTTGTGGGGGATCAAGTTGCCTGCATTTTGAAGATGGAGAGAAAGGATGGGATATTTTGGATTTATATATATAGCAGAACACAACAGCAACAGTTTCTACTGAACAAGAAACAGAAATCTCAATTGGACAGAGGAATCACTAAATTAGAAGAATTTGTTATTCTCAAATGTTGCCTTTATGTTGGGTGGAAATTCCTCTTTTAATATAGAGTAAATGACCTTACATAAGGATAATTTACATGAAAATGAGCCAAAGGATATAGTATAATGCCAAATGAGTTTTTTAGGGAATTTTCAACACCGAAAATGTAGTATCGTATTACTAAAACACTGTAGTATTCTGATGTAGTGACGGTGGTACTGCAATCACGTGACTAGAGTAGCAGTCTGCTTTTGTTCAGGATGTCGTGCTAATGTACTGTCAAGCAATCATGATTGCAGCTAAGAACATTGAACCTCAAGCATTAATTCATTTTTTAACCACAGAGATGTTGGAAGTACAGAAATCCATCACCATACGAATAATGTGAACTAAAAATGCATATGACATGTTAAAGAATAGAGTAAGCAATACGAAGAGGAGCAGTCATGATTGACGGATGATTTGAGGCCAGGCCGAGCACACCATACGATTAATGATGCTTCTGTAGCAGAAGTTGACAGCCTCATTCAGGAAAACAGATGAATCACAGTGGAAGCACTTTGCTCACAATTTTGGAAAAGTGTTGGGAATATGCACACCATTATCGAGGATCATCTCCAATACCAGAAGATTTGTGCATAGTGGATGCCACACAATTTGGATTCTGTCAGAAAGACATTCTCATAGGCTTTTCCCTGGAATATTTGCTCTGATATGAAAAGGAACCGTTGGCAGGAGATGACAGAATTATTGCAGGAGATGAAATGTGGTGCTTTCATTATCAACCAAAAAGCAAAAGACAAAGCATGCAATAGAAAAATGCACTTCATCTTTACTGCCAAAGAAGTTAAAGGGAATGCAGATGACTTCATGGAAGGTCATGTTGACCTTTAATTTACAACAAGGGTCCATTGTTGATCAAATTTCTTGCCTCTAGTAACACTGTCGACGCAGAAATTCTCAAATCTATGCGAGCATCATCATCCACACACCTGCTCCCACACTGCAAATATCGTCAATATTTGCCTTTCCAAATTCAGTTGGGAAACACTCAAGTGTCTGCCATACAGTCCATATTTGTTCCCTTGTGACTTTCACATTTTGGGGGGCTAAAGAAGCATCTGTAGGGTCTCAGATTTCACTCACATGAAGAAGTGCAAGGATATATTATCAAGATGCTCTTTGGAAATAGTTCCGCCAGCAACCCACCACATTCTGCACAAGGGAAATCAAACATCTGATATCACAGTGGGATAAGTACCTTATGAGCCTAGGGATTATTTTTAAGGTGCATTACAATTACGTATCTTGCTACTAAGATCTTTAGCTCATTTTCATTTGAATGACCCTTATAGATTAACAATCATGTCCCAGTGACTCAATGTAGGGACTGGTCTGTTCTGAAGAAGTTGAGTTTAATTTCCAGGGGAGGTTGAAGATTTTTCCCAAGTTATTGTTTCTTTAGAGTGGCTTTATTCATGGGCATTTATTTTTTATTCAGGGAGAGGCAAAAATTTAACTTCAAACATTCTAAAAAAAAAAAAAAAAAATTAAACAATTGAAAAGTAAAATTCTTAAACTAATGCCAAACATCATGGATTCTTAGCAAACCTATTCATGATTTCATTTCAAGCTTCTTTTCTGAAACCATCTTCAAGCCCAACTAGCAGTGACAGGGTGAGGGTATGCAACCTAGGTCTACAGCCCTATTGTTCTCCCAGACTGTTATAAAATGGAAGCTATGTTTCTTTCGCTGAAGTTATTAGATGACAATCCAATCTCAACTGGCTCAGATTGGCCATAGAATTGCCAGAGCTTGTATCTCAGCCCTTGTCCCCATAAGCCGTATGAGAAACCCAACGTAAATACAATGTTTAACAAAATCCATTTGTTTTAGGAAATCAGCAGCAAAAAACTATTTATTATTGCATCAGTGTGTTTCAATATTCATCAAATTCTGTAGTGTGATATAGTGTTTATATTTCAATTTGTCTTATCTTGTTTTGGTTTTTGGTTTTTATTAAAGAAAAGCAAGACTTATTAAATAAATATGGATTATTTGAAAACAGAGACCAATATGAATTTTAATGGAACCAATGAAAATTTAATTTGAAATAATACATAGTTCTTAGTTAGGATGACAAGAAATTTTTTGACCAAAAAGAGTGTACACAGGTGGGGACACAAAACATAGTATAAAACAAAACATAGTAAGTATAAGAATATAATGGGGAATTTTGGTAACTGCTACCTTGAGAGCCTACAAAGCAGGGATAAATATTTAAATTACTTTTGCATAATGCACATGCAAAAAGTTAATTAATTCATTCACCATCATTCCTGCTTTTGGGATGATTATGTTGTTTTAAGATAATCCTTATTTGCCAGTCTAAACTCTTCAGAGGTAATGTTCATATTGAATTCACTTGCATGAGTTGTTCCATGTTGACACCAACATTTGACTTTTTTTCCTCTCGCCAGTAAGTTTTAATAACACTGAATAGTCCCTCACAATCACTATTGGTACCAAATAAAGTAAATATGAATTGCTTGAGTGGCATAACCAGTTTTAAATTTGACTCATCCTGAACTAAATCTGTTCCTTCATCTTCACATCATTGTTTCTTTCTCCCCTCACTCTTCAAGATGGTTTTCAACATATTTGGATATTGCACAATATCAAATATATCATTATCAAAATATTCTAATAAAATATCAATTTGTTTATTTTCTTACAGAAGTAGGAAAATGATTCTTGAGATTTTCGTAAGAAATTTTGGTGTCAAGAAGTAAATGCTTCATCTTATTGACATCTTTAAAAAAAATTGATGAGGCCATTTTTCTAAGTACCTGATCACTTCAGAATAAAGTCTTAATTGATACAGAGTATGCATATTCTTCTTTGATACTTCTTTCTTTTTTTAATAAGTTCCATAAGTATACTTTTAGCAGAAATTGGGAAAAAGTTTTGTTCTAGCGTATCTGTGTACTTTCTCAGAAGTTGAAAATATTGTACAGAAACTTCAGTTGCTGTTATATCTTCCCTTTCAATTTTTTTTAATGGTTTCATTAAATAAGAGTAATTGTGCATGCACAGGAAATACAGTAACACTTGTTTCATCTTGAAAAAAATTGACAATAGCTATTGGGACATTTTCTTCACTCAAAAAATAGGCCTTAATTCTTTCTTACTGGCTTCTGATTTTTTTCCACAGAAGGAAGCAGAGAGAAGAATCTTGTCTTTAAGTGGTATAAAATCCCTTCATAAACACATCCAATAAATTCACAAATGCTTATCAAATGTTATGTTCTTGGGCAATTCCACAGAAAAAAAGGACATGATACTCAAAAAATAAAAATTGGTATTTTTGGAAACTACACATGGAATCTGTTCCTATAATTTTTAGGTTTAAAGTTGTGTCCTTTATTTGACTAATTTCCTGTCACCTGACCTTGACAGCCATCTTGTTTTGGAGCCATGCAAATGGGAGTCTTATCGGTATTAGATTGTCACATGTTTAATGAAGCAATTTGAGATTTATCAAATCATACAGCTGGAAACCAAGTATCATGGGAAGAAGTTTAAAGTTGTCTGCATTTATAGACAAATAATTCTGTTACTGTTCTGAGGTGACTATAATTTAATCTGTAAACTATCACAATTTCAGTGTTACATCAGTAACAAAAAGAGGGTAAAATTCCTACTACAGGCAAACTACAAGATTTACTTAAGAACTATTTATTGCAAGTTCTAACACAGTCAAATACCAGTCAGACCACACAGCTTTTATTTTCATTTCTAACTGAATGCACTGGATATTAGTGTTACTTGCGTAACATTCAAAGTCATGCATCACTTCCCTATGTGGGCGATTGTGTTGGTTGTTCTGATATTGAAGACATTGTATCAAATCAGTTAAGTCAAGATGTTGAAATTAATGCTGAACAATTGTGCAGTTACTGTCAGTGGACTGACACAAATACAAAAGAAACTATTTCTAGCCCTTTTGAAAGTGCCAAAAGTGAATTAATCAAACAGTTAAAAGGTCTGTGTAAAAACTGTTTGGTTTGCAAAAATATAGTTACATCAGATGAAAACTTTGAAGCAAAGCCTGTTACCTTATCATGCCATCATGCAAGAAGATTTTGCTGAAAACTTTGGACTTAAGCAACAGGACGAAATAATGTGTACATTGGTCAAAAGACAACGTTACCCATATTAAAGCTGTTTTGTATCACACGATTTCCACAACTTTGTATGCTGTGATTTCAGAAGATTTACAGCATGAAAAAGGTGCCGTATTGACTTTTAACAACACCATACTTGAAGATGCAATGAACAAAGGACAAATAAGATATCTCCACGTTTTTTTGTGATGGTCCACCTAGCCAATTTAAAACAAGTAAATGCTGTCTACAGTTCTCAGTCTTTCTCTGTACCATGAACAAATTGAGTCTAAAAACTGAAGTTTTTTTGGAAACAGACATGGTAAAGGTCCTATAATTGGTATTGGAGGCACCGTAAAGTGAGTTGTCTGGAGACGAATTTCGCAGCGTCAGGTGGTGGTAAATAATGCAAAAGACTTTGTAGAAGTTGTGAAACAGATTCAGATTATCTATGTTATACAATTGGCAGTGGATAAAGTGCGCACAAAAATGAATGCAGTTTGATCTAAAGCCACTCCACATCCAATACCAAACACTCGTGGAATTCACTATGTTCGAGCATTATCTTCGACTGATCTAGAAATGAGTGCAATGGGACCATTCATGGATAACATGCATTTAGAAATGAAACAGATGCCTTTATTTTCTTCACAGGAAAAAGTTCAGATATTGAAAAAGTTAAGTCCACAAGGAATAGTGAGTTTGACATTGGCAGCTACATTGTTGTTTCGTACAATGTAAAGTTATTTCCGGGATTGTGGAAGCCACAGCAGAAAATGAAGTACAAGTGAATGTCAAGCATTCCTGTCGTGATGGATAGATCTGACCCAAAATAAAAGACGGCATTTGGTACAACTTTGAATCAGTTGTGAAGCATCTTGTCAAAGCTTCAGAACTATTGAATAACATGGGTGTATTTCATTTCTCAGATGTGATTGCTGATGATGGTTAATTTTGTGCTGAAACAAGTTTGAAGTCAAAAATGTTAAATCTTTTTTTCTTAATTATCAAAATCAATAGTGTTTCTACTTTCTGGGAACTGCTATTTCAGTTTTTTAAAGTGTGTCTTTGCAAGTACAACATTTGCCATAATTATTTGCAGAAACTGAAGATACATTCAAAACTATGCGAACAGATTACATCAGTAACAATTGAGTACTATGTCAGTAACGGCAATTAAACTTTCTGAAAATTACAAGTTTTATTTTCATCCAATTCAATTCTGTTAAAACAATGGCCATCAATGGTAGATTAATATCTTAAATTTGCTTTGTGTCTTCTCAATAAAACTTCACAGAAATTTAAAAATATGTGCCGTACTGTGAAATCTGTGTCCTTTCTGCATTACATCAGTAACATTGTGTTCACTATTTTTTTCTGGTAACATTAATACATATCAAGCTCAATTTTAAGATTATTATTGATTATCCACAGACACCTCATTACTCACTAACAGTCATAGGGATCAGAAATCCATTTGTCAGGTGAGACTCAAATTGGTTTAACAGGATGCTTCAGAATTTTACGTCAGTAACGATGGAATTGCCCTCTTACTACAAAAATATTGAAAGGATTATACAGTATACTTTAAAAACTATGTTCTCAACATGTACAGCTATTGTTTTTGATCAAGCTACAGAAATGGCATTGTGTAGAATATGAGCTCCATAACCAATAGGCAAATCATTTTTAACCTGCATTCCAGCTCACTGTGAACATTTCCTTTTGTTTTCTTTATTTCTATGCAAAATTTTATTAGTGCATTATCAGCTTCAAAATCCAACTATCTTGCTTTCCAAATTAAATTGACTTACTGTGCCCATCAATACATTAGTCTGTTTCTGAGGTTTCATGAGGGAAGTTATGAATTTTAAAAAGGCATATTTTAACTTGAATATTTGTGTCTACTAAAGCATGTAGAAGTTTGGTTGATTTTCTAATGTAAGCATCACAAGCAGCAACCAGGAAAGGCATTTTTTTTTTTTTTAAACCAGAATTCAAAATGGCCATTTCTCCAACCATGTTTGATATCAGAGCTTCAGTTTTGGTTCGGCACAAGCAAATTTTTTATTTGTTGTCATTTTCATCCATTTACTAATACAATTCCTTCTTCTAAAGGAGTGGTTATGTTTTACATGTTGTGGTTTGACTATGAAAGTTCTAATCGAATAGTCTAGTTCTTCTGAAAATCCTTTTTTGATAAAGAAGGTCACCAATTTACAAGAACAACATATGAATAATGAATGTGGGATTTCGAATGATATGTTGTTCAATATCATATTTACCTTTGCTTTTTATAGAGAATTCCTTTTGACACATGGAGAGAAGCTTTATAAACATCAATACTTTGCAGTTTTTTATTATAGGGATAATTATTTTCGAATGCTTGACTATACTGATCTTTACTCACAACATTGTCTTAATTCCTAAAAATAAAATAAAATACACAAGTCGGTGCACAATTCCAGCTGAACAGCCTGAGCCACTTCAAACATTTTCCCATTTCACAGCAACAATAGCTACTTTTGAACAGATTCCCACTTTAAAATAAAATTAAAATGCATTAAATCACTTGATCGTAAATGACTTGTGGTGCTTTGATTGTGTCTATGTGGTGATTTGCAACTCTGAGATTTGAATGATCTTTCCCATATATAAAAATAAGGAAAAAGAGTAATTGGAGATTATGGCAGAGAAAAAAAAAAAAAGAGTATAGGATAATGGCCCCCTGTAAGAGTATGTCTGGACACCCTTTGTTAGTAGTTTAGATTGCTTATGATATTAATAGTAATTCAGTAATCCTCCAATAACAATAGTGTACCTATTACAGTACAATTTATTGAGGTAAGTTTTAGAGAACAAACTTTGTTTTCTTTGAAAGCTACAAAGTGGTTTTGCTATATTTAGTTCCATAATAGGATATTTAGTAAATTTTGTTGCAAATATATTTAATATTATTAATTTGTTATTTCAGTTAGCTGCCTTCTTACCACATGTAAAAGCATGCAGTTCAAGTGCTATCATCCAGACTAGAGTCTTAGCAGCTAAAGCATTGGTACCACTTGTTCCTTTAGATATGTATCATAGTGTTTTAGAAGAACTAATCAAAATACTTCCTATTAAAGCAGAGGAAGTATTCAGTCAAAACCGTACACATGGGACTCTCTTACAGGTAAGCCATGTTTTTATAAGTTTCTTTGATGAAATTATGTGGTAAACAGAGTGATAGGAAAAAAATGAATTTGAGTTTTAAATTAATGAAATAAAATTCATTTCAAAACCTTTATCATCTACAATTGCAGATTTATTTAAACAATTATTATCTTAAAAACAATTATTCTTTCTTTCTTTTTTCCAAATCACATTATTCTTTTGATCCATTAACTGCTAAGGATTAACTTCTTAGTTGTTCTTAAAATTATAGGATAAGAAAGAAGCTTATTTGCCAGTGTTATTTTAGTGAATTCTTAAAGTTTAGTTAGCTTTCAATTGTCTTCGTTTTCTATATTATGCTGGATTATATAAAAAAAAAAGAATAATAATAAAAATAAGACTTGGTAATGATCTACTGCTTCACTGTATGAGCTATTGACATCTTCTGGAAAAATAGCATAAGTTTAAATAACTCAAGAGAATTTTGTAATTATGATATATTTATTGGGTTGTTTCATAATTATTGGCCAATTCCGACTAGAGTAACTTACAGAGCCAGTTAAAAAGAGCGCATCGTAGTAGGAACTACCAAGCACCCCTGGAAAGTCAGTGAGTTCAGTCCACATGTTAAAAAAGTTATTATAGTCAATTCATATCAGTTTGTGACGTGATGGAGCAACGCGAAGTAAGATTAGTGATTTTGCACGAATTCAAACTTGGACGTAATGTGTCCGAAACAGTTGCCAATGTCAATGAAACGTAGGTTGTCGGCATGATGAGTTACAGAACTGTCCATAGAGTGTTTTCAAAGTTCAATACCGGTGATGTTGATATCGACCTTAAGTCAGGAGCCAGTCGTTTGGTTGTATGTGACAAGGTGCAGTTAAGACAGAAAGTGGAAGAAAAAACAACTTCCACCTTATGTGAACTTAGTGCCGCACTTTCCGTATCACCAGCAACAGTTCCTAGACACCTGGTTAAAGGTTAAAAAGCTGGATACCTGCGTTCATACAAATTCACCGAACAGCAGCAGATACAGCGCTTGGAAACATGCATTGCCCTCCAAGTGAGGCTAGCACTTGGAGTCCTTATCTGCATCAGATTCTTACAGTTGATGAAAAATGGGTGCTTTATGACAACAGAAAGTGAACAGTGCAGTGGCTCAGTAATGGGGAACAACTAAAACAAATGTCCAAACCCGACTTGCATGCACAGAAGGTTCTGATCTCTGTGTAGTGAACTGCCGAGAGTGTGGTGCTTTATGAATTTTTGCCGTATGGCCAAACATCACATCTACCATTTGCTGCCTTCAGCTGAACCAGATATTATGCAACAGACAACCATCTTTCGTCAATCGTTTGGGTCCCCAACTCCTGTATGATGGATGGAGCACAACCATATGCTTCTCTTGGAAGCATGCAAAATATCAACGCCTTGGGGTACGAGGTCCTCCCTCACCCTCCATATTCACCAGACTTGACCCCTTCAGAATTTCACATGTTTCGCCATTGGACAATTTCTTGAGGGGAAAACGGTCCGCTAACCAGGATGGTGTAATTCATGCTGTTAGCAATTTCTTAGACCACTTTGATTCAGCTTCTGCCACCGTGGCAGTTTTGCACTGAAAACACGTTGGATACAGTGTATTGATGCTTAGGACAGATATTTTTGCTGAATAAAATATACTTCTTTATTTACTACTGATTTTGTTATTTGTGTCAGAATCAGCCAATAATTATGAAACCATCCAATGTATCATTGATTTCATCTAAAAAATATTAACATTAAGCGTTGGAGCTTAGTTACTTATTAAATTAGATAGCAAATCACTTACTTATTAAATTAGATAGCAAATCACTTACTTCAAGATGTACAATAAGAAAAAAGCAGACCTAGAATAAAAATACTTTAGCTGCCAGTTTTATGATTGGTAAGGATTAATTAGCAGCATTGAAAAGAGAAAAAGTCATTTCTTAATTTAAACAAAAAAAAAACATTTATTAGGAATAAGTAAGACACTTAAAATAAATTCAATATTATTCTTTCATGTGAGATATCTGCAAGATGCTCACTAACACCACTAAGTGTTGTTAAATGGAAGTTAAACCCACAGATTATATAATTTTGAAGCATCTATTGTTTTGATAGATGCTTCAAAATCAAATGTAATAATTTTTAGTTTGAGAGAAAAGTTATATCAAAATGCTCACTTCTGAACCGCCCAGTCTTTAAGCCAGATCCTTTCACCTTCTTTTTTTTTTTTTGTTGGAATTGAATCAGTGAGAATAAACCTTTAAAAAATTCTCAAGCTGTTTGCTAAATCTGTTGAAGGATTTGAAATTAATAATGTTTTCAAAAGATTTAATCTTTAATATAAACTCTTCTATAGATATCATAAAATTAAAATAAAGAAAAAACATAACACACATATTCATATATATATATATATATTTTAAATTAAATTTGAATTTTGAAAGAGCAAGGTCTTATTATGTTGCGTTTTAGATTCTAAATTAATTCCAAATTTCGCCACTGAAGAAATGGGGATAATTAAATTATATCTCCATGGAAACAGTGATTTGTTTTTTGATATTGGCATTTCTAAAACAGTGATTTAATTTTTTTGATATTGGTAGTTTCAAATCACAAATCACTGTCTGGCTTATCATAAATTTAGTAATATAAGTTAATTTTTATTCTTATATTCTATAATTTCTGAATTCTAAATTGCAATTGATTAATTGAAATCTTTGCTTTACGAAATTTGAAGACCATCAGCTTCAAGTTTTGTGTGTTGGATTCATATATATATATATACAACACACACATATGTATAGCTAAATTAAGAGTTAGTAATTAGCTGATTATAAAGCTCTTTGGAGATATAAAATTCAAAATTTAAAAGAGAGACTACTTATGAATGAGTACCCCATTAGTTTTATTGAAGGAACCATCAGAGACTTTTTTAAGAGTAGACATAAAGTTAGTAGTAATTTGATTAGTAGGAACAATCAGAGTGATTTTACTAAATGTTTAGCTCTACCCATAGTAGGTATGAGAATCAATAAAGAAGTAAAAGGACTATGTAAGGACAATAATTTAAATTTAGTGTATTACAAAAGCAACAAATTGTTCAAGAAGAAAAACAGTAACAATAAAGATGTATTACATAGTATGGGAGTGGTATATGCTTTGATATGTAGAGATTGCCAGGCAACTTACATAGGAAGCACGGGCATGATGGTAAAAGAAAGAGTGCAGGAACATGTTCGTGCTTTCAATAATAAGGAAGAGAATATTTCAGACTGGGCTGACCATTGCAGGCTAAACGGACACAACCCGGACCCCATCGTAAAGATTGTCCATTACGAACAAGATGAGCAGAAAAGATTCATGATAGAATCTTGTCTCATTAATTGTTGTGTTTGTTTTAATAAGAATAAGTGTTTAAGAGTAAATGAGATGTCTTTGTCCATGTATAGAAATGCATTGATGAACGATGTGAGAGTGAAAGAATTTTTATCTCTCATATAGTTCATCTGTTTGTCACCGTTTTTTTGTCCAATTTTTATTCACTTGCTTTGTTTATTCATGTTTTTTAGTTGTTGTACTTTTATATTGCTTTAATAAGAGAAGAATTTCTCTTTCATTTTTTATGTTATTTTATTTTTTGTTCATCAAACAAAACCTTGAAAAAGTTTTAAGAAATTAAAACGAAATATTGGTATCAACAGTGTCTACAGTGTAGGTGTTTTGGAATTTATTTGTGTGTCTTAGTTTGGATTAAAGAAGCTAATGTATTGTAATTAAGCCATCTAGAAATAGCCCATTTCTGATTTAAAATGATAGGATGTAATGTTAATTTTTTAATAGTTAAACAGTAATGAACATTATTGTTTATGATAGTAAATCACTTTCTTTGAATTCTTAGTTATTTATTTAATCCTTCTTTAATATTTTGATA
Organism: Thereuonema tuberculata; assembly: GCA_023159025.1. Lineage (NCBI taxonomy): Eukaryota > Metazoa > Arthropoda > Chilopoda > Scutigeromorpha > Scutigeridae > Thereuonema > Thereuonema tuberculata. The sequence continues at coordinate 4,450,619 of JAFIDM010012231.1, read as the reverse complement.
CTTTACATTTTTGTTTTTAGATTCATCATCTTCTCAAAGATATTACTGGTATTCCAGAACAAGTTCAAGCCAGAGTAATTGAGAATCTTGGAGACTGGCTTCATAGTAGACTTTGGATTTGCACAAGGTAAATGTCAAACTTATCGCATTAATTTATTTTTAAATCACTATTCCCTCCAAAAAAATTAGAATCTTTTCTTTGTTTTTTGTTTTTTTTAAGTTCAAAATTTTAATTTTATCATCCAGAAGTTCAGTCTTTTTTCTGAATTCTTTCCTACTGCTGGTTTGCATTGCCTCTGAAGAAACTCTGCAACAGATTTATTTGATTCACTTTCACTTATTTTTTGCTACTTCATTTTGTATTAAACACGTACTTTAAAATAACAGTATTTTCTGCAGAAGTGCCAATACACATGTTTCTCAGCAAATTACTTGGATTTTATGTAGAGTATGACGAGTACCATTCATGAAAAAGGTTCATCCAAAAGCTTTGAAGTAATTCCCTAAAAGTTCCCTATGTGTCATACGTTGGGTTCTGACCTAGTATAATGCTCCCTACTGTCCCAACTTCCTGTGTTCACCTGGAAGAATACCATACTATATCAGGAGCAGTCTATCATTCATTGATAATCTATATCATAAAAATGAAAGAGAAGTGCTGAGTAGGAGTTGAAAGTATTGACGTGACACCAACATTTCTTCCCCTCCCTCTTTTTTTTTTCTTCAACTGTTTCAGCAGGATTTTTCAGAATATCTGTAGTCTCTTAGTATTGATACTTACAAAGAGAGGTCATGGGGCTATACATCACGAAAATTAATGCCATTTTGTGAAATGAAAGAACTCAAAAATATATATGGATTGAGGGG
>JAFIDM010012231.1:4437300-4449742 GCA_023159025.1 Thereuonema tuberculata | reverse complement strand
AGAACTTTACTGGAATAAACAGACGTTCTACAATAGTTGATGGACTATGGAAAGTGTCTAGAGAGGAGTGGGACGAAATACTCCTGTGTATTTTACAGCATTCACTCCTGCAGGATCATATTCCAGAATGCTGGTGGCTACATTGAGCGTAATAGATGGAAGAAGAAGGGATTTTTGTAAAGCTGTGGACAACTTGTATTTGTCAGATTGCAAAGGAATCAACTCATGGTAAGCCCAGGTAACGTATTTACTCATGGTAGGTTCAATCACTGGTAAAAGTGAGGAATGTTGCCTAGTTTGTTTCTTTCAGTTAGGCTCAAGGATTCCCCCAGACTTCTGTAAAGAGAAAACCAGTGTTCACAGGACTGGTCTTTAGTTTTTATTTATCATTATGACTATTCATTGCTGGATCCTCTCTGCTAATGATTCTTACCTGCAAGTATGGGTGCAACACTAAAGAAATCATTCTGTTACTTCTTTGCCTATCTACTTTCAAAATTTTAATACTTTAATTAATGATTTTAACTGCTTTTCAACAGCATAGTGACAAATAGGAAAATTACTAATCAGCTATTATCCCGAGATGTTCAGAATATTTTGATGAAATATTACCAATTATACAATAGGAAATTTCAGTGTGAAGAAATTTTTAAAACGATGATGAATAACGTAGTATTAGTCTCTTCTTATAGAGATATTTGAGGAGAAGCTTTTTCTGTTACTTTACCTTTAGAGAAAAAGTAGTCCTACATGCAAAAAAAGTTCCCCTTCCCTATCCCCAATTTTCAAATAAGAAAAGGCAATAAAAGGTTATTGAAAATATTTGTTCATATCTCTTTATGTAATGCTTAAAAAATGCTAGTGTTGATTCCATAGTTCTAAATTTTTTATTTATTTTTTTAATTTGACTATTTATTTTTTTTTACTTTTTGTTTTAGTTATTCTTCAATCCCCTAAATGTTAGAAATGCACCTATTCTGAATTGATTGGAATTATATTGTGGCTTAAGGAAATAGGACATTTGTTTAATCTTATTAGTTTGACCAATATAACTTCCTAAATTTCTTCTTTTCTCTTCTTGTATACCTATTTAATAGCAATATTTTATTTCAAAAAGGTTCGGCTGACAGTTTTACAATGGCTACGAGTTCTTTTCCAAGGAGATAGTATAGCTCCTGATGATCAATTTATATCATCTGATGAAACAAGCCTCCAATTTATCAAAGAAATCCCTCCTTGGCTTACAAGTTATTCAAGAGGAAGGCTTTGTGCTCAACTTCTTACTTGTTCCCGAGATCTTGTACTTATGCTTGTATCAATGGCATTATTAAGAGAACAGCATCCTGAGTGCCTATTAGAAGTAAGTTGTATTTATTTTGAATTTAAAAATTCATTGCATGAGACCCACCCATTCAATGTGTGTGGTTTGTCTATAATTCATATGACCTTTTTTTTCTTCATCAAATGTGATCAAATGTTCTGTATGGTCTTGTATTATTAATAAGGAGGCTTAACATCATGTGTGTATTAAAACAAAGAGAAAGTGAAAATAAATAAAATGCACTTACTTGTTAATATGATGAAAAGAATAAAAAAGATGGAAATAAACCTGCAGAATACTCAGCGTATTCCGAAACTGTAGGTTTATTTCCATCTTTTTTATTCTTTTCATCATGTTAACAAGTGTGTTTTATTTATTTTCACTTTCTCTTTGTATTATTAACAGTTTTGCATCTTCCTTGTTAAAATTTATGAATGAAAATACATATATAAAATATACAAACGATGAATAAATGTCATATAAACACGGAAATGAGTTATTTCCAAGCTATGAACGAAGAAACAATACAGAGATGTTCTGAATCAACATTATCCTGATTGTTGGATTGGAAGAGAGGGACCAACAGCATAGCCTGCTCATTCCCCTGATTGGACTTCTTCGCATGGGGTTATCTTAAAGCATTAGTGTACACCTCACCGGTTCCTGATGCCCACACACTGCATGATCGCATAGGGGATGGGTGCAACACAATTCAACAGGCACCTGGCATCTTCAACTGTGTTCGGCAATCGATGGAACGAAGTTGTGTTGTGTGCATTGCGGCCGGTGGAGGACATTTCGAGCACTTTCTGTGAAACTGAGCAACTGTACGTCCAACATCTCTGTATTGTTGCATCGTTCATATCTTGGAAATAGAGCATTTCCAGACCCATGTTTATATGACATTTATTCGTTGTTTTGCATGATTGAGTACAACCTTCCTATATATATAGGAAAACAGAGAAGTTTTCTTTTTTTTATTTTAAAGTATAATCTCCCATTTCTTTAATATGCTGTGCTGTAGAAGCAAAATTGTGCTAAATAATATCCAGTAATTTTTTATAATAATTTCTCATGTATGATATTATGTTACTATACAAACAGGAATCTTTTTTCCTATCTTTTATTTTAATTTATGCTTTTAAACAATCAGTAGTCATTTTCCAGTTCTTAATAAGTTAAGCCAATTACAAAAGTTCAAGTTAGAAATATCCTTTTGTTTTACAGGTTTATCATGTTATCTGCCTTTTTCCCTTGGCATTACAACTTCCCTGGCCTCATCCCGAAGAAAGTGACAAATATTTATCATCTATAGAGGTTAGATGAATTTATAATTATCTTTTAAGCTATAAAGATTGCTTTATATATAAATTTTTTTAATCTAAAGAAACTTTCTATCGAACTATAATTCTAAATAAAACTTATCAAATGTACAGTATTTAAGGTAAAATAGTGAACAGAATATAGAATAGTGTAATTACAATCTTATTCACACTTTAAACTATATTCATAATATTTATTCAGAGAAGAATTCTACTAATCATATGAAATATTTTACAAAGGCTATTATTATTATTGTTGTTGTTGTTCCTGTTGCTCAGAGTTCCACTGGTGGTTCTATATGACTTCTAATTGGAGATTTGTTTTTCAAGATGAAAGCCATATGAGCTTTATTGTTTATAATGACTTGGGTTTCCATTTAGAGATTTGAGATCTATATAACTCACAGAAACTTCTTAAAACCATAAACTTCACCTTTGACGACGTTTTGACGGCCTAAACGGCCCGTCTTTTACAAGCCTCTTACATAAAAAGGGAAAAGACCTCTCGTGTTCTTCCCCCCAAAATAATAAAATAATAATAAAACTAATTAACAATCAAACATATGGAACATATGTGGTATGCTTCTCACATTATTATAACAAAATAAATGTGACCTACATCTCACATTATTACATAAAACAACAAAACGTGAAAATTCCAAATAAGCAAATGTCCAAATCGAAAATTAAATTGTCCTTATTTTGAAATTTATGGTTTTAAGAAGTTTCTGTAAGTTGGACTTTTCTTGTTGAATCTATATAACTCACTTTGGAAGCCTTGTATATGTATCAACCCCATATAAATTGCCTTATTGAAGTATCAGATAACTCCTGAGTTAATCATGGTCCACACCTGCAAACATTCTCCTGAAATGCACTTATTGTCAACCAAATTCAGCGTGATTTAAAACTGCTCTCCTCAACAGGTTTGGGAAGTTTTTCATGGAGACCTGTGGTGTGATATAAAATGGTGCTTGCGACATCTTCTGATAGATTTGGGAAGTTTTTCATTCAGATCTGTACGCCATTTAAAACGGCACTAGCGACATCTATTAACAGGTTTGGGAATTCTTTCATTCAGATTTGGGGGTGGGTGGGGGGCCTATCACCCAGGAAGTACTTGATGGACCGGGATGAAAAGTAGCCAGTATCCTTCCCGTGTCATAGACTACCTACATGCAACATTTCATTCAGATCCGTTGCACTGTTGAGGCGTGAAAGAATGACAGGCAAACAAACAAACTTAGAGATTTTCCCTTTTATAAGTGTTATATTAAAGATGAACTTAAGAGAATAGCTTTTTGCATTTGCTCGATTATATTTGGGTGAAGTTTCAGTAGATTAAGGCCATGATGAAAATTCTTTAGGATTATACCGGTTGCTAAGATAATGATTAGGATGTTGTTAACTTTTGTCATTTACCACTGATTTGAATTTCTGTTGCAAGATTGGAGTATTTAGATACTTTATTGTGATAAATTGTTATTGCTTAGGATGGTTACATCAATCATAACTACTGTTTTCCATGTTTTGTCAATCAACTCTTTGTCTGGTCAGTTGTGTGCAATTGTCTTGTCCACGAAATAGATCTTCCCAGTATAATTTCTAGTTGTTATTTTCTAGTACAGGCTTCTATTTGTAATATGGGAGAGTTTGCCCACTGAGCTGTTGATGGGGGATTTTGCAAACTTGGTCATGTCACCATCTGGTTTGGACCAGGATTTTGCAGGATGATTTTACATGCTGAATTATGTCAGGGACATCATATCAGTGTTGCATTCATCTGATGTTTATATGAGATATTTAATCATGTGTTTTTGTTAGATTTGGATGTTAATTACTTGATCTGGTATGGCTAGAATACATAGGATGGAGATCTGAATCAGTAAACCAAAAGTTTGATGATATTTTATCGATGTGATTGTCATGTGTCTATGGTTTGCTGCAGTATTGGGATTTAATATTAGGTTGCTGTGTATTTATAATTGTATAATGTCTTGTTAGTCCACAATGACCATCTGCTCTTGGAAGTATGAGTTTCTCAGTTTACGGTAATGGGTGATGCTTTCTACGTTAGATGAGTTGATTTCTGATTATTCTTTGGAGATTGGAATCCAATGGATTATTCCAATGGAATATGGAAGGATAGACATGGCATATGTGTTAATGGCTTTGATTGAATTTTTTCCTGTGAAATGTATTTTTAAGATCAGATGGAGCCACTGATTGAATACTTTTTTGAGAAGAGATTCAATCGCTTGTGTGGTTGATTCGTGTCGATTGCAAGTTTTCGAGTTATTTATATATTGGTATCTTCTTCATGCATAGCAATGACAGTTTCTCCAGATTTGAGAGGAAAGTTTTTTGCATTTTGCTTCCCTTTAGTGATGGCTTGTGTTTTGCATTTATAAATCCATTTATGTCTCCTGTAAAAGGAGTCTGACATGTGTAGGAGCTCTGTAATTTAGTGTGCTGTTTTTTTTCTCTTGTAATTTGACTGGGTAATGCTGCCTATTGTCTGTATTGTTTCATTTGGACATGATAAATCTTCTATTTTTTTTTCTCCTTACTTTATTTCAAAACCTCTATTCTGTTTTTAGAAACTAATTAATTCACTTGATTTTATTAATACGACAAGTATTTCTTACCATCTGCCTAGACTACAAGTTATATTGAATTTATTTAAACTTAATGATTATTGAATGGAAATGATGCCTTCCTGAATTTCTAGATATTCAGTTTCAAATTAACTGGTCATTTCAAGTGATTAACCAATTCACTAATCCATGTATGAAATTTTTTACAACTTGTTGGATTTTTATAACTTACTAGTATTAACCATTATTGCATACTTGGATTTGATAACTAATTCAATAACTGAATTACCAGAATGCCATCATTTTCTACTCCTTAGAATAGAATTTTATAAGTGTTTGTTCTGGTACCAAAATGACAGAAACTTTCTTTCAGCTGTTCCATTCTAATTAATGATGATAGATAGTCCTATGCAGACATCACTCCAGTTGCTCAGTTATTGAATCTTCATTGAACTTTAGATTTGTAACAGTTTTGATTCACAAAAACAAACATTATTTTCAGTTTCAGAACTTCTAAATGTCATTACTATATGCAATCCATTTCTGGCATGATCCACTTAGGTTTCCAAATTCATATGCATCAGGGTCCACTTAGTCATCTGTATTACCAAATTAATCCTTTCCAGGCTTATATCTATTTGTAATATAATCAAAACCATTGTCTAGACCTTGCTTGTAAGGGATATTGGAAGAATAGTAACCAAATGCTTGGCCAAATGGTACTGTGTAGCGATCAAATGGCCAGTGGGATACTCAGCTGCTTATTTGCATAGAAAAGTATCTGATATTCATCTGATAATGAACTAGGTGAATCCATTTCCTAGGAGAAGGAGGAGTAAAAATGAGCAATAAAAAAACCCTGATCGAATCAGCCCTTTTTTTATTATAAATATGTGCCTATATCATTTGAGTTATCTGGCTCACTTTGCCTTATCTAATTATTATATACTCCCTCCATCTGAAAATTATTTGTGTTTTAAAATGTATACCATATTTTCGGACGGAGGGAGTAATTAATTCATAAGTCATCTACTCACTTTAATTATTTTACTAAAGTACATAAAAATAATGAAGTTTTCTGCAAACTTCATATCTTACAAGGTCATCATTTTCAGAACTTTCAGTTATTCAGGATAAATATATTTTGTGGGTACACAAGTCAAATGTCTTTGTGTTATGTTTTAGATAAAATGCCTCACCTTTCACTGATAGCTCCTTTAGAACCTTCTTCATCATTCTACGATAATTCATATCATTGACATCCTTTAGAATCTTAGTCAATCAGAACTTTTCAGACAAATCCCATTTAATCTTTTCAATAATAATTCCTGCTTCAACACTTTGTAATTGTTCTGTTAAATTTCCTAGATTCTGCCAATGATTGGAGGCTTAAATATGGACATTATTGTCTCTTTGTGAACTGCCTCCATCCATTCTTTTCTGGATCATTCTACAAATTTGGGATAAAGTATGTGTTCCATGATTTTTTTGTTTTTCAATTTTTATATTTATTAATTTGATAACATAAGGTATATGGCCCAAATATCGCCCAGGTTCCTAATACCGCCCAGGGCGATGTAGGACGGGATAGTGATGCTATCACACGGGAACCGATGGAAACAATTTGCCATTCCTTCCATTAGCACGCTGTGTTCGTTTGGTGGTGTTAGTTCAACCCGTTTATTTTTTATGAATTCTTGAAGGTTTTTCATTCTGCTAAGTTATGAATCTACGTTTCTTTTAGTGCTGCAGCTTATGAATTATTCATGCCATCGCAACCATCTAATATCGTGAAGTAGTGAAAGAAATAACCTATCTGTTGATAATGTCTGTCACTTGTTAGAGGTAGCCGGTTTGTCTGTAGCGTCCCCCAAATTGACAAGCTAGAGAGTGCCCAATATCGCCCACTTCGTTGTTCCATATATCGCCCACTGTGCAATAGTTTATTTTGATTTATTACAGATGTCTCAACGTAAGACATGGGACAGAGAAGTTGTCACAGCTGTAAAAAATAAAAAAATGGGCCCTTCTGAAAGCTTCCAAAACATTTAATGTCCCAGTCTTGTGAGTGGGTCACCATTCACAGTTGCTCTAATGAATTCCCTCAGCAAAAGGAAACTAAGTCCTAAGAAGCTGAACTTAGATGATCCAAAGCAAAAGAAGCTCGCAACACCCATAAAGAATTGCGAAAAGATTAAGAAAAAAACAAAAAAATGCAAAGAAGTGCAAAATAACAAAGTATTTAATGGTGTGGGCGATATTTGGAACACTTTCACAAAATTCAAAATATGAGGTTTGCCTGAACAAAAATTGAGGAAAAATACAAAATAATATTTATATCTATAATTGGTTCAGGAACATGTAAGTGAAGGTTCATATGATATATTGTAATTGTTTGCAAGCAACTGAGACGATAAATGACAAGAATATGGGCAGGTTTTCTTAGATGGGCGATATTTGGGCCATATTACCTTATATAATGAAGGGGGTGGGGAGCTGATAGGGACATAGTTTCTTCCAAATTTGTAGAATGATCCAGAAAGGAATGGATGGATGAAGTTTAATTTCATTTTCATAATTTGTATAATAAAATCTAGATTAGTATATATTATTTTTTAATATTTAGTTTGTCATCATAAAGTGAAGTAATGTAGTAAAGAAATAATAGATCTAGTGAATAAATTAATCTCTACTTAAAAGTAAGTTGTTTGTTAATTTTTTAAATTTTAATTTCAGAAATTAGATCTAATTTTACAACAAGGCGAAGCAGAAACAAGGTATATTATTTCATTTTTTTTTATTGCTTTTAATAAATAATATTAAATGCATCGTTAATATTTCATGAAAAAGATGAAAGTTTAAAATTTGTTTAAAATCTATCATGGGCACCTTTCATTCACAATAAGATTTGTATTAAAAATTGAAATGGCAGTTTCATTATTTTAAAAATTAGCTTCGGTATAACTGAGATCGGAAGGATGAGAAGGCCATGTTAATTACATAGCCTGTATACATACATACATAGCCTGTATGCCCTGTTCCACCAAGTGTGGGTCTAGGGAGCCAGATGCCAGCCGCCAGGCCGGATCTGGGCGGAACAGAATCTCTGTTCCGAGAATTTCAAGGGGAGAAGATACTGAGGTGCTTTCCCAGAGCTAACCCTCAGGACGCCATTACGGAATGACGTCAGACCGAAGAGAAAGCGAAGAAGAGGCTGACACACAGGAAAGGAAATTGAAACAGCCATGCCCTTGCCGGGATTCGAACCCAGGAACTGGCGCACTGGACGCCACGGCTGGCCGCCGCCGAGACCGCACGACCACGCCAGCACGGCCCATGTTAATTAATACATAAAAAATAATATAAGAGTGAATGAAGAATTTTCCTATTCCAGATTTACCCAATATTTTGACATCAGTATCTTGAGCCATCTTCAGGATAAATATATCAATAAATCTGTCACATTATTATTTCCATCTCAGTGTTTTAGAGCAGACACTTGGGACCTTCATTTGAGACTTTGTAATGAATCTGGTCTGATGGGAGAGAGAGGAACAGACAAGAACATAAATAGGTAATTGCCCTCTGGGAGAGAATTTACTCTCATGGATTGATGCAAGAAGAGCAAGTTAAAAGTGAGAGGGATAAATGAATTGATATTTTACAGAAAATTCAATGAAGGGATAGAATGAAGTGAGAGAAATTGAGATTTTGAGAAAGAAGAAAATAAGCAAAAAAATGCATGAAGCTAATAACAAAAATAATTATGATGATAAGATAAAAAGCCCTAAATTAAGAGTAAAAAAGCAAAAAAATTGAAATAGGGAATCCCAGTCCCACATATCTATGGATAAAGAAATCTGTACGATGTTATGAAATATGATCACTCTGACAATTTTTTCTGTAATGTTCCATTATAATCCTTTTATTTATATAACAAATTTTAGTTTGACATATTTTGACATATTTTTTGAAAACTTGAACAAAAGAAGTACAGATATTAAATTTAAAAAAGAAATTGAAGTAAATAATGAGTTAAATCTCCTAGATCTGAAATTAATAAATGTAAATAAAAGGATTATAATGGAACATTACAGAAAAAATTGTCAGATTGATCATATTTTGAATTTTCGATCGGGACATGGAATAGGTATAAAAAAGAATGTGGTTGAAAATTTTATAAGGAGAATTGATAGAAATACAAGTAAGCAAGATACTTATTTGAAAAAAATTGATGATATGACTAAGTTATTAAAGAAAAATGATTACTCAGAAAAGTTCATTAATAAACAAATTAATGATTATGATACTTTTAAAATAAAAGAGATTGGAAAATTTACAAATAAAGTTTTTATTCCATATATGAATGATAATAGCATGATTTTGAGGAATATTTGTAAGTCTTTCAATATAGATGTTGGGTTCAAATACCAATACAAAATTAAAAATTTGTTATGTAAAAAAATAAATGAAAGGGATGGGCAATATGAAATGGGAATAGTATATAGGTGGATTGTAGAATGTGTGGGGAATTTTATATAGGGGAGACTAAAAGAACTATGGCAGAGCGCATGTCTGAGCACGGTACAGCCTTAAAAAATGCCAATAAGGACGTCTCAGATATTGCAGAACATTGTATCAAAAAAGGACATGTTATGAAGGACTATGTCAAAATTTTATATAAGGAAACAGATTTAAGTCTAAGAAAAATATTAGAAAGTTGTATAATAGAATGTACAAAACGAAGTAATTTTAATAGATATGAAGGGGCTAAAGTAGACCCTTCTACAATTATATTAGTAAAAGACTTAATTAAAAAAGATGTAAAAAAAAGTGGTTAATATTGATGAATTTCATTATGGATATGTTTTTTGATTATTGGATTGTTAGTTAAATTAAAGGATTCAAAATATCTGAGTTATCTTATTGTAAACAAGAATTGATTTATCTAATGTGGTATTATGTTGTTAGTTCATTTGGATTTATTTTTAAATATTTGTTTTTCAAAAATTGCAATTTCATATTGTAAAAACAATTGTGAATTGTTTCAACGTGTGTTCATGTTTATCACTAGTTTGTATTTTTGGTTATTCCAAAGAACTAATTTATTGTTCATTTCGCTTGAAGAAGGGATGGCGTATTATCATCCCGAAAATTCCGAAAAGTTTTTAAATAAACTACATGTTATGGAGATATGGTGTTTTTTTGTTTAATAAGCAAAGATGAAAAGGAAGAAGTTAAAAGAAGAATTTGGAAATTTTGTATATTAATACATATTGAGCCCTTAGCAAAATTCATAGATGCAAATTAATAAACATGTACGCTATATATAGAAATGATTAAGATTGCTAATCCTACCACAAGAGAAAAGTCCCATGTGAAAACGTGAAGCCAAAGGAGGGAAAAAAAGACGAAAAAGAAGAAAGTGTAAGAAATAAATAAATAATTGTATTGAATTAAATTTATTCATAACCTCCCAACTGTTGTTCAAAATAGTAGTCGATGCGGTCATGAGGAAAGCATTCAGGGGTAGATGTTGTACATAGTATGATAAGTATCTTTTTTTGACTGACCTGTTGTTTGCAGATGACAACACCATATTCACTGACAGTGACATAGAGGCCACGGGTACTCTTTATGAGATCAGTTGGAACGCATAGTCGTACGGCCTGAAAATCAACACAGACAAGACCATTGTACTAGCAACAGGCAGATCACATCTTGAAGGAACATAAATTAAACAAGTCCATTCAAATACCTGGGATCAGTGGTCCAGGTTAAGAAAGTGGTAGCCACCTTGGAAATCCACAGGATCAGACAGATCACCTTGTTCACTTCACTTAAATGGTGCCTGTTAAAGAGAACAAATATCACACCAACAAAACCAAAATTTATCTGTTTCCTATATTTATCCTGCTGATTCTCCTCTATGGATCAGAAACATGGACCTGAAAAAACTTGAGGTATTTCAAATGCAATGTTTAAGTCAGATTCTGTGTGTCTCACTCTGTGAACACATACACAATGAAACAAATTCAGCTGCAGAGGATGAGGTGGTTTGGCCACGTCTGGGTTCAATTGTCCAATTGTAGAATGGGTTCAGATCGTATTCTGCAGACTCCTTGGAGACAACTCCCTACACAGTAGAGAATTCAATGAACTGCATCCAAGAAAAAATGGACCAAACAGGTGCTAGAGGATCTGAAGAATCACTCTTGACCAGGCCAAGACCATTGCTATGGATCATATAGCATGGAAAAGCATCATCAGCAAAGTCCAAAATCCTGCGTCACCTACTGCAGCGTATTTATTGCAAGGCCAAACCCAACCTCCCCTCCAGCCACTAGCTAAGGTTCATAATACTAATAGTAATAAAGACAAACACTGGATAAGTAAAAGAAAGACTAACAGTAATGGTGGACATTTTGATAGGAAAGCCAGTGATAGGATTATGGGCTTTGAGCCAGGATTAGGTGATATGTTTCAGAGAGGAGGTGACGAGTTATTCTCTTCTGGTGGCTGAGAGGTTTGACATCAGGGCGGGGTAAGAAGTTATGGCAGATGTGGAAAAGGTAGAAAGGGTAGTTATGGAGATGAAATATATTTCTTATGGCTTTTGATTCATTATGTAGGGATTGTTAGATAGAGCATGTGATTATTGCTCTAATTCATCAAGAAATCTATTGTGTTGGTTTTATATGAGTGTATTGAAGTTATAACAAATGTAATTGTCTGAGCATGTTGGGGGTTCTTCCTGACTATAACCTTCTTGCACAAAACCTACAAACATAAACAAAACTATATTCTAAAAGGCAATTATACCCTTATATATCTAATATTTCCAATACCCTTTTCTCCACCCTGCACATGTACACAAGCAAGATTGTTTACATTTTCAAAGCACAACATGGATCTTCTAAACATCTCACCAAATTTAAATGTAAAACAACTACATTTAATACAAAAAGCAAATTTTCGAAAAGATTGCGTCTTTTCTTTCTCAAGCCTATGAATTGATGAGTACAATTGAATTAATCACTAAGAACGCATATTTCAAACATAGAGATAAAATATATCAACAGGTAAAAGGATTCCCAATGGGATCTCCATTGTCAGGAACCTTGTGTGATATATTTTTGAATTTTTGGGAGTGCAAATTACTGGAAAAGACGAAATATAAATTTGAATATTACAGATATGCG
>JAFIDM010012231.1:4426346-4437200 GCA_023159025.1 Thereuonema tuberculata | reverse complement strand
AATTTGCAAAAGTTTTGGTTTCAATATTGGATTTGAATATAACAACATTTTATGTTGCAAATTGAATAGTAGTGTTAAAAAACATGAAATGGGTATAATTTACAAAATAGAATGCAAGAATTGCGATTTATTCTATTTGGGCGAGAGTAAAAGAACAGTGAAGGAACGAATGACAGAACATGGTACCAGCATTAGGAACAAGTACATTGAAAAATCAGAAGTGGCAGAACATTGTGTAAACAGAAATCATTGTATTAACAACGAGATACAAATTTTATATATTGAAAGAGACACCAAAATAAGAAAGATAATAGAAAGCATGTGTATCCGGAACACAAAAAGAAAAAACATGAATAGGAATGATGGTATGGAAATAGAGAAATTTTTCACAAAATTAGCTAAAAGTTTTGTAGATAAAATATGCACAAAATGTAATAATAAGGTTACAATCAAGGAACTAAATTGTTAAGCCCCATCGTATATTATTGTTAAAGAAATAAAGATTGGAACTAAATGATATTATTTTCATATATTATTTATATTTTCTCGAGGAATTTTATGTAATTTAGAGTATTGTTCTTCAAATTATTGCTATTTTAGGCTTGAGAAAGAAAAGACGCAATCTTTTCGAAAATTTGCTTTTTGTATTAAATGTAGTTGTTTTACATTTAAATTTGGTGAGATGTTTAGAATATTTAATAGTAGAGGCTTTAGAAGGAAAGATCTACTAAAAAAGTATGGAAACATGGATCTTCACCAAATCAGATCCACTGAAATAGAAAATGAAGACATCTTCTCCTATGATGCCACATTTCTTTTCACATCCCTCTTCTACAATACCATAAAACAAGCTCTATATATTTTTATTAGCAATGATACACTTTCTTGCCAAATTAATACCTAGTAAATTGACTTTCTAATCTCACCATATGCAATAGACAGTAATTCTCCAACTGAAACCAAAACATATGGCCTTGAATCTTAGACCCCATTGTTTCATAACCCTGCACATCACTGAAAAACAAATGAAAAAAGCGATGAAAAAAATTTCCATCTATTGCCCTCACATAACATTGTATGGCAGATTTGTTGCCAGCATCATTGTCGTCACTTTTCGCAAACACTCTCTTTCTCATGAATTTATTTCTTCTTTTTTTTACCTGTTATAGGTTGCTATTTTTTTTCCGTTTGTTTCTTCTCTTAATTTTCATTGTGGTCAAATGCTTCTTGTAGTGAACTTTTAGCTGCCCTTAGATTTGGTTTTCACATTTTAAAGTTATATTTATTTACTTCATATTCATTTTTGAGATGTCATTTTGTTTTTTATGATTTATTGTTTTTACCCTTCATATGCCTTTGAGTCTGCACATAGTTGACTGAAGAGAGCCTAATCGACTCAAAACAACTGTTCCATGGCTCAAGGACTCCTTTTATTGTGAATTAATTCTGTTGGCCTAGCGTATAGTTTTTGTTTTTTTCTTTTTCTTTCTTTCTTATTTTTCATTGTGGCCAAATGCCCTTCTGTCGTGTGCACTTAGCTGCCAAAGAATTTGGTTTTCACATTTTGATGTTGTATTTATTTTCTTTATCTTAATTTTTTAGGATCCCTTTGTTTCCTAAGATTGTAACTGAGTTACTTTTATCAATAACAGAGTAATAAAAATTCATTACTTTTTACGTTACTTTTCTTTTTTAACATCTTACAACAGGCTATTAATATATTAAAAGATTTGTAGCAATGACTTAGAGCATTGCACGTTATATTGGTGTGGGACATTTGGATCACTTTGATACTGAAGAATCTGCGTATCAATCTGTTTTCTTCTTTTTTAATTGTTTAAAAAAAAATTAAAAAGTTAAACAAAATAACTTAAACTCAGTTACTTTTTAAAAATAACTTACCCTTTCTTATTTATTGTTATAATTTTACAACACTTGAGGACTAGGTTCATTTGCCATAATTTGTTTTGCAAACTTGATACTTAATGTATAGCAAATTTGTTTGCAGTCAATTCAGCTTGGAAAATAGTTATATATATTAGTAATTTGTACCATGTCCATTATTATAGACGTTTAGTTAACATTTTATATTCACAATGGCACGCCTGCTTCCATCTCTGACTTTGAACTATCTACAAATATTTGAGTATCAGTCTTATGTGCACAAAAACTGTATCCTCCTGTGTTATACTCATAGATTTTCTCTTAGTTTGATAAGGACCAAGGTAAAGCTGGCTATCAATGAGATATATGTTTATCCCAGTTTCCTATAAAATGGGTTCACGTACTACTTTTACTTTTATCTGTCGTAAGGTAGAAATTCAAAACTCTCTGTTGTACTACTAATGTTAAATATAAAAGTTGGCACATAAATAAAAAGCTTCAGTTGATACTGTTTTGCAGGTTTTATCAATCTTTGAACAAGTAACTCTGCTTGGGAAATATTTGGTCTTCAATACTTTTGCTGTAAACTACTTGTCCATAGATTGAGATAGCAAATAGCATCAGTAACTGTAATAGGATTTATATAAAGAATATGAAGAGACTCTGTTTTTAAAATCCCATGAATATTTTGCACATCTTATAAGTTGACCACCAAATTATTTGGCCTTAGTAAGAATGTAGTCTATATGTCGCTATTCAAAGTTTGCATCTGAAACTATTCCAAGAGAATTAATCGAATTAATCCACTTAATATTGTGACTATTAAATAATATAGAAGGATAGGTACATTTATATTTTCTATAGAGCATTCCTTTAGTTTTATTAAAGGGTGATTTATTAAAATGTCCCAAATCTGTTATGGATTTCAAGGCTTCATTCAATTTTGTCTTCAGTAATGATTAAATTTGAGCTTTGGCTGACTATCACTAAATTGCCTATATCTTAGGTCATATCTTTGTATACTGTTCCAATATCTATTCAGTATATCATTTATTATTATATTCCAAAGAAAAGATGACAGTATGCCACCTTGTGGATAAGATTTAGTCAGTCTTGATGTATCTTATGACTTTAATATTACTTTTCTGTCTTTGTCATAGGAATTAATCATTTTTAATGTATATTTGATGTATGTATAATGGGCAGCCTAATATCAATAACTGATTTGTAATACCATGGTCCTATGCATTATGAAGTGTCTCTTACATATCTAAGTACAGTATATCACTGCAATTTCCTGTTTTTTTATATTAAAAAAAATCTTTCACATAAATATTCAGTTAGCTGATACATAGCATCCTCTGAGGACTTGCCTTTCATAAAGCTAAACTGATATTCAGATTTGCAGTTATGTTGAGCAGAGTAGTAGGTCAATCATTTCATAAATATCTTCCCATTTACAAACAGCAAGCTTATTGGTTTGCATTTCTTTTCACTAATTTGTCTTAAACAAACTTTTGCTGATAAAATGGACATTAGTGATTTTCCACTATTTTGCAAAATTATGAGAGCTTTAAGCATGCTGTTATGTGATTTAATTTAAACAAAGATCTAGTCTTTTCTTGTAAACTGTAATAATTGTTTCTAAAATTATGCAATAGTATGTTTTAATATAATTTTTTTGTGGCGGATAGAGAAGGCAATATTCTCTATCTTGATTGAATCTTAACTCCCTGTTCTTTTATTTTCCTACATTCATTTCTCACATTCTTACATATTTCTTGATCAGTGCTATAATAATCTGTAGGACATAATTTACCTGATATTTCCTTTAAACTTTTATAATGTCATGGGAATTGGAAGTAATAGTCAAAAAATTTGATTGTTGCATCACTTCTAGTTATTATTTAATAGATATTCTTCTAGGCTTTAGGTTCCGTAAATTCTTCTGTTATGAAGTATTTTGGAAAAAAATACTTACAGCTTTATAGTTTTTAACTCAATCATATACTATTTTAGTGTTAATCAAAAATCTTAGTCTTTTTATTGTCTTAATTCTTTATTTCTGTCTTTGGTAATATTTTATAATATTAATTTGTCTTCCCAACTCATTTAGTTATTTGTCCAGTAAGATACTGTTTTTTTTTTTCCTAGGATAAGTAAATAAAAAAAGAAAGTGAAATTAAAAAAATTAAAAAAATACATGATTTAAATAAATAAATATTTTCTTCTTCTTTTGCAGGACATAATTTACCTGATATTTCCTTTAAACTTTTGCTTTGGTTTTGAGTTCTCACTTAAAAGTTTCTGTCTTTTGGTGGGATTAGTAATCTTAACCTTTTTCATTTATGTTGTATATATAATCATGCATATTGAAACACCTATATATAGCCTACTTACAGTTTACACCCATGAATTTTCTAAGGAATCAATATATTTTGATGTTTGTTTTGTGTGTGTGCATGAACATTCATCTTTCTTTATCCATTGATTTATAGAATATCCCTTTTTTTTTTCTTTTCTTTTGTACTCCCTTGTTAGGATTTTTTTTGTCTTTTTCTTTCAGTTTATTATCATTATTTATTATTATTTTCATGCTTTTTATTTTCTCTCTATATTTTCCCCCTCATAATCTCAAAGTCTTTTCTCTATCTCCTTTACATGCTGTATTCCTTCCTTTGCATTTTATGTATCACACCAATTATTTGTTCCTTTCCCTTTTAACAAACCCATCCCGATCTCCCCACATAATTAATTCTTTTCCCAGAGGGTAAGCAATGCAATCCTCTCTGTACATTCTTCTCTGTTCTTCTCAATATGGATAAACTTTCGAATAAGACAAATCAAGTTACAGTGATTTAAGTTCAAGAACTAACCTAATTATTCTATTGCATATCAATATCAAAGGTTGATGTACTGAGAAGAATATCCATTAAAGCAGGGATGTTCATATAATACCAGATGATAAAATAGTTATAAAAGTAATCTCATTTGAAGATAATATCAGTGGATCACAGTTGTTTAGAAATGATCCTCAATGCCGTCTGCATCAGTCAAATCTATTTAGATTAAACAAACTCTTCAGACTTTTGAGAGTTTGACGATATTGCAAGGTTTCATTTTTCATTGGCAGAAATCTTGTATGTAAATTCAATGAATAAGTTTACTTACAAAGAGGTTTTTGAGTAGGTAGGAAAGAATTTGTCCTGAGTCAATTAGGAACAAAATAAGTGTTGTCATAGAAATATAATGAATAGCTAGTTTCCAAAGGATTGAATTTAAGAGCAAATGATATCTATTTTTGATGTTTGACAAGGGAACATCAAAGGATAAAACTATCTGACAAATCAAAGAGACCAGATTCTGATTGGATCTTCATGATTGAGAACAACAGTTTCAAAACATTTTCAAAATTTTCCAGTAAAAACTGAAGCTGTTTCAAAAAAAGATAACTATGAGAGCTGTCCCAGAATAATTGAGAATATTTCTATTTCAAAGTGAGAATGCAATTTTCATTATTCATTTTTATTTCCCTTTTCAACATCTGTCAACTTCAGCACAACAGTTGCATCTTACTTTCCATTTATCAAAGATTAAGAAGGCAAGATGCACATGTTCTTAGGAGCTTCTTAAGAATCATCTCTGCAGCTTCTCTTTAGCATAATAAATAATCAGGAGTTGCATAAGGCAAGATCAGGGTTAAAGGGGGATTGAGAAAAGATAGCATTGTCATGATGCAGAATCCAGTTGTTTTGGTGTCAGAATGTTTCTTCCACAATGCAGCCCAAGGTTTTTCAATATTACCACATACTAGTAGGCATTTACTTTTTCATTTTGACAAGCAAAGTGATTCTCAGTATCTCAGGCATAAAAAAAAATGGCCATCACATTTTTCCTCTCTTCACCTGTTTTATTTGTTTTGCCAATAACAAAACTTTTTTTTTTTTTTGCGTTTTTTTTTTTTTTCATTGTGAAGTTTGTGTTTCCACTCTGAGCTTTTGTTTTTCTTTGTACTCAGTTGGAGGTAAGAGATTGGATCCTGGAAAAAAAAAAAACTATTTCAAATTTGCACTGTTGTTTATTGCTGAAATGACAGGAGCTGTCATGGAATCCATCTGACAAACATATTCCTGAAGCAAAAGTTTTTTGTTGTTTTTGTTTTTGTTTTTTTTTAATTTCTAATGAAGAACAGTCTTGTAGATTCTAAACACTGTAGGAAGTTCTCTGATGCCAATCCAGAAGGACAGGAAATACAATGTTTCTAGAAATCTAATGAAGTTGAAAGTTAATCAGCAAGAGGCACTATGGCACTATGTGAATTTCTATACCATTCTTAAATCATTGACATAAATTTTGCATTATAGGTCTCTTTCAACTTTGTGACATTTTCCAAAACAGTTTTTCCTTAATATAAGAAGAAGCAAAGATCATAATATTGTTCAGATTTCAATTCGGTATCAATGCATTGAAAAAATTAAAAAACAAAACAAAACAAAATAGCCTGTACAAACAAAAATCACAGCAAGGCCATTCCAAAATTAGTTCTTGCATTGGAGCCATTCATCAAGTGTTTTAAAATTTTAAATGTACGTGTCAGAAAATAACATTTATGATATGTTAGTTTAATTATTTAATTACTATCAATGTTGTTTTGAAGTGAAGTATTAAAAATTACTAAACATATTGTTATATTCTATTTTAATAGAGATGATGTCCGATGTGCATTATTAAGATTTTCGGGATCACTTGTGCCACAAGTTTATTTGGATATAGTTGAGGTAAAATTGTGTTAATAGTATTTCAAGTTTTTCAATTCAAATTTGCATTTACAAACTGCTTGATTTATTCTTATAAATAATAGAGTATTTAAAGAACAATTTCTGATACATTTTAAAGGCAGTTATCAAAAGCAGAAGAACAAAGTTAATCGAATAAAAAGAAAATTCAAGAAAATACTAGGTTGAAGTAGAAATTTATAGTGTTCGCTATGATGTTATCATAAACTTTCTTAGTAATGAATAGAAAAGCAATTTTTAGCATCAAGTATCAAGTAAATCAACCAATTTTTAGCAGAAACTCAGAAATAAATTGCATTAAAAAAAAATCTGTGGAATTAGGGAAAAGAAAGATTAAAAAGATTCTTGCTTTTAATTTTTAAAAATTATGAAGTAATTATGTTAGAATATAAAGCAGCTTTCTTTGTTCTTCCTTTTTATAACAGGCTTCTGATGATAGTGAAGTTTCACCTCGTACTGTTCTAGAAGAATGGGCGGATGCATTTCTGATCTGTTGTTCTCCAGAGCAAAGTTTAGGAACCAGAATGATGGCAGCTAACATTTTAATCCACACTGCCCCGTACTTACTACTAGATCCCCATCAAGTCTTAGGTAATAACACTACAAGTAATAATTAATATAACAAATTATATGTTTAAGTTTCTATTAAGTTTCTTGCTGATATCTACAAATGCTTATAAGAGAATTTATCTTGTCTATTTGAATTATGCAGAAGGCATATATGTACACAGTTACATATTTATTTAAAAACCAGTGCATGGAAGAAACCAGTGGAATTGAAACCAGTGCTTTTCAATTTTGAAGAAATTTTGATCAGCTGTTTCTAAAAAGTGAATTCATTCAAATTAGTAACTATTTTGGAACTAAATTCTTTTTGTAATTCTTTTGAAGTTCCTTTTCTGTTATTTTATAACAATTATATAATAAATTTCATGTTTACAGAATCAGCTCTTAATAAGGATTTTAGATGTATTTGTGAATTGAGGCTTAACAGTGTCATTGCACTGAGCTGACTTCAATTTTCTGTTTGTTTGTTTGTTTGTCTGTTTTTATTATTTAATTCAATTCTCATAAATTAAAGCTTATTGTTTGAGTGCCACAAGTTATATGTAGATAGAACCAGATTAGATGATCTTGATTCAGTTGGAGATAAGAGTGATATATACGCTGGTCTCTTGCACATACATTATATAAATCAGAGCTTTGTAAAGCTATTACACTGTAAATCTCAAAATTACCACAGCATTGATACTTGAAATGTTGTCCTATTCTGTTATACAATAGCAGCCTATGGTTACATAGCTTTGAACTTAGATCAATTCTGAACTCCACAGCAATAAGGGCATCATTTTTTTACCTCTGCCTGTAATTGTATTGTTTGAAGACTTTCAACTTTCATGAGGATTTGTATAAGTGATGATAGCTTATCATTCTTAGTAGGAATTATAAACAAGTAGTGAGACTTGTCCTACTTGCAGTTACCACATAAGTGAAGTGAACTGACATCAATTTGCATTTTTGCAAGATTTGTAATTTATTGTAAGGTACTTCGTTTGAATTTTGCATTTTTTTTATTTTTTTTTTTGCGGACTAGAGAAGCAACTAATTACCTTGTCCGAATGTTCAATTAACACATTGCAATATAAAATCTTACCTCAATTTACTAAACTATGCTTTTTTTGAAGTCTTAGATCAAGTACAATAATTACAATTATAATAATACAGTAATAATGTAGTTAAAATAATCTTACATGTTTCTGTGAGAAATCAATTGCAATTCTAAAGACAAGTTTAATCTTAATTTATTTATACATTATTTTCACATCCTTTTAAATTATTTTCGGAATGAGATTTTATTAGAATCAAAAAGTTGTTACAAAACTGTTATGATATTGATTAATAGTAGTCATATTAACTGAGGATATTTAAAAATAGTGTTGCGGATCCAATTTTTTTTATTTTGATTCATTGATTAATTTTACTAAAATGACAGGTGAATACAGAAAGTGACTTTGGCATTATTGAATTTCATTGTGTGGGGGAGTGGTTGTTGAGGGACATTTATTATTATTATATCGTAAAAGTTTCAAACTATGGGTTTCCCCAGCAAAGCACATATTGCCAAGTGTAAAAAAAAAAAAAAGTGGAAGAATGGTCAGGGATGTATGGTTGTGTCCATAAATTTCCTAACTATGCGTGTTGTGTTGAGTATCACAGCCTTCTGGAGTTGTGCATAAGTGTTTTTATGAAGTCCTAGTGTGCTGAGACTGGTGCAATGTGTGATGCACCAGACCAGTGATGGACAGGACGATGGGTACAATATGTATCCGGTCCTACCTCCACTGCTTCTGGAGCTCATGTGCTAGATCGGTGTATTTACTGTTCTTGTCTGCATGAGTTTTCTGCATGTTCTTGCTGACAGGCACTGCAATATCAATGAGATAGGTCTGTTTGATAAGGTCAACAAGTGTGATGTCAAGTCTATTGTGATGTACGGTTTTGTCTGTGTGAACGGGGCAGTCCCAGTATAGCTTAAGTGAGGGTGACTCTAGTACGCTTTGTGGTGTGTACTAGTTGTTGTTATTATTATTATTATTATTATTATTATTATTATTATTAATGTTCCGATTCTTGGATTTCCCCAGCTAAGACAACATGGCAGGTCAAGGACCAAAGCACATGTTGCTAAGTGTAAAAACTGAAAAGGGGATAAGGGAAGATAGGGATATGTGGTTGTATCCATGAATTTCCTAATTGTGTGTGTTCTATTGAGTACCACAGCCTTCTGGAGTTGTGCATAAGTGTTTTTATGAAGTCCTAGTGTGCTGAGACTGTGGTGCAATGTGTGAGGCACCAGACCAATGACGGGCAGGACGATGGGTACAATACGTACTTGGTCCTGCCTCCACTGCTTCTGAAGCTCGTATGCTAAGTCAGTGTACTTACTGATATTGTCTGTTTGAGTTTTCTGCATGTTCTTGCTGATAGGCATTGCAATATCAATGAGATAGGTCTGTTTGTTGGCCTTATCAATAAGTGTGATGTCAGATCTTTGTGGTGTATGGTTTTGTCTGTGTGAATGGAGTGGTCCCAGCTCTAACACACTTTGTGGTGTGTTATATTTTACAAATAGTTTACAAATTAGTATTTTACAAATATTACTTCTAATACTGTATATCGGATCCCATGTAATCAGTGCTCCTCTGCCTATGTGGGACAAACATCCCGACCTCTCTCCATATGCATTTAAGAGCATAAACAAGCCTTCATTAGCACAGACCCCACAAGTTCATATGCAGTAGCACACTACAACGAGACAAGACACACCCTCAACTTCTCTGCTGCCAAACCCCTTTCCCACCACAATAAACTATCCCACTGACTCTTAGCTGAATCTTTTTTCATAATCCAGCTTAAGGCTTACAACCCTATCACCGGTGGACAAAATATCCGTCACTATTGCTAAACCTCCCTAATCATTCACTTCCCTCACTCCCACTGTGCATTCCCACCTCATGTCGTCCTCAGTGTTTTGTGATGTCCTATATGCTTGTGCCGTCCTTGATGATAGAATGCACTCAGTATTCCGAAACTGTTGGTTAAGTACCATCTTTTTTATTCCTTATTATCCTGTTTGCAAGTAAGTGCGTTTTATTTTCAATTTCTCTTTATTTAGCTGTTGATGGACGATTGACATTACCAGATTGTGTCGGTGGAGGTAGTCTGTTTGGGAGGGAAAGGGGCAGCCTAAAATTATGTGGTTGATTGTCTCATTTGTAGTGTGGCACTTCCTGCATGTGTTATCATGCGTGACATCGAAGCCCAGGTACTTGTAAGTCTCCCCCTCTTAAATGGATTGGACGGCCATCCTACGGTCCAGTTCAAAACCCTCCAAATTCGAGATCTTCCCTCGTGTTATATGTAGCTTGTTGCATTTGTCAATTCCAAAATCCATTACAATCTCTTTGTTGAACTGTGTGGTGACTATAGTATATTAGTAAGTTGTATGTTGGTTGTGGAGTAGAGTTTAATGTCATCCATATAGAGTAAATGTATGATTTTGTATGGTGTCAAACTGCCTGAGGTAAGCCTAATAGCTGTGTTTTGTGTTGTCTAGCATGTGGCTCAATGGATTCAGTGTGAGGCAGAACCAAAGAGGTCTCGATGAGTCTTC
>JAFIDM010012231.1:4414965-4426246 GCA_023159025.1 Thereuonema tuberculata | reverse complement strand
TGCGCCGGACAGACACACAGACAGACAGAGAAATAAAAGATTTTAGTAATATAGATTGCAAATACGTTTAAAATCTTATCAAAATAATCCAGCCTTACCCTTATTATCCCTTTCATATTGTTTTTTTACACTTTCTAATTTAAAAATGGTTTTTCTTATTCCTATTAAAATCCCTCCTTTTGTTTTTGTCTTCTGCTCATCTTGAAATTATCAGATAAATTTATCTTCTTCTTTATATAATCCATATTCATAAGTTTATAATAATGTCTTTTTTTCTGAATTACCATTCATGTCTTTTTGTTAAATTGAATTTATACCTGCTGTCTTCCAACTTAATCAGTTTGACTGTTTCTTTTTTCTACTATTTTCCTTTATGGGAATCCAATTTTTTCAGTGAGTCTTTTTTTAGTAATGTACTTTTTATTTTTCACATCAATTTCTTACTTTCCCTTTCTGGTCTTCTGTTTCCTTATTTTCCTCTTCTTTTTCCATTAAAGCACTAATGTCTATTTTCTTATCATTTACAATCACTTTATCTAACTATTGCCTTATTTCCTTCCTTTCTTTCTTTATTCATTTGATCTATTAAAATTGATCTAATGTTCCTTGTTTCTTTGAATAATTTTCCTCAATATAGACACCAGAGCCTTTCAAGCACCTTTTATTTTTCCATATCAATTCATTTTCCTTCCAATTTTACAATTATTCTTCTATTTTTTCCTGTGATTTTCCTTCCTATTCTGAATGCTCTATCTATTGACTGATTAATTCCAAATTTAGATGAAATAAATTCCTTTACAATTTAATCTTGTGTCTGTCGATACATTTTGTAGTGTAAGATAATATTACAATGATTAAAATATAATACACCAAAAAAAAAAAAAAAAATTGTCTTCAAGTAAGCGACAAGTAAGGTAGAGCTAGGAGAGTCTGCGCACAATCTATATTACTAAAATCTTTTATTTCTCTGTCTGTATGTCTGTCTGTCCGGCGCAATTTCCTGAGCGAATGGAAAATAGAAATACATTTTATAATGAAACATCTGCGACAGGAATCGAACCTACAACCTTCTGATTCGAAGTCAGACGTCTTATCCATTAGGCCAAGGCGACTACTACCCTTTTTGTTTTGTTTTTTGACTTATGTGTCCTTCCCCTTTCCCCCATCAATAAAGAAAGTATTCAACCTTTTTTTTTTTTTTTTTTTTAATCTCAAGATTTTTTACTTATTCCGATCCGTCTGTTTATTTTTAATTCGAAAATGACAATTAGAACTATAATTGCCGAAATGTTGGAATATTTTTAATATAATATTCTTACTTAACCAAATTCTATATGATATTGAAAAACAAGCACGTGTACACGGGAGATGTTTGAATAAAACAAAAAGTCAAGAAAGAGTAGATAGAATACTGAAAGATCACTATTTGTAACCTAAAAACCAATTATTTGTAACTCAAAAACCACTGAAAGATATCAATTGTAATTAAAAAAAGAGATTCAAGAAAGAAAGAAGCACAATTTCTATTAGATAGAATACTGAAAAATAACTATTTGTCACTTAAAAACCATCACAATTTATAACTCAAAACCACTGAAAAGTATTAATTGTAATTAAAAATAGAGTTTCAAGAAAGAAAGAAGCACTATTTCTAATATGTTGAATACTGAAAAGTAACTATTTATAACTCAAAAACCATCTCTATTTCTAACTCAAAAACCACTGAAAAGTATCAATAGGAATAAAAAAAGAGAGTCAAGAAAGAAAGAAGCACTATTTAGGAATAAAAAAAGAGAGTCAAGAAAGAAAGAAGCACTATTTCTATTAGGTAGAATACTAAAAAGTAACTATTTGTAACTCAAAACCATCACTATTTCTAACTCAAAAACCACTGAAAAGTATAAATAGCAATAAAAAAATAGAGTCAAGAAAAAAAGATGCACTATTCCTATTAGGTAGAATACTGAAAAATCACTATTTGTTACTCAAAAACCATCACTGTTTATAACTCAAAAACCACTGTAAAGTATTAATTGAAATAAAAGAAAGAGAGTTAAGAAAGAAAGAAGCACTATTTCTATTAGGTAGAATACTGAAAAATTACTATTTGTCACTCAAAAACCACTGAAAATTATATCTATATTACTAAAATCTTTTATTTCTCTGTCTGTCTGGTGCAATTGTTGAAATTTGTGAAAATAGAAATAATTTTCACAAGTTCGCTACGGGAATCGAACCTTCTGCTCCCAAGTTACATGGCTTAGCCATTGGACTACATTCAAATCTCTATAAAAAATAAAAATATATCATAGATATATGATTCACACGCTGCTTGTCGTGGATTGAGAGAACATAGACATCAAAAATTAAATTAAAAAAAAAAAACTTTTTAAAAATTTAGTTTTAGTTTACTTGATGTAATTTGAGTGTGTTTTTTTTTTAATAAATAAAAAGTTGTTTTCCGTTACATAAGCGAGGCTTCCGGAGCGAAGCAACGGGTAGCCGACTAGTTCAACAGAAAAATAAAAAACAATCTAATTATCAATTTTTTGCCAAACTATTCATGAATAATTGTGACTTCATTTGTTATTTATGCATTTTCATTGCTATTTTATTGTTACGCTTTAATCTAATATAACAGTTGTAATAAAACCAGGAAAGCTATTTTGCGTAAATCTGTCCTTATAGGGTAGGAGAGATTGTTCTTAAAAATAACTACAATTAAATTGTTAACAATAATAATTACACTTAATTGACATTATTGTAAGGTTTTTGTGAACAAATATTATTGTATTAGGATTGAATATTTTAACCTAATGATTAAAGAACAGAAAAATGAACGAATTTTAAAGAAGAACAAATTTTAACTAAAGAATAAAAACTAAAGAAGCAGAAAAAGGAAGCATAATTAATTTATTACCAAAATTAATTTCAAAATTAATTCATTCTTGTTTTACATATAATTTGCAATTTATGCAAAATTATCAAGAAGCTGCGTAATCTCTCCTACATGAAAACGAATGGGAACAATGCACCATCTCTACTAAGTAGCAGATGCACAAACTCTCCCATTTCGGTAGGAGAGATTGCGCGGCCTATTACTTAAATATGGCCGCTTCTAGAATTCGTCTAGGTTAGTTCGCAATGTTCGTCTAGGTTAGTAGCCTCATGCGAAACCATTTAATTTAAAAATATTTTGTACTATTGCCATTTATAAAATTCAGAGAAAGAGATATGAAAATTCAAGCACTTAAATTGGGCAACAATGCAAAATAGCGATGTTTTATCCTAAACGCTCGGAACAAACAACCTGCACTTCCAAGTAGAAACTCCACTACTGCTGTTGTACAACTACGGTCCATCTCACATTCAACTTGCAGGGAAAACAAGCTTGTATTTTGCCGCCAAAGAAAATAGGTCCAACTTGCCGGCTTAGCAAAGTATTGTCAGATGCGAAATAAAATGTTCTAAATATGAAATTTCATTTTTCTAAAAGAATTCAAAACAATCTGCCTTTTCGTTAGGCAATAATATTTGTAATAATATTTGTATTCTCCGCCAATCAAACTGCAGTAAAATCAAAACAAACAAGATGGCGGCTAACTAAAGTTTTCTGCGTTTACAGGATTTTTGACGGATCTGCCACGAGAGAAAAGACCAAATACAGTGGAACCCAGCCATTTGTTCTCCTCTATACTCTTACAACTCCGCATTCTTTTAACTTTTTCGAATAAAATTTATTCGACTCGGAAATCGGACGGAGTCCGAGTTTCATATTGACTCGTTCGCCAAGCATTTTTAGTGAATGTAAAACGTTCTGTTATTTCATTGCTATTCTTGGTTGTTTTTAAATATTAAATATTTTTATCGAAAATAAGTTTAATCAAGTGTCCAAAAAAGATTAGTTATTCAACCAAGCCTAAAACAGAAAGCAGGTGAGAACGATAATTGAACTGAAAAAAAAAAAAAAAACTAAACTCGTGTTCTTTCTTGTTGAAAGTAGAATTCGGTCTCGTCAGACCTGGCCACTCAATATGCATGATATTTTGCATTAAGTATTATTATAGAGGTTTAAATAAGCATCATCTGGGGGTCTGGAAAGATTTAATCCAATTTACATAATTTCCTATGGAAAAATTGATTCAACATTCGTACAAATCGCAATTCGAACAGCTTCCTGGAACGAATTGTGTTCGAATAGCCAGGTTCCATTGTATATGCTAATGAATGTTTACTGATGTTCATTTTATATCCTCACTGATATGAACTTACAAAAATAAAAAAAAACAATCTTTTTTACTGAATATCAACAGTTTATTTCATATCCCCACTCATGTGAACTTAAAAAAATAAAAATATGCAGTTCATTTCAAAATTATAAAATCGAGGAGTGAACTTTAAAAAAGGAAAAGTTAATATTTATTATTCAAGAAAAAATTAAGATATTTTCATTTCTAATGAATATAATATATTGTGGTAGACCTTATGTATATAATTATCAACAAGATGTATTTTTATTTATTTTATTTTTATTTCACTGAATCAACTTACTACAAAAAAAAAAAAAAAAAAAAAAAAAAGCTTCCATCTCTACAGTACATCCAAAGTTTATTTCATATCCCCATTGATGACAACTTGCAAAAATAAAAAATTATCATATTTACTGATGTTAATTTCAAAATGCTGTGAATTTACAAAAACAAAATTATCATTTTCAATAAATACCAATAACACATTTCCCCACTCACCCCATTCATGAAAACAATAAAATAATGACTCACTGAATATCAACATTCACTCCATATTCCCACCCATGTGTACTTAAAAAAAAATGTATGATTGTCAATGAATATCAACTATTCATTTCAGAAATGGAGACTAAAGTTAACAAAAAAAAAGATTATCTATTATACAAGGAATTAAAAAGGTTAATATCTATTATACAAGGGGAAAAAAAATATATTTTCTTTTCTAATGGATTTAATAGATTGCTGTTGACCTTATATATATAATAATAATTTTGTATATGATAATAGGTATCTACAAAATTCTTTTTTGATATAATGTAGAATACAAATATTAAAATCATTTATCATAGATCATAAAAGTAATGGAGAATGAATCTTTTAGATTAAAGTTTGTAGAAATACTCCAAATTTCCAAATTCCTGAACTAAAAAAAATTTAGATGGATTCTAAGAATGATATATGAATTTATAAATAGATATTGTGTGTGTGTATAATATGTCTTTGTAAATAATTGTAATGTGATTTCTCTAAAGTAATATATTCAAAAGTTTTTTATATAAATATTTCTCTGCCAATATATATTTATAATATGTGTGTGTGTGTGTTATGTATCTGTACAAATAATGAGCGACACAACAGAAATATTAGGAACTAATAAAAAAAAAAGAAAAAAAAGAAAAAAAGAATAATCTGCCTTAATGACAAAACCGTAATTTTATTTCTAAGTTTCTGTTTAAAACTTGATATTTTAAATAAAAGCTTCATTTTTATGAATTTTTATTCTTAAAATCTAGATATTTTAAAAAAATTAGGACGAAATTTATACATTTTTTTCCCCTAAAATTGTTTTAACACAACAATCTTGAATTCCGTTTTAAAAGCGAAATATTGATACTGACATCTTGTGTTCCTTCTGGCGGAAGGATACATTGCGTCATTTTGTAAGCCGTCTGCAAATTTAAAACGAGATAACCTTTACATGGTGTCGCTGCGCGCGCACTCTACTCTTTTCTCCCGAACCTCTTTGTGCGCAATCTCTCCTCGCTTTACATTAAATGTAAATCACACTTCAAACAATTTAAATTTTTATAAAAACTTGAATATTTTATGTTTCTCCTTTATCCCTGATGAAATGGTCTCAGATGAAGTAACACTGAAGGCAGAAAATAGACAAAAGTATTACTGCGATAACATACTGTGGCTAACGACAGCAGTATTCTTGTTTGTAGAAGCAAATGTTGGGTCTGAAAATTAAACATAAGTGTGGTAAATGTAAAAAGAAGAAATATGTATTTACCATATTAACAAGCAAAACGTGTGTTCTGAATAATTTATCGAAAATTAATTGTTTTCAACTGAGAGGCAACGGCCAAGAATTGTGCGATTACTTTAATGAAATATGCAGTGTTGATAGCTAAGTCTAAAGGACCGTTAGGGATAAGGATTAACCTAAATTTGAGAATATTACTTCAATGTAAGTTTCTAATAGACAATGCATATTTTAACGATGTTAGTTGCGAAGCTTATAATGTTTGATAACATTATAATCTATGTATTTATCTAGAAGAATAATAAGAACTCATTAACTTCATCAGTCTTGAAATTATTGCAACCAGTGTTCGATTTTGTCTCAGTTAACAGATATAACTTAAATGATTGAGGTACAACAGTCATTGAGCAGCTCTGCAACCCATTAATTGAAAGCTCAATTAGAATAGTGATTATTAGGCGACAGAGAGATTTTGTTTTTAACTCTTATCGCTAATCATTATTTAATAATTCCCACAATATCCCCAAATTACGAACAGCATTGAGATTTTGCATTGTTATCAATTAAGGGAAAAAACAAACATTAAACTTATTTAGAAATAAATCCCTGATTTTTCAGTAATCCTAGATTAGATACAATTTAATATCGATACTAAACTTTTCCTCTGGTTTAGAATCAGTAGGAAATCGGCAATAGAGATCTACTAAGCTTATACCAATGTTGGAAATATCTAAAACAAAAATTGCTTTAGCAACGGCAAACTTCACTAAATAATAATAATAATAAAAAAAAAATATTTAAAAAGGATATTTTTTTATCTAATCTTTCATCTTGTTATTCGCAGCTAAGGACGATAAAGAAGCCCAATATTCCTTAAATTTCGTTATTAGAAACTAATACTTATTTTATTTTTGAAATTAAGAAAAAATATTAAAAAAAATGTGACTTCATAAGAACTTCTTTTGAAAATTAAACCTTAAATTTTTCAATTTATAAATATATAAAGGCTATTTCGATTCAGAAACTTGATTGACTGATTTGAAGTCATGAATTACCCTACTAATTACAGAGCCTAGAAAGACCATAGACAGCCGGAAAAAAAGACAAACACAAAAAAGAAAAATCCAAAAAAAAAAATCCCAAAATTCCTATCCTGTTCCAGAGATATCAGCCAAGAGACGATTCATTAAGAATGGGATTGAAAGTTTAATCAAAATCACCAAAAACAGTTGTTATAAAAGTTCAGAAATTTCTTTTTCCGAATTTAATCTACTAAATTGGATTTTTATTTCAGATAATTTTATCACAATTACTATTTTATTATTTCTAATGAAATATTAATAAATGCAATCAAAAAATGCCTTAATAATAATATTAAAAGTCGTAACATTATATCATAATGTAACATTATATATTTTTTTATTAATTTTTATAAAATATCGTATAACTACTCTTAGCAGAGAGGCTAAAAATTATCTATAGTAAACTGTTCTGTTCATTTCTTAAGTATTAGTAACAGCTTAAAAGAGACACATCAATGACTTTATTCCTATTTTGACAAATACTCCATATACAGTATATTTTTATAGAAAAGTGTTTCAATTAATTAGAGAAGGGAGAAATTCGTCAATTACAATATTAAAAATAGTCAGTAATAATTTTATTCGATTTTATTCTAATCAAATAAAAAAAAAGCTGAAATGATTTAATAATATTTATCTAAGTTTTGAAATTTCACAAAGATAAAAGAAATAAAGATAGGATCGTTGCGTTTGTAGATTTCAGAATTTCCCAAGATTTCATAATTAAACCTGATTATATTTTTACCTTGACGTTTTATAGAGATACAAGCATTATCATTAATTCTTCACGTCATTTGTAATTATTTCTTAAAGAAACGTCATGAAAATGACTTGTTTTATCGTTCTTGAAAATCATTTATATTATTTATTATTTGAGTGCTAATGTAGTTGGCAATCTGTTATCATTTATATTTGTTTGCTCAGATACATGTACGTTGGGGATTCTAACAATTCCCCAATATAATAAGTTTTAGAAGACTGAATGAGGGTGGAATGCACCAAGCTTTCGTTAACTTTGACGGTTCGTTAACGTTGATGGTTGGTGCATCAACTGGCATTTTCTGTGCACCAACGTTCGTTAGAGGTTTAACAGCTGTTAAAATTTTACGACTCATCAGCGATTTGACGGCTGTTAAACCTCTAAAGAACATTGGTGCACGGAAAATGCCAGTTGATGCACTAACTATCAACGTTAACGAACCGTCAAAGTTAACGAAAGCTTGGTGCACTCCACCCTAATCGGAGTAATCCTTTACACCACGGAATTAGACAGGAAACTTCAATACGAAATTAGACCTTATGTATGCTTTGATTTATCCCTATTTTCTTTTTTTTTTTTTTTGGTTAATAAAAATAAAAAAAAATAAAAAAGTAGGTTCACATAATCACCATAATTGTGAGTGTGACTATGGGATATCTTATTTGTATTTGCATATTTATCGATAGAAATGATATCTCTTGAATCTCAAATATTTTGTTTTCTTTTTTCTGCCAATGGCAATATTGTAGCAAAGTGATGTACAACATTTAATTAACGGTGATGTTAGTTTGTTATTGTAATGTTATCACTTTATTATTTAACTTCAAAATGCAGATAGGAATCTGTACTTCGATACATCTAGGGATCTGCTAAAAATAATAGATTTTTATTTTAAGTATTACCTTCAAAAATTAAAATTAAAAAAATAGGTTCAAATAATCACCATTATTGTAAGTATGAACTTGTGATACCATAATTATAAACAATTAAAAAAAAAACTTATAAAGTAAGAAAGAAAAAAAAAAGGAATGAATGTTATTTGAGCAATTATCAGGTCCCCACAGATCTAGAGGTACTGTCAGTTATATTAATATACCATAGCATATTAGTATATTCATATGAATAAAAAAAAAATACTGTAAACGCGTACTTAGAATTAATATTACCATAAAATACTTAGATACGCCTACTGATAATAAATATCCATATATAAATGGCATAATCATTATTTTCACATTCTAAAAAGACTTTATAATTGTTTATCTACATGATGTTTAACGTGCGTACGAAGATGATAGCTTCAATGCTATCGAAATCGATAAATTGTAAGTTTTTATGATATTTTGTTGTATTTAGTATGTGCGTTGGCCTTGAATTTTCTTTTAATAAATAATTGTTTATCTTATATAGTTTTCCAGATCTGTCTGTGGAAAATAATTTTATTTCCATGTGAAAATAGAAATAATTTCTACAATGAAAAGTCCGCGACAGGAATCGAACCTCCTGATCCGACCTCAGATGTCTTATTCATTAGGTCACGGGACTACATTCAAATTATATTGTTGTTAAATAATCTCTTATCACTCACTCTCTCTCTCTGTGACGCAATATATATATATAAGTATATGTCGTTACAAATATCATTAAATTAATTTATAGAAAACAAGAATTTGATATTCCAAAGAATAATTTCGGATTAAAATTAAGTAAATACATTTTTTCATCATGTTGATCGTAGGTTAACTTCAGCCTAAGTAATTTCAGCCAAATAAAATGAATTAATTAAAAAAAAGACCTATTTATATGAAATATTAATCTGCATAACATAAATTAACGATGGATGCTTTTGAATTTTAGATTCTTAATTATCCTTCTGCTGAAGTTTTAAAGTAGAAATTTTAAAATGAGACCTTCACACATTAATTAAGTTAAAAAATTTATACACATTAAAATTAAGAAAAAAACCAGTATCGGCTAGGCTAGCTAGCCGTTTACAAGTGAATTCAACAAGAAATAGGCAAAGTTCGACCAATGAATGCACAGGAATGATGAGCTGCTACTACAGGTTGTGGCATCTGGCGAGGAGCATGAGAAACTCTCAATCAGGAAAACAGAAGAACAGTCAAAGTAGAACCCATCTAAAATTTTTACACACATTTAAATTTTCAATCAAAATTTAAAGTAATATATTATTAAAATTTATTTTTTTCTGATGTTTAAGTATTTATATATTGTATTTATTATTTTATATATTATGATTTATAGTATATATGTTTTGATACATTGAAGTAGAACATTTATAAGTAATTTATACGCTATGATTATTTGTGTGTGTAATATTTTTTTTACCGTTATTAATTAATTAAATCCTAAAGATTAACCATATTGATAACCCTAACTATAAGCATACTAAGGTCCTCATCAAACGGAACAAAATTAAAAACTACAAATATTAAATTTTTTTAATTTATAACTAGATGATTTTATATTATGATTTTTTAAAAATTTATTCCAGACTACTTGAAATTCCTAAAATACCGGTATGTCTTTAGTATTTCAAATATAGGATATTCAATAAGATCATTGAAGGAAAAATAATGAGTAGCGAAAGCGACCTCTTGTTGTATTTAGCAGTATTAACTAATATCAGCAACTACAAATAGGTACATTCTTCTTTTACCTAATAGGATTACAATATTAATTTATAGTGCAGTAAAATGGTACATTTTGGAATGCAAAAGGTCGGGTAGTTCTGATTTTTGGATATGTTGTGAGTGTTAGGCTTATATCATAAAATCCAAGTTTTCGACCTCCGCGCGCCACGGTGCGCCACGTGATAGCAACAAAACAACAAAATTTTTGACCTTCGCTTGGTTGAAATTTGCAATTTTTGGAGATGGCGGGTTTTGAAACTAAGCTCCTCATATAGTAAAAGATATACAGTTGCTCAACGAAAGGGTTTAAACAGTGTGATATCATAAGACAATAGGCGAAACAAATGTACGGAGTTTCGTGTCTGGGCAGTTTTTGATAGATATAAACCATAGAATATATGGTATTTAACTTTTTTGTTTCTTTGGCGGGCCAGGACGGACATCTTCAACCCCTGTCTGCTGTTCCCTCTTCATTCAGCTGAATTTGTAAATCGTCTATAATGTCATAAGGAAGTTAGTTATTGACGATGGCGAGTCGTCTTCATCTTCACTGCTGTCCTCAAGTAGAGTGATGTCTGACACGTTTTCGCAAGATTCTCCCAGAGAACAAGTGCACAGAGAAGAACCCATAAGACCGGCTTACTGGCAACCACAAGCATTCCTGCACCCTTTCTTGCAGTTGCAAGATATCATTTTAAAGAAGGATTCAGGAGCTGTATCCTTTTCCATTTTGCATGGAGGAAAGGCCGAATCGGGTAGATATCCAG